>PVIH01002453.1:0-189212 GCA_004025045.1 Sigmodon hispidus
CAGAAGTGGAGACTGATCTAAGCATTACTGGGTCAGTGGGACCATGGGACTGTCTGCTCCCTGCCCAGGGAGGGGATGGGGAGTTGCAGTGAAGAAAAATGACCAGATGTGTTGGGAGGGGGAAGAGACCTTGAATAAGGATATACAGGGATGAAAAAAAAAATTCAGAGGGAAAGATGAACACAAAGAAAATATAGGGGTAGCAATCTTATTTGTATTTCTTCCCTTGATAAGCCATGCCTATCATTCTTATCCTCTGTATAGTTATTGTTAACTCTTCCACATTTTAAATTCTTCTTACTGTGTTTTTTTTTTTTGATAAATACAAAATAAAGAAGAGAGAAAAAAAAAAGTGGTTTGTACTTGGTCACTTTCTCAGCAACTACTCCTAAGAAAATTACTTTGTAATCTAGGTATTTTGATTTTAATCTATAATGTCTAAGTACTAGTGAAAAGCATGGCATGGTACATTTCCTATTCAAAAATACTGAAGAACTGAGAGAACCATGGAAGAACCATCTATGAAGGAAAGTCCCCCTGACTCTCTTAATTCTACCTCAGTGACGAGCAACAGGGAGAGTTTTGTACTCAAAATATCCTTCTCGGTGTGAGCCTTTGCCCCTACCATATTCCCAGAAAACTTCATAATACTGCATCACAGAAAAAACAAAACATCATGAATGTGATTTTACTGATGAAAGCTGCATTTTTCTATTTTTATATTCAAATGCTCTAGTTCCAGTCAGAGATCCTGTATCTGAAATCATTTATAAAAATAGATACTCCACACTTTTGCATTTTTTTCTAAGATTTAATGACATTACCTTGATTTCATAGAGACAATCGTGGTTTTCAAGTAGAGTGTCATTTCTTCTTTGAGATTCAGATTAATATTAAAAAAAAATCATGTCTCCATTGTCTTTTACAGAAACACAGATTTGCATTTGTTTTCAGAGAATTTTGATCACATTACAGATTGTCTTAATTTTTTGCCGATTATTTCCTTTCTCTGTCAAAACAAATATTTTTCTGACTTTTCAGCCTTCTCTGTTACCTATACAAATGTGATTTCTCCTATTTCAAAATGAAAAATAAGTTTTTTTTAAAGGGTCCGACTTTTTAATTTTTCATAGCTTTTCTTATTTTTATCTTGGAGCTTTGTTAATGTTTTCTCCTAACCACATCCTGTATTTGCTTCCTCACTATCTGTACACTCAGAGTTTGTGCCTTCTCCATATCATGAACACTGATGGATTCTAAACAGTTCTGTTCTGTGGAGACAGGAAGTAGGCTTGTATAATTGAATCTTCTTAACTTCCTTCCATGGCATTTTTTCTCTGCAATGTCATTTTGATTTCTGAAGTTCTATAGTCAGAGTTTCTGACTCAGCATAGCCCTCAGGTCCAGACTACCTGCAGCTGCTTAGTCCTAGTAATCACACAAAGGCTTATATTAATTATAAACTGTTTGTCCTATGGTTCAGGCATATCACTTGCTAATTCTTACTCTTAAACTAACCCATTATTGTTAACTTGTTTAGCCCCATGGCTTGGGACCTTCTCAGAACAGCATTCTCATCGTCCTTCCTCTGTGTCTGCAGGCATCTCTGTTCTGCTCTTTCTCTTCCTAAAGTTTTCTTAGTCTGGTAGCCCTGCCTATACTTTCTGTCTGCCTTCTGGCCAATCAGTGTTTTATTAAACCAGTATGATGGACAAATATTTACAATATACAAGAGTACAATAATTTCACAGCAGAGGTCTTCTAGTCAACCTTACCTATGGGATAGGTCCTTCGTATTTCTGGTTGTCTTTCCCCACTTGACACTTGTCCTCAGCTGAGTTTTTTAAGCTAAGAACCTCACCCATATCTGAAGGTGAACAGTTGTGTATCAGCCTCTCTATGTCAGATTGATATTTAAGTTCTAGAACAACATAATCAAGTGCTTATTTTAAGACTAAAGAATATCTTTATTAGGAAAATGAAGATGGTACACAATCTTGAGAAGTTAAATTATATAAGGATCAGAAATATCCTGATGTCTTTGAAGACTTGAATTCCATGTGCATGCACCTCATTCCCTCAGATCTTGATTTACCCTGGACTTAAGTGGAAAGATGGCTTAATTTTCTTAGTCTAGTTACTTGGCTCTAAGCATGGCACTAAATCTCTGAAACAAGCATTTTATTGTTAAAAGAACCTGGTACAAGGAGTAAGCACTTCTCAAAAAGCTGAATACATGTATATCCTCTAAGTCTATCCTGTCTCAGGTGTTCATATTTTCCTTGGCAGTAATGGTAAACTGGTTTGATTCATCACAGAAACCAATACTTACTGATGTTAACATTTACTGATGTTGTGTACTATTGGAACTCCAAAATCACCATGAATGTGTTCTCTAAGAACAATGAAATATTTCTTCTCATATTTGTCTTATTACTAGTATTTCAGTTCAAGATTTTATCACTGTCACTCACCCCACTTCAACAACATCCTGACTAGTATGATTATGACAATTAGAAAGAAGGAAACCCACTAAAAGCTTCATAGCATCTTAGTCCCCAGAGGATGTTACTCACAAACTGTGAAAAAAAAGGCAATGTCAATGTAAGCAGTTGAAGGGGACAGAAGAAGGGTATTGTAAGTGGCTTCTGGTCTGGACTTTCTGGTCTAGACCAGAGGTTTGACCAGCAGTCTGGCAGTCCAGCAGAAATACATGCAGTCCCGCAGAGACACACAGATGCTTACATTAATTGTCTGCTAATTGACCTAGGGCCCAGGCATATATCTTGCTAACTCTTTACCCTTAAATTAACACATGATTCTTGTCTGGTTCAGCCATGTGGCTCAGTACCTTTTCTCAACAGCATTTTCTCTGTGTCTCCTGGCAGCTCTGGTGACTCTGTGGCATCTGTCTCTCTCTGAAATGTTCATAGAGTTTTCTTAGCCTGGTAGTCCTGCCCACATTTCTTGTCTGCCTGTGGCCAATCAGCTTTTTATTAAGCCTATAGGCAGGACAAATATTTACAACATTACCAGCACTATCCTTCTACAGAAGTATATAAAATAGTTGTGAAATTTGGAGAGAAAATTGATGAGAGAAATGAGGTTATTGTTGTTTCATTCTGGCAGCCAGAGCTGAAGCCAAAGGGCACTATCTAGAGGTCCCATTCTGTACTTAGCTCTATTATACAGTTGGAGAGAAGTTAAAGTCAAGATTGTGATTTTTATGTAAGTTGGGATAGAACTGAAGGTATTTTGCATGAGAATGTACATAGATCCTTGGGTTATAGAGTGTATATTCAAGGACGCAACATACATCTTAGATACCCAAGTTCTAGTCTCTGGAACCCTGAAGATTACCCTTGTATTCCAAAATGGACTTGACAAATGAGATTAAGAATCTTGAAGTAAGGAGATTTTCCTGATAGTTCTAGTGAGCTTCACTGTCCTTAGACATGCCCTCATCACAGGAAGGCTAAAGAGAATAAGGAGTTCTGATAATTAGGGTAACAAGCTGTTCTGAAAATTGAAGTAGGGGATATGACCCACAGCCCACTGTAAGCATGAGAAGTCACGAATATGGATTTTCCAACTAGAATGTATTCTATAGGAACTAGCCCTGTTACCACCTTGATTTGAGTTCAGTGGAAGTGATTTTAGACTTCCAGCTTTTAAAATAGCAAGTGAATAAATTCAAATTGGTTTAAGGCACTTAAGTCAGGGATAATTTTTGGTAGCAGCAAAAGGAACAGTTAATAGGAAAGTCACTCATGGATGGAGTTCAGACAGAAAGATATGCATAAGGGAACACAAGTTCGATTATAGGGAATACCTGAACAGAGGAATCTCCAAGATAGTCAAGTCCTCATTCATGCACATTTAAGTAAAGATATAAAGAGACTGGGAAAAGCAGGGCAAAGCACCCATTACAGGATGAGGAAGTGCCCACTTTAAATAAAGTAGTTGGGTGAGTAGTTTACCAATGATATAATTTACCCAAATTCAAAACCATGCCAATTCTGCTTCCAATTGTAATAGTTTAAAGATCATCAGGGATGTAGATAAAAATCCAGAGAAGACTTTGCTCATGCAGTCAAGAAACTTGGGTTTGAAAGGCAAGTATTCAGACATAGAAGCTGAATACTTTCCTGGATAACATGCATTTTCTAAATAGACCTAAGAATGGTGTCAGAGACTGACCCTCACACCCCTAAATATGGATTGACCCTCTTGTTGGAAAAGTACTGCAAATTCATGCTTCAGAAAAATTGTAGTTCATAGTAGTCCAAAGGCAAAAGTTGAAAATTAATTTCTATCTAAAGATTTTTATTAGAAAATTTAAACAATAAAATCTTGTGACACACCTTTCAAGTTTTTTTTAAAAAAAATATGGAAAATTCTCATTTAAGTTGAGAATAAACTCACAATCAAATTAAGGATAGATATAAGGATCATAGCAATTTGGAAACTGAATGACATAAGATTCAGAAATGTTAGCAAACCTGTCATATTCATTTGAATACAAATGGTCCTACTTGCTTTGAAGGCTTGGTTCCCATTGTTATTTTGAAGGTTGGTAATCTTCTGGAAGGTTGGCTGGTGTCAGTAGAGGTAGGCCATTAAAGGTTACACTTTTACCTAGCCCTGATCTAACTCTCTCCCTCCTGGTTTGCCTTATGCTAACAGGACACTAATGTATCCTACAAACATAGCTGGTCCAGGCTCCAACCCTCTCCCAACATGTTGGACTGTTCCTCTGCAATTGTGAGCCAGAATGAATATCTTCTTCTTTAAGTTGTTTCCTGTTGATATTTTGCTGCCCCAGAAAGAAGAAATGGATAAAGAACAGGAAGCCAGGTTTATGTGGAAACTCTCAAAAGGATAACTCTTCTAGGGATTACCTCATCAGAAAACATCTATGTATACTCTCCACTTACAGAATCACCTGTGAAAATCCCATCTTCCCATTATAATTGGATGGCTTATTTATAGAGAAACCCGTCACTTTTCTCTGCATCACTTCTCCTCTCTTGTGGGTTGTTATGTCCTATTGCTGTAAAATCCACGTTGGCCGACTATAAACGCATCCAAAGGGAAACTTAAACAGCTTCATCATTAGTTTGACTCTATGTTTTTATTCTGTAAGCAATAAAACTATATGTCCCTGGCTAAATGTAAATAGATAAGGTTTAGTATTATCTTTCTGGAGATAAACTATAATGGTTGAGTTTTCCACTTTGAATCATTTAATGGATTTTTTCCACTTGGTGGTTTTTTATACACCAATGAAACATGTAAAGTGTGACATTAAATTGTATAAGGGTATAAGTAGCATTAACATGGTAAGATTGGAAAATTCTTTTCAAAGTTTCTTTCCTCTGATGCGTTTTGAAGTCAGAAAATCAAGTTGTCTTGAACAATAATGCATTTCAACTCATATCGATCATTTTTTAACATCTTAAGAATAATAACACTGATGGGTTGCATCAAAATATATTAGGTGGAGGCTAGAAAATTATAGACCATGGACTACAATTGGTCAATTGTTTATATTGTGACTAGAGTTTGATGGAAATTCCACCATGCTTTTTTCCTTATATAATGTCTGTGGTTAGTTTAGTTAAGCCCATAACATCAGATTTTGTGACAGAAACTCTGTGTTTGACAGAAGTTAAATTTTTATCAGGCCCTTTTAGACAAAACTCACTGATTCCTATGTTAGAAAGTCAAATGTACATGTAATATTTAGATAGTGGCTTACTTTTCCAAGTAACATATTTTTGTATTAATTTGTTTTAAAGTTTCAACTTTACAAATTATTTACAGATAATTAAAAATTATTGAGAATCTTCAGAATCTCAGTTTTGTTAACCAACTTTAACTTCCTTTGATAATAGACGGTGAGTTTCAGAAAGAAAGAGCCTATCTTCTTCAGTCTAATATTTTAGTTCTTAAAAGAGATTACTTCATATATTAATATCATTCTTGCTTCTTGACGCTTGTGTTGTGACGTTTTGTCATTTTGTGGTTTCCAGACTAAGTTTAAACTTATCTTCCCAGTGATGATGCTTCTAGTACTGTCTTTCTGAGCTTTCTAACAACCTTTCACTTACTTACTAATTTACCTCATCTGTAAAATGGGATTGAAACCAAGTGCTTAACCTTAGGAGGCAGAACCTTTTTGTGGCTTTGATTATTCATACTCTTTATGTGTTCAATGGAAAGACACTTTTTTTTTACTTCAGTTTATGTATTCTATTGTTTACTTCTTCTTCTACCCTTCCACCCTCTCCCCTTCCAATTTTTTTTTGTGTTTCCACTCCCTCTCAAATCTGTGAACACTTCTTTAATTTTGATATGAACATATAGAAAACTCACTGACTCCATTTAGTGTTATTCATATGTATATGTGTTTATTAGATAACCCATCTGGAGCTTGTCCCTGGAGAAGACTGATATGTTCTCTCTTCATAGCCACTAATTGCTTGTGACTCTTTCTCTAAGGGTTGGGGTCTTGTAAGATTTACACAATTCATGTTGGAATGTCAACTGGTGTTGTCATTATACAGGTCTTGTTTAAGAAGCCATATTGTGGAAATCTCATGGGTGCATCTCCTTGTCATATATAGAAGACACTATGTTATAGCCATTGTCCTGGTCCTCTGGCTTTTACATTATCTATATCCTTTTTTTTATAATGTTTCCTGAGCCCTAAGTGTAAAGGTTGTGTTAGAGATGTATCAACTGGGAATGCATATCTGTAGTATGAGGTTTCTTACCCTATCTTGGCCAGAGATCCAGACTCGCTGCCTGCTGCTGCTTTTCCTTCCCAAAATGACTTAGCCACTTATATTAATTTCATTCTGTTTGGCCTATGTCTCTGACAAATTGCTAGCTAGGTCTTTCATCTTAATTCAACCCATTTCCATTAATCTGCCCTACCATGTGGCCCATGCCTCACCTCTGTCCCTTACATGCTTCTTGTTTGGCTGCTGGATGGAGTCTGTCTCTCTGACTCTGTCCTCCCCCTACCTGTTCTCCAGTTTCCTGCCTACTGCTGTGGTGTTCACCATAGGCCAAAACAGTTCCTTTATTTAAACAATGATATTCATAACATATAGAAAGATATTCCCACATCATACATCCTACTGTTAATTCTCTGCATTTTGACCAGTTGTAAATTTCTGTTATTATCTCCATCTGCTATAAAAAAAAAAGTCTTTGTTGAGGGGGTGAGTGTTCCACTTCTGTGTGGATGTAAGGACAAATATTTAGAATAGAGTTGGAAATTACGGTAGTTTAGGAAAGTGGCTGTGGTGGATCCTGCTCTAGTGTTCATGCTCTCACTAGTTATAGGTAGTTGGCTAGAGAATCCAACATTAATTTCCTCCTATTAAGTGATTTTAAGTTCAGTTGAATATTTATTGGTTACCTCCAAATGGAAGTGTCACTATTACACCCCTTGGTCATATTTTGCCATGCTGGTCATGATAGTTTTTTGTAGGCTGTACAGCTGCATAAGACTATTACTTGAAATTTCTTAATTAAAATATTATCAAGTAATTACTTGTTCCACATTTAATAAAATTTAGTCCTTAGTGAGTATCATTGCATATTACACTGCAGATTCTGGTTACCTGTGTGAGGATGCAAACATAGCTGTTCCTAAGCCATTGGTCTCACACGAAGGCCTCTCTGGAGGGAGAAACCTGCCATCTTAAATCCAATAGCAAAGAGAGTAAATATTCTGGTTTTTATGCTCTTAGAACAACTCCCACCCCATGTCCTGTCCCAAATATATAAAGAGGTAATTAAAGAAACATGTTTCTTATGCTTGGTCAAAAAGCAATGCATCAAGTTGGGGTATGTGGTCCTGCTGAAGCTGGAAGTCATGTTGGTGTCCTTGGCTCATGTTACTACTGAAGACCAGATGACCTTACTCTTTCCTGAAGCCATGTTGATATTTGTGGGCCATGTTACCACAGAAGGTCATTTGAGGGTCTATGTTCTGTGCTGCCATCTGAAGCTATGTTGATGTCCATGGGTCTGGCTACTGGTAGAGACCATATGGGTGTCCATGGCTCATGTTGGCCTCGGCTGCTGCCAAGGGCTATGATAATGTCCCTGGCCTGCACTGTGGTAAAGGGCCATATTGATGTCCATGGTCTGTACTGCCACTAGAAACCTTGCTGAGGTCAGTGCTACATGCTGATGCTAGGAGCCCTGTGGATGTCCATAATCTCTCACGGACTGTAAAGGGCAGTTGACTCTGTGGTTCTTTTTTGCCATCAGAGACTCAGCCAAGGTCAGAGGCACATGCTGATGCCAGAGCCCATGTGGATGTTGATGATCTACCACTGACTACACAGGGCAAGGAATCTACTTTTGTAGTGACATAGATGACTGCAGACCCACAGTTGAGAAATCATGGCATAGAAGATTTTTGTGGAACCTCTACCCCTCCCCACTGAAGTAACTGCCTAGACAGAAAGTCATTAAAGAAAACTTTAAAAAAAAATGTAATAAGGATGCTGAAGGGTAGCTCTCCACAACTGATGGCTTCTGAAAGGGAGGTAGGTGGCTGGGAGAAAGGACTCAGTGTTTCTTTTATTTTTGACAGGATTTCTTTGTGTAGCCTTTTTAAACAAAACAAAAAACTTCTGTAAACCAGACTGTCTCAGAATTCATAGAAATCTGCCTGCCTCTGCCTGCCTCTGCCTCTGAGTTCTGAGATCACAGATGTTCACTACCACTACCACCTAGTGGACTCAGTTTTCTTTAAGAGGCTGCCACTGAGAGTTTAACCATGTTCCAGTGAGTATATGACTAGCGCAAATTAGACTTGTAATTTTTCTCTTTCTTCTTCTTCCTCTTTCTCTACCTTCTTCTCTCTTCCTTCCTTCTTTCCTTTCTTCCTTCCTTCCTTTCTTTTTTGAAGAGAGTCACAATGATGGGAATGGACCACAGAAGACATAGCAATGAGTGTGATCAAGGTACATGATGTGAAATTCCAAAATAATCAATAAAAATGCAATGTAAAAACAAAAATCAAAAAACAAATAATTTCTTCAAAGGAAGCATGCTATAATAGAAGTTGTTTTTAGTACAGAATCACTATTCTCTTTGGATGCATATGAGTTTGTTTTAAAATCTTTTTTTTTCTTAGAACATAGTTATGGAGTTCTGTGGGATTAAAGATAATAGTAAGTTAAATATGTGAAAATTCTCTTATTCACTTGTTACTTATTGAGCCCATGGGTATCTCATTCCTGAGCTGTATCTCAATACTGTCAATAATCTTCTTCTGGGCAATAGAGCACTGAAACTATTGTTCTTATTGATTTTCCAGAATGTCATATTAATAAGCTTTCTGTGTATGATGAGTTAATTGGCATCATGGGACTCTCTCAGAATATAAGTATGGGAGGACAAGAGCATACCTCCAAGCAGTAGATTACTTGTGGGATTTGACATTCCAATTCCTTCTAGTTTATATTTTGCTTCCTAAATGAAGATGTAGTCCATCAACTGGTGTTCTATGAGTTCTTTTAATAGCTTTCACAATTCCTCTTCCTACTCTTTATTTTACCCTCTTCAAATATAGCTATAGACAAATTTGGAGTCTCATGTAATCCAGGTTTCTGATTTCTTGAATAACCAAAAATTGATAACTTTAGATTCATGTCACTCTATGAGAGAAATATTTTGGGGACCACCTTGAAGCTCTTTCTATACCATTTAGAGCTTTTATTGGGTTTTATAGGCAAAATGATTATAGAGGTACAACCATGACCATAGATCAAAGCATGTGATGACCTCCAGTTCTCTAGTGTTTATGATCTTTTAGTCTACATTTACTCATAGCCCATATCCCTACAAAAATCACAAGCAGGTACTTGTGATCTTATGGGTATTCCCAGAATAATCTCATTAGTTCACATACTAACATTTTTAGCTCATGCGAGCCATTTGCTTCTGCATGGAGAATCAATATTTCTAGATGAATAAGTAGCTCAGATATTCTCTCTGACCATATCATTATTTTGTCAAAAAAGAGAGTACTTAGAAGAAAAAATACTGAGTGCCAATATAATGGCTATTTAGATACCTGAAAGATATTTTCTCTATTTTAACATCAGTGTTGAAGATATTCAGGAAGTTATAATTGACTAGTAGGAACAGGTAGTCATTGTTAACTTAGACAGAGTGTTTTTATGTCCCAGCAGCCACTCCCAAAAAACTACTCAGAGACTTATGGTTATTTGTAAATATTTGGCCAATATCTCAGGCTTATTACTAACTAACTCTTACAACTTAAGTTAATTCATTTTTATCAGTATATGTGTTGCCTTGAGTCTTATGAGTTTTACCTCTCTTGCATATCCTGCTTTTTGCCCATCTAGCTGATGACTCCTCTGATTCTACCATTCTCTTTCCCAGCATTTTATCTGCTTCCAAAATCCTGCCTTGCCATTGGCCAATCTACTTTTATTGACAATGAGAGCAATACATATTTACATTGTACAGAGATTGTTCCACAGTAGTTAATATATTGAAAATGGCTACATTTGCATAGTATTGTAAGATTGCATTTTAATACTCTGTCTGGGCATGATATCTTAAAACCAGAGTGTCTGTGCTTAGCTATCTGAGTCCCTCACAAGATTGGGCGCACCTAACATTACTTCAGAAAAAAATGGCTCAAGAAATTATTTATTAGTTGGATTGCAAGGAAATGCCAAGCCACAGAACCTGTTCCTCACTGAAGATATACAAAAAATTAACAGTAACTAGGGAGAGCAATTCTTTTTTACCAAAGATGTAACATTCCTTAAGTTGCCTGTTGTAAATGATTCTGGCCCAGACTTTCCAGGTCTGGACCAGAAGTTTGATCCCACTCTTAGCCCTGATTAGCATCAAATAATCAGACACATGCTTATATTATTTTATGCTGATTGACCTATGGCTCAGGCATATAACCTGCTAGCTCTTTAGTCTTAAACTAACCCATCTTTCTTATCCTATTTGGCTGTGCAGCTCAGTACCTTTTCTCATAGCAACATTTCAGCTTCTTTCCTCTGTGTCTAATGCTGTCTCCTCATCCTGTCTGTGGTGGCTCTCTCTGGCAGCTCTCTGTCTGGCATCTGTGTCTGCTCTGAGATGTTCCTGAGGTTTTTTAGCCTGGTAGCCCTGCACACAGTTCCTGTTTGCCTTTGGCCAATCAGCTTTTTATTAAACTCATATGTGGAACAAATATTTACAACATAGCCAGCATAATCCCACTATAGTTGCCCATGCTCCTGTAGGTAAATAAATTCCAGTCAAACTATTGGTTCATCAAGCTTGAATTACTTTTCTTTTTGTCATTTATTGTCATGATAGTTAGAGTAAACACATATTTATTTGTTCAAATTTCTTTTGGAAACCTTTGATCTACAATTTATCCTATCTGCAAAATATGCTAGGGCAACGATGGCACAAACCTTGTAGGAGTAACCAACCAATGTCAGATTTATTTTAAGACCCAATCCATGAAATGAAATCTATACCTCACATTTCTTGAGAGGGCAAGTACCAGAGATGAGATAGCCCAGGGATGTAATGTAAAATCAAATATTGCTGGTCTAAAGAATCAATAAAGTGGCTCCTAATAATATTCTGCTAGATTCATAAGTCAGTGGCTTATTCAGTCATCATCAGAGAGGCTTCCTTCTGCAACAGATGTGAAGAGATACAGAAACCCACAGCTAGACATTATGTGGAGAGAAAGAGAGTGCTTGTAACATATACTTATCCCATAAATGGGATGCCTCCATCAAATCTCACCCCCCTCCACACACAGAGTGTAATAGCCGGAGGGGAAAGAGAACACCAGGAGAATAATTTAGAGAGGTCCCCTAAATCAACTGAGCAAAGGACATGTGAACTTACAGAAACTGAAGCAGTAAGCCCAAGGATGACACAGGTCTGCGCTGAGTCCTCTGCATATTTATTATAGATTTCAATTTAGTATTTTTATTGGGTACCTGAGTATGTGAGTGAGTTGGTCTCTGATTCCTGTGCTTCTCTTGGGCCTCCTTTCCTTCTGTTGGTTTGCCTTGTCAAACTTTGATGTGATAGTTTTTGTTTTATGTTAGAAGCCTGTTATTTTCTAATATGGGACAGAAGAGAGTATATCTAGAAGGAGTGTGGAGGAAGTGGAAGGAGGTTACAAAGCAGAAATTGCAATTAAGTTATATTGTGGTAATAAAATCTATTTTTTAAGAGAACATGATTTAATTTTACTATTTTAATTTAGTGAGTGTTTTGCTTTCATGTACATCTATGTACTACATGCATGCTTGGTGCCCAAGGAAGTGCTGAGCTTCCATATGGGTGCTGAAAATCAGACATGGCTCATTTGCAACACTGAGTGCTCTTAGCCACAGAGCCAACTCTCCAGCCCCCTAGAGTCTACTTAAATACAGGGGAAAAACAAATCTCCTTTTTGTAAAAGTCACAGAAAAAACTTATTCAATCAGATTGCACATACTCTATCTATTGTTACTGTGGCACATTGATTTTGCTAAAGCTTAACCATACTAGTTTGAATTATTTTATATTTTATTCAAATAAATTTTTTTGCTTTATTTTAAAATTATTTCTATTGTTTTTGAGCTTATAATTACATCATGTCCCCCACTCCATTTGTTTCTTCCAAACCCTTTCTGTAACTTTCTATGCTTTTTTTCAAATTTAATGCTTTTTATTAAAATTGGTGTTACATATATACACTATATAACACAGTGTATGTTATAGTCGTGTAGTTGTGTATTCTTATGGCATGCCTAACAGTGAGAGTAGTAGCTGTTTCTGACTTTTCTGCCTTATTTTGGAACCCCTTTCCTCCTACCAGGTTGCTCATCCAGCCTTAATGTGAAGGGATGTGCCTAATCTTATTGCAACTTATATGACATGTTCGGTAGATGTCCCTGAGAAGTCTGCTCTTTTTCTGAAGAGGACTGAGTCTAGAGGAGAGGGAAGATGAGGGCTTCTGGGAAGGGAGGAGGGAGGGAAAACTGTAGTCAAAATGTAATGTGTGAGAGAAGATTAAACCAAAACTAGACATGCCACATGAAATGTAGGAAAACCATGTGGCCTCAGACCCACACAAGGAGCCACAGGCAACTCAGAGATGCTTGAGCACAAGAAGTAGTTGGCTGGTTTTGAACCATCTTGCATTCTTTAAGATTTTAAATTTTCTATGGTTTTTAAGCATATATGTCACATATCTAAATGATTTTCTGTCCACATCCTTCATCCCAGAATCTATCCTGTGAAACCTTTAAAAACTAGCCCTAAATTGTTGAGGACTGAAAGGAATTTAGTACAAATCATTCTATTACTAACCCTTCATGCAGCTAGAGCTCTAACTCGGTGGAAGAGCCCTTGTATACCATAAATAAGAACCTGAATTGGGTGAAAACTATTGAAAAAATAATAAAATAAAAAATAAAAACAGTGAATGGGGGCAAGTATATGACTTTTTATAAGAAAGACTTTGACTTAAATGTGGTGATAAAAACCTTAACTTGGGCTTCAGCAAGTATTAATTTTTACAATATTCCTCATTTTGTGTCATTGTTTCTCAAATGAGGTGGTGGCGTCATGTTCTTTGACCTTGCCCCTTAACCAAAGTAATCTTTTCTTGATTTATCATATTTAAATAGTCACTGAAACACATTATTTTGCCAACACACAGGCCATTTTTTATAAACAAGATTGCCATTACTATGGTCTGAATGTTTGAATTTTTACAAATTTCTATGTTAAAACCTAACCGTGAAAGGGATTGCACTAGAAGGTATGGTCTGCAGGAGCCACTAAATCATGAGGGCAGAGATCTTAGGAATGAGATTCACATCTTCGATACCCTCATTGCTTCTGCCATGTGGAGACAAAACAGTTCCTTGCCAGATACGGACTCTGCAAGAGTATTCCCAAACCTATTAGACAAGAAACAACCTTTCTACTGTGTGTCATTATGTAGTTTATAATGTTTATTGTATTATATCAAATGAGTTTATGTAACAGGAAGAAGTGTACAGGGCTCTGAAGTGCAAACTTGTATTCACATTGAATGAGCAAAACCTAAATATAGAAGAGCATGGAGAAGTGGAAATGTGGGGCTAGAAGATTTGAACATTAGTTCCTGTGCATATCAGAGGGTTTTCAATAGGCCAATTAATGAATTTTATTTTCTACACATTCAGTTTCTGTAACTGTGCCATATGTCTTTTTACACTTAGGGGGCTATAGGCTGGATAAAAGTATTGTTACTTTTAGATTTGATCTGATACCTTATCCTGCATCATTCTCCTGGCTCACTTATTCCCTAACTCTAGACTCTTCAGCCTGCTCTCTGAGTACCTTTTTGTGACAAAGGAAATTAGCCCTTGCTTATCCTTCTGTGGCTTAACAGTTTCCAGTTTATTGGTAGACCTCTGCCTCTTCGTCTAACCCAGTTTCCCTTTATGGGAAGTCTTAACTTCCAAAGTCAGTAATATAGTGTCTCAATTTCTTGATAAAAGTGTCTAATTTCCATTTTGTAGCTTGGAAGAGTAGAAATCTGATCCTGAATTTGGTGTTTCTAACTGGGAGACTGTGGCTTGTCTCCTCTTTCTCTTCACTTCTTTGGCTAACGTTCTCATCTTAGAACTGTTTCTAATCGTTGACTGAAGTGGAGAGTTGTGCTTCTTGTGAATCATGGATATTGTCATCTCTGGAACAAGTAGATTCTTTTAAGTTTACCATTTAATTCATATCCAGGACTGCTCCTTTTTGAAATGGTTCAGATTCCATTTAATTTTAATTTGGGAGATATGTTAACAATAATAGAACACAAAACTTTAGAATTCTTTAACACAATTCTATGTGAATAATATAAGATTTAAAATTCTTTTAAGATTTATTTTTTAAAAAGATTTATTTATTTATTACATATTCAGTATACAGAAGAGGGTACCAGATGTCATCATAGATGGTTGTGAGCCACCATGTGGTTCCTGGGAATTGAACTCAACATCTCTGGAAGAACAGTCAGTGCTCTTAATCTCCGAGCCATCTCTCCAGCCCCTTAAGATTTATTTTTTTATTCTATATATATATGTGTTTCTACATGTACATATGTGCGCCATGTACATGCCTATGCCTATGGAATTCAGAAGAGGGCATTGGATTCCTGAGAAGTGGAGTAACAGATAATTGTAATATATCATGTCGAGGTTGGGAATCAAATCCAAGTCCTGTTCAAGAGCAACAAGTATTCTTCACTGGGAATTCATCTCTCCCAACCTGTAATCTAAAATTTGTTTTACTTTTTTTTTTGAGACATGGTCTCTGTGTGTAGCCCTACCTGTCTTGGAACTTGCCTTGGATTCACAGAGATTCACCTGTATTGACTTATTGATTACTTTGGAGTATAAGTACATAGAAGGAAGTAGTCCATGGTAGTCAACAGGGATTGAATTCTAGGGTTAAACACAGTGAGATTCAGTCCTGGCCTTACCATCTAATTGGCTACTGGTTGAGCTTCCTCCTGCCTTTATGTTCCTTTGCCCTGATCTTATAAATCCTGGTGAGAAAAGCACCTATTTTCTGTGCAAATTCAGTCAATTAGTTTGTCTAAACTATTTTATAGTGTACCTAGAAAAGTAAGTGTTCAAAGTATTGGGTATGATTTTAAAAATTAACAAATATATACTTTACTTTCAATGAGAACATAATCTAATATTAGACAATTAATTACTGCTCAAAGCATTAGTATAAATCAGAATTGGCAAGGCCATGGGGCAAATCCTATCTGCTGCCTTTTTTAAAAATAAAGTTTTGTTGGAATGCAGCCACACATTTGTTTGCACATTATGTGTGGCTGCTATTGCAGTAAAATGACACAGTTGAGTAGTTGCAACAGAGACCACATGACCTGGAAAGCCTAAAATATTTGCTATCTGGCACTTTATAGAAACAGGTTGCCAAGCCCTATTATAAATCATAATAAAAGTTAGAAAAAGTACTATGTAAAAGTTCAAAGGTCTGGCACTTTATAGAAACAGGTTGCCAAGCCCTATTATAAATAATAAGAGATGGAAAAAAATACTGTGTAATGGTTCAAAGATGGCAGATAATTTCTTACTGTGAGATCTGAGAGATGAGGGAAGGAGGTGCATTAATCTTGATGGACTGATTTTTATTATGTAATTCTAGGAGATAAGACATATTCCTGGGAAGAGAGTGTTTTGCCAAAGCTATCTCCCAGCATATAAATCAGAGACAAAAAGAATGTCTTAGTAAATAAGACAGGAAGTCATGTTTTATACTAAAAATTAATATTGGTTCAGCAGGAAGCAATTTCCAGTTACTAGAGTCTGCGACTGTCCTGAAATGCCAAAATAGAAGCCATTAGATCTTAGAGAATGCCTAACACTGTGGCCTAGATAAAATATTGTTATGATGTTTTTATTAGATTTGTTTAAAAGGACATTGGAATAGAAGAATACAATTTAAATATAGTGTTTAGTTTTGCTATGTGTTTTTGGTTTTCCTAGACAGGGTTTCTCTGTGTAACAGCTCTGACTATTCTGGAACTCATCTCATAGACCAGACTAGCCACACACTCACAGAGATCCTCCTACTTCTGTTTCCTAAGTGAGTGCTGGGATTAAAGCAGTGTAACACCACCACCCAGCAATTATGAAATGTTTTAAACCTATTCTCTAAAATCATTTTTTTCTCATGGGATTATATTGAGGGTTGAGCTTGGGACCATGTACATGTTAGACAAATTTTCTTTTAGTGAGCTACATACATCCTTAGCCATATACTAAGTGGGCTTCATTCAAATACATTTTTTACTCAACTAAAATATTGTAAGTCATTCCCCTCTTCCTCTCTTCCCTCCATCTCCTCATGTCTGTCCCAGACCTGGCGTCTTTTAAAGTTCCTGGTCTCTTTTGTAGCCATTGTTGTGGCTACTATGGGCTGCTATATATTTTTCATATTGCAATTCTCTTGGTTGGATATGTAATAATATTATTATGAGTCATTAAAATATATTTTAATTTACATTGTGAATTCTTCTTTGATCTATGTCTAATTGGACATGTCCATTTTACTTTCCAGACCTACAGTAGTTCTTACTTGTGAACATCATTGATTTGTGAATTTATTTATTTTATTATTATTATTATTATGAATAAAGAAATCATACTTTCTAACCTTGTATATCCTTATTGAAGGTCCCTACCCCCTCCCACCACATCAGGATCAGGTCATTCTTTCTTCTCCACAAATCCCCATCCCATCCCTGGGCAGGCTGCAGGCAGTTCCATGGTCCCAGATTTGTGAATTTATTAGGCAGTATCTGGAGCTTATATGCTATTCGACGTCGATGTATGTTAAATCTTTTCTTATTTTATTAATGGTCACAAGGAAGTTCAACATATATATATATATATATATATATATATATATATATAGATGAGAGAACTTGCTTTCTCAAGTTTTATTGTTAGCACTTTAAGTACACCTGGATGACAAGTATTTCATTTTGAATCCTATAATATTTGCCTTTAAGAGGAACATTTTCCTTACTTATAGTTAATGATATTTCTTACCAGTATGCTTGGGATCACATCTATAATTTACATGTGTTATCTTTTACTCATTTCATATTTTTCTTTCTATTCTTGCCTTCATGTGGGATAATCCAGTTTTTCTTCTTCTGGTCTTTACATGTTTCATTAAATTTAAATACCTCTTGGTTTAAAGGTTATACTTCTTTTTCTATGCTCATTCTGGAAATTACAACATGCATGCATATTTAACTTGTCAAAGCTAAAAGTTAATCATTGCTTTCACCTTCTATTCTGAGAATAGAAGGACATGTAGCTGCTCTCTTGTTAGTCCTTTACTTCTAGTTCGAATGTGAAAACTGCAAACCACTGTTGGTTTATTCATTTAGTATTTATCTCTCATTGCTCCAACTTGTACTGGTCTCTCCTGTTGCTTAGTGGTCACCTTGCACCTGAAAGTCAACTTTGTTTTTACAGAAATGCATCTCCTCAGTGCCCTTCATGAGCTCTGCTAGCACTCAACACTGCATTTGGGGAGAGAAGAGAGAGAAAAATTACTTTGTCCATTTCATTCTTTGATTATTTTTGTGGCTAAGAATTATGGTTTGTCAGTTATTTTTTCAAGTGTACTGGAAAGAAGCCATCCCATTGATTTCTGGCAACTTTGTTCTTTCAAAACAAATTACTAGTTTCTCTCTTGTTTTAAAGCAATCTCTTTGTATTATAATTTTCATTTGTTACAGTGTAATTTTAATATTTTTTTGTGTATCTCTTCCAGGCACTTTTATTACTTGACTATGTATGATTTATTTTATTTATATTGCTTCTAGAACGTTGTGTTCTTAAATCCATGGATTAAGAGCTGTCATATCTACAAAATTCTGCTCTTTGCTTCTTTGGATGCTGCCTCTGCCTCATGATGCCTTGTCATTGCTTTCTATGATTCCAGTTAAATTCATCTTGAATATTTTAACAATCCACTTTTATCTACCTTCTTTTTGATTGTCTAATTTTCTTTTCCAGATTTTGGGCAATTGCTCTAGTTTTATAATTGTCTCTTATACCTAAGAAAAAGCAAAATTTAGTTTTGTAATTTAAATTTTATTTTTATTTTTTATTTTATTTTTTCATACTTGTCACATTCACATATGTAAATATTTGTATAAAAATACATGTATATTTTAAATACTTGTTGGAGCCTAACAGATATATGTATTTTTTATATAGTTAAAGACAAAAATACTGGCTTGAAATGCTTATTTAAATCTTTGTTTGAAAACTCGGTGTTTCTTTTTGGTAACTCAAATGTTTTGGTGTTCCTCTTTATTCTCTCTGGCTGATGCTTTCATGTTGTCATCCTGCTGTGTTTTCTCACTCACAAATGAGTATATTATTTGTTTAAAACTTTATGAATAAAATTATTTTAGCAACATAATGTAAAATTATATCTAATAATGGGTTCTCATTATTTTCTGGCAAGTGCCTAATAGTGCTATCAGGTTGGCTCTGATTAAAAAATAATTTTATTCATGGCATACAGTCTTGCTTATTTTTTGTAGGTGAGACTTTGTGTTCCAGGACCCAGTGATGGCAGGCATCTATTCAGTTATGATTGCTCTCTTCCAAGTAGAACCACCAAACTAATAGAGAATTGAGAAGGTGGGATCTTAATTACTCTGAGGAAGCCTGTGAAGGAATAGACTATCGGTGGGAATCTCTAGTTAACTTTCTGCTTGGGGAAACACTGTTTTTGTACCATATAGAGACACAACCAACTCTAAAGCCAGAGATCTCCAGTCTAGCCAATTCCCCACAGCAAGAACTGTGTTCCTTAATTCTCTAGGTGCATATTTTTACCTAGATTTAAGTCTGCTAGTTTAACTGATGCCTTTAAGACTTGCAAATATATTATTTTTTTATGGTTACATTTAGTTTTTCTTTGTAGAAGGGACCAATGTATGGTCTTTATAACTTTGTACAACACATTATAGAAATTGCTATCATCTGATTAATACTTCATATTCATGCTTTATTCATGGGTGACCATTTGTCCAGAATGATCACAGGGTAGTTGCACTTTTCAATTTCATTGATAAACATCTTTTTTTGTTAAATGAGATTAAATTTACTTTTAACAGATTAAAAGAATTTACCCAATTTTTTAGCAGATGGTTTTGGGCCACTCTTATTTCTATTTTATATGTACAAGTATATTTGTATAGGTATGTCTGTGCATCACATGCATTTCTGATGCCCTCAATGCCTCGAAGAGAGTATCAGACTCTTAGAACTGTAGTCACAGAGGATTGTGAACCACCACCACATAGGTTCTGGGAAATGAAACCAGGTACTCTAAGAGATCAACCCGTGTTCTCAATGAATGAGCTCAATCTCCAGGACCTCTTTCTATTTTAACATTATATCTTAAAGCCAAGCACTATGCTGCTTTCCACTATTGACACTATTGAAAGCAACATAAAGAAAAACCATCATATGGTGGTTGAAAATTACTTCAAGAATTTGCCTTATCATAGAATCATAAATTATAATCTGACATCAAAGTAAATAAAATAAAAAATCAGGAAAGTATTGAAGAATGTGGTTAAATCACTTATTTAGTATCAGCATTGAAATAACAGGCTAGAGAGACACAAGCACCCATGGAAGGTGTATAAGTGTATAAGTCCATTTCTCTCACCTTCAGCCCCTCGACAGAGTGGTAGACTCCCCTTTAGAGTAAGATATTGATTAATTTTCTTAGTTTTCATCTTTTTTTCTTGAGTTTCAGCATTGAAAAATGACATTTATAAATTGTACAACTAGTTGGATATGATAGTGAACACCAGTGATTCTAGCATTTTTGAAGAATGAGGTATGATTGTGAGTTCAAGGTCAGTCAGAAATATATATAGAAGTGCTTGTCAAAAGGAAGGAATGAAGGAGAAAAAAGGAATTGGAAAGGAAAGAAAGGGAATGAAATGGAAGGGAGGGGAGGGCAGGAAAGAGTGGGGCGGTTTGGGGCAGAGAGGAGAGAAGAGGAAAAAAGAGAATTTTTACAACCAAACAACATTTGAACTTCAGACTGATAAGCAATAATTCAATGATAGTGGCTATGCATCTTTTACATGGCTCAGTTGGTAAGATACAAATAGGATTGGCTGAGTTCATTCTACCAGAATTATCTATACACTTCATGGTTCAACTTCTTTTGTCATGTAGAATTAATAAAACCATCTGTGTTAGTGTTATGAATGATAGCATAGGAAGTGTTCCTAGACCCAAGCCCCACACTTGCTGAGAGCTATATGAATGGTTAAAGGGTGTGCATATTTCAGGACACAATGAAGGCTGGATGAAAATACAAGCACTTCCATGGGAAGGTAGCCACACTTGGACCATGGTCCTGAGCTGGGTGAAATGCTGTAATGATGAGGACACAGGTTATTTAAGAGTTAGAAGTAAAGATGAAGAATCTTAGGAGAGAACTATAGTGGGCTGGTCTTAGCCTCGCTTACATTTTGTTCAATCCAGGTTTACTGTGTTTTCTCCTCTTGCATTGACTTGCCCTTCAGTTAAGCAGGCAGAGTAATCCTCCATAAGCCAATGAGTATACAGATGGATTTTTCTTTTAACCAAGGAATATATTAAGTATGGTTGAACATGAATTGTTATTGTGCCACAAGGGGAAAAATCTTTATTCAATTTGATTCTCAAGTGTATTTCTACATTGAATAATAATGACATTATCATTTAATTATTTAGGCATTAGCTTCATTCACATGTGTAGTTTGGGACCATTTAGGAAAGAAACTAGAAAGAATAATATTCTGTTTTTATTGTAGAACCCCACTGTTAAATATCTCACAGGCTAATGTTTAATCTCATTCTTGGTCTTGCACAGTTCTTGATAATAATTAACCTGAAATAACTACTTCCATGCATGAGTTAGGGACACATTTGCTTTTTCATTCCAATTTCCTTTCTCAGGAAGTTAAATGGTTAAAACTTCCAGATGTAAATTGTCCGTGAACAATCATAAAGAGAAAGGCTCATAAAGAATGGAAGTCAGAAAGTTTTTGTGTTTTTGGTAATATGAACACAAGCATTTCTTAAACATTTAGAGTCTATATTTATGTGTTTGTTTCTTTTTACTATTGAGTAGCTGGAGTATTTGCAAGTGAGTATGAGAATCTCAAATTCCTTTACAAGGAGTATTGCTCTTATTTCTGCTGACTAAATCCAAAAGAGTTTAGGTATAAAGACCCCTTGATTCAAAGAAACTATAGGTGGGGCAGGTAGCAGGTATCTGACACAAAGTTTATGTTTATTTATTTGTACCATGTGATTGATGGACAATTGACAAATGGGAATGCTACACATCTGTAATGCAAAGAGCTGCATAGGTTTGCAGCTAAGTATTAACTCATAAAATCACCACTACTTTCAAAGCCACATTGACTCATGCCCTTTCTATCATTGTCTCTACTCTCTCTCTCTCTCTTTCTCTCTGTGTGTGTGTGTGTGTGTGTGTGTGTGTGTGTGTGAGTGTATGTGTGTGTGTATGTAGAACATTTCACATAAGATTTACATTCTTAAACAATTTAAGCACATAATATGATATTTTTAGATTTGGATACTACCCTATATAGTAAATCTGAAGAATTTCCTTATCTCAGAATTGAAACTTTGTATCCTTTGACCATTATCTCCCCAAACAACCGCTGATGCCCAGATATTACCATTCTCCTGTCTCCTCTGACAAGTGTGGATGTTTTGATATTTCATGTAAGTGACATTGTATATATTTTTTTCATTGCTTTCTTCATTTAATATAATTTCCTTCAGGTCAGGCAAGAATATTAAACAAAGAGAATTCTCTCTAAAACTACATTCTCTCTCTCTCTCTCTCTCTCTCTCTCTCTCTCTCTCTCTCTCACTCACTCACTCTGTGTGTGACAAATTTTTGCATTTAGTATTTTTTTCATGTTTATTGCTACTTATAATGATCAGGAGGAGAGGGATAAATGTTTGAAATTCTGATTTCCGTTACTTTAGATAAAATCTCAGAAACAGGATGGCTGGATTACACTGCAGGGACATTTCACTTCTAATGAAATCCTTTTGTAGTGTTTCCACTGTGTCTGCACTAGTTTAAATTTCTCAGGCCATCAAGCAAGGGCTCTCTCCACATTCTCATCAGTACTTGTGATCTTTGGTTGTTATGCTACCAACCTTTTTGATTTGCATTCCCTGATGGGTGGTCATAATTCAACTTTTCCCATATACCTATTTATGATTTGTATGTTTGCTTTGTACAGATATCTACTCAAGACCATTGGCAATTTTCAAACTGAATTATTTGGCTTTTTAAATTGTTGACTTATTATCTGTTTGGAATGTTAGAATTTTATAAGGTACAGATGTTCTTCAGTATGTGATGGGATTAAACTTGTAAATACTGCAGATAAAAAGGCATTTAACACAATTAACATATCCAACACCATAAATTTACAACACTGTAGACTATTTTTGTTTAAGTTGTATTAATTTAAAAAGATTCTATAAGGTGTAGCACTGAGGAGAGTGGCACCTACACCTTGCCTGGGCAGCACAGTAGAGCGAGCCCTTGACAAGTGGTGTGGGAGAACCTGCACTGAGAACACAAAAGTGACAAAACTGGCCCAGCCCCTTGCTCATCACTACAAGGAGTGAACTAGTCAAAGCAATGCTGGAGGTCTCATTCTGATGATGAAGACAGGGGAGAGCTGGAAGGCAGACCAACCATGCTACTACCCCAGCCCAGAATCAGGGTTATGTGTTGGCCTACCCCAACATCCACCCCATCGGTGATTTGTTGAAGCACAGCAGGAGGAGTTGGGGGCGGGTTTGTTGTTTTTTTTCAGATACAGGACTGCAGAATCTTCACAACACAGAGCAACGACGGGATGTTCAGGAAGAGTCTCAATGAGGACCTAATATTGATGGTGTAGCAGAGACCAGGGGCTTTGAAACAGACCAATGATTCTTTGAGATGAAGCCTACATAAAAAAGAAAAAAATATGTGGATAGAGGGGTTTACTGAGTGACTCACTGTGTCACACGGAAGTCTTCATGATGGAAATTTTCCTTTTCTCCCTCCTTCCCCTTCTTTTCTCTTAAATTTTATTTTGTTTTATTATGAGGGGGAGGAAGATGGGTGGGATCAATGGGTGGGATCAAGAGACATTATGGGAAAGACACAAAAAATAAATTAAAAACGTTAAAAAAATCAAAGGATTGCAAAATTTAACTTTGCATACTCAGCAATGGGAGTTTTGTTATGTCATTTTATACATATATGTCATTATACTTTGATCCCATTCATCTCACTCTCCATATTGATCCATTTAATTGCTTATTCTCGCCCTCTGAATTAGCGCCCCTTCATATCACATGCATTCCATCACAAATACTCTGTTGCTTCCTCATTTCCCTTCCTTAAGACCGCCACTTCCCTTCTCACAGACTCCTTACTGCTCTCACAACTTACACACACACACACACACACACACACACACACACACACACACACACACTTAAATCTAGAGGCCAGATATGATAGAAAATGTGGTATTTGTCTTTCTGAGTCTGGTTTATTTTATTAAACTTAATGTTATCTTATTCATTCTATTTCTAATAAATATCACGATTTTCTTTTCTTTTGGCTGTGAATTTTTCTTTGTGAGTACACACTCTGTTTTCTCATCTATTTTTTTTCAGAAATTCTCACTGGTTCAATTTCCTAGGCACTTTAAACAATGCAGCAATAACATGAGTGTGCAAATATCTTTGTGACTTAGAATCTTTAAGATATATATACACAAGATTCAGCTGGTACAGCTGGGATTCATTGTGTAGTCCTAGTTTGAATTTTTTGCCTAACCTCCACACACACAGACTTTAAGAATGGTTACACGTATTTACAAATGGATAGAGTTTCTGTTTCCTTATAACCTCCTCAGTGTTAGTCTCATCATTTTCCTAATAATACTCACTCAGAATGGGATGGGATAGAGTCTCAGAGCAGTTGCAATTCTGCTAAGGGTGTTGAATACTTCTTCCAGTATTTATCAGTCACTTTTATGTGAATTATATTCATTTACATAGGTCATTTATCAAATCAGTTACTTGTTTTTGATGTTTAATTTTTGTAGTTCTCCACATATTCTAGGTGTTAATCTCATTGGATACATAAGTGGCATGCATTCCCCCTACCCCATAGGCTTTACATTCTGATGTTCTTTACAGTGATGACTGTTTCTTTTGCTGTACATTTTAAAAAATTTTATGAAGTCTTATTTGTCAATTACTAAGATGATTTTTATGGTATTGGAGTTGGGGGGACAAAAATAATCTAAAAGCAAACCTTACTTGTGCTTCTAGCTTGTGGTGATATGCTTGTGCTTTCTTTTATCAGGAAAGATTTCAGTTCTTACATTATAGCTTTTAACCCATCGTAAATTGATTTACTGCAGTATGGCAGACACAGAATGACTCTCACTCTTTAACAGTCAAGTATAGAATTTTCATCATGACAATCATTGAGAAAAGGCTGCTTTCACCCAATGTATATTTTGGACACCTGTGTCAAAAGTTAGGCGTTGATATCTGTGGATTTATTTTGGGATCTCTCTTCTATTTCTTTTTCATGTGCTAGCATCATGGTGGTTTTCCTACTATGGATCTATAATATAATTAAGTTGTATGTTGAAATAGTAACTATTATTTTTAGTATCAATAATTTTATATGTGTATTATGATTATATTCAATGCCCATTATCTTCTCTTATACCTCTATACCCCTTGACAACTCCCTTCTTATTTCCAACCAGTGCCAGGTCTCCTACCTACTTTGACTTCTTTTATTTATGCAGGTCTGGAGCTGGTACCCACAGCTATTGAATGCTCATGATTAAAACCATTATGTCATGTCCAAAAGATATTTAATAGTGTTTCTCCCTACATTCTGGCTATTCTAGTCTTTCTTCCCCCTTTTCTGTGATATTTTTTGGGCCCTTGAAGAAGTGATATGTGTTATAGATTATCTATTTTGAGCTAAACACTCAACTGTCACATATCCTTTGCACATTGACCAGTCATGAATCATTACATTATCTGCTTCCTATTACAAAAAATATATTCTCTGACACAAACTATGAGTAACAATAATCTATGAGTATCCATGTAAATATTTGAAGCCATGTCCATTTAAAGCAAACAAGGAAAAAACATTAGTACATTTGTCTTTTGGGCAAGTGACCTTCAAGTCACAGGTGTTTGACCAGGTTTCCATCACCAGACAAGTAGCCTGCATGTGCAGAGAACACTAGTGTTCAGGACTTGCCCGGCAGACTAGTTAGAGAACTAAGACCAAAGCTGCATAAAGTCCTTGACATTCTTCTCCCTTACCAACTACCATAGTTTTTCTGTCACTATGAAAAGATGCTTTCAGTTCAGTTCTAGCTCAACTTCTCTGTGTCCTATACCCAAGATAGAGAATGTAAAAGTCTATTGCCAAAATCACTGCCACACTAGGATTTTTATTTTAAAACCTCTTGTTTCTGGTAATGATTTTGTCCAATGTGTAGCATTCCTCTGTTCAAACTGGTATAGCCACTTTGGAAATACGTTTTCACAATGCTAACATTGGAACCATATGACAAATTAATGCCATTGCTGAACATATATTCAAAGGACTCTATATCCTGTGACAGAGATACCTGCACATATACAGTTTTCTTCTCAACAGCAAAGTAATTGAACTAGCCTAGATGTCCATCAAATGATGAATTCACAACTGAAATGTAATACAAATGCACAGTGGAGTTCTATTCAGCAGTAAATAAAAGTGAATTTTGTAGAAAAAGGATAGAACTGGAAAATATTACACCTAGGGCAAGAAAAACAAACACCATATGTTCTGTTATTTTTTTACAGGCTGATCGCCATTTCTAGGTTTTCCATTCACCAAACCTAACAGTTTGCAGTCAGGCATTGTGATGGCTTGGGAGCAACTCTTTCCATTTGGGATTGCTTGCTTAGTCAGGATCTCCTGTGCTTCCACCCAATTTGTGGGATTGTTCGTTGGAGTTCCATGAAAACTGTAATTGGAATTTGAAAGGCTTAGTGCTGCTACTTTGCTGAAAGTATACATCAGATCCAAGAGTTCTCTGGTTGAATTATGAGTATAGTAATGTTTCTTGTCTTTCCAGTCCATGGTCCAGACTGGCAGACTAGCAGTCCTAAAAAATCACACAAATGCTTATATTAGTTACATTCTCCTTGGGCTATTGCTCAGGCATATTACTACTAGCTAGCTCTTGTATATTAGCTCAACCCATTTCCATTAATCTGTCTTGCTATGTGGCCTGTGCCTTACCTATTTCTTAACATCTTGCTTCTTGGGTGGCAGGATCATATTTCTTTTGACTCCACCCTCTTTCCCCTTTATTTATGCTCAGATTTCCTGCCTCCTTCTAAGATGCCTGCCAAAGGCCCAAACATTTCCTTTATTAATAAATGATATTCACAGCATACAGAGAGACATCTCACATCACATGAGAGAGTGAAGTGTGAGAATCTTATCATCTGAAAATAAGAGTGATTTGATTTTTCTATTTCTTGTCTTGTCTTTCTCCTTTTATTTTAAATTCTATTTATGCCTTAGGTGACTATATTGAACAAGACCACTCACTATGAAAAAGCTTTCATGTTTGTTCTTTTTTCTCTGTAGTGGAATATTTTGAACTCACTCTGACACTCCAAAACTGACAATAAAGTTTATGTTGAATCAGAAAGCAGTGCTAGCTGCCAAAATTTTTCATAGAGGTTTTGGAGGATCGAGAAATATAGAGACACAGGAAGTAGAAGCGAGGGGCTTACATTCTTGGCCCTTTTGGATCTAGGAAATAGGTCAATGGTCACTTCTCCACTGTCTCTCTGGTAATTCAGGTTCTTAACCCAATATCTGACTCCCAAGATTTTCTTGACCAAAAATAATTAGATAAATGCATCATTTCTGCTCCTCTTTTATTGACTATAGATTATTTTCTCAAATCTTGATTATGGTTCCAGTCTTTCTTGTTCTCCCAGTTTCTCCAAGCTTCTATTCCCATCAAAATCTACTCTTTCTGTTTCTTATTAGAAACAATCAGGTTTCTTAGAGACAATAAAATACATCAAATTAAAAAATAATAAGATAAACAAAAAACTACCTCTCAAATGTACCTTAATTTTATCAGTCTCTTTCTGAATTCCCTTGCTCAGTCTTCTCTCCCTGTCTTCTCCTCACTTTCTCCTCCTATTCATCCCTCTGCTCACCCATAATTATCTATTCTATTTCCCTTTCCTAACAGTTTTTATATGTTCCCTCTAATACCTTCTTCTGTAGTTCTGTGATTTGTAGCTTGGTTGCTATTGCCTTGACAACTAATATCCAAATATAGATGAACACATATCACATTAGATACCTCACTCAGGAAGATATTTTAGAGTTCCATCTATTTGCCTGCAAACTTCATGATGTCATTTTTTAATGGCTGAGTATATGCTATTGTGTAAATGTACCCCATTTTCTTTATCTATTTTTCTGTTGAGAGATATCTAGGTTGTTTCCAATTTCTGGCTATTGTGAATAGAACAGCAATAAACATAGATTTTTGAGGTAGGTATGTGCTCATGAGTGGTATAGCTGGATCTTGAGGCAGATTAAGCCCAGGCTACCTGTGGCTTCATAGTGAGTTGTCACTTTTTGTTGTGGTGGTCTTAGCCATTCTAACAGATGTAAGATGAAATCTCAAAAGAACTTTGATTTCCATTTCCCTGATGACTAAGGATTTAAAACTTATCTTTTGAGTTTATATAGGAAAGCTACTGATTTTTGTGAATATTTTTTATTTGTCTACTTAGCAGATAGTGTTTATCAACTGCAGGGGTTTTCTGGTAGAATTTTTTTAGGTCAGTTATGTATATGCTATCATATCACCTGCAGATAAAGACATTTCTTTTTTCCCCAATTTGTATCACCTTGATCTTCAGTATAGCCATTGCTGTAGCTAAGACTTCAAATACTATATTGAGTAGGTATGATTAGAGTGGACAACCTTGTCTTGTTCCTGATTTTAGTGAAATTACATTGAGTTTCTCTCCATTAGGTTGATGTTGTCTATGAGCTTGTTGCAAACTGCCTTTATTATGTTGAAGTGTGTTTCTTATTTCCCTATCTCTTCAGGGCTTTTATTATGAAGGGGTGTTAAATTTTGTGAAAGACCTTTTCTCTATCTAATGAAATGATCATGTGATTTTTATCTATTAGTTTGTTTATAGTGTGGAATACTTTCAACAATTTACAAATATTGAACCATCCCTGCATCTCTGTGATGAAGCCTACTTGGTCATGGAGGATGATCTTATTGATGTGTTCTTGAATTTGGTTTGAAAGTGTTTTACTGAGAATTTTTATGTCTAACTGTATAAGGGAAATTGGCCTGTAATTCACTTTCTTTGTTGGGTCTTTATGTGGTTTGGGTATCAGGGTAACTGTGGCTTCATAAAATGAATTGGGCAATTCATTTCTGTTTCCATTTTGTGGAATAATTTGAGGAGTATTGGCATTAACCCTTCTTCAGTATTTTGCATTAAAGCCATCTGGCCCTGAGCTTATTTTAATGACTGTTTTAATGGCTGCTTCTATTTCATTAGGGGTTATAGGTCTGTTTGAATTGCCTATCTGATCTTAATTTAACTTTGGCAAGTCATCAAGAAAATTGTTCATTTCTTTTAGATTTTCTAATGTCTTGGAGTATAAGTCTTTAAAGTATGCCCTTATGATTCTACAGATTTCTTCAGTGTTTGTCATTATGTCCCCCTTTTCATTTCTAAATCTGTTAATTTCTATATTCTTTCTCTGTCTTTTTGTTAATTTGGACAAGGGTTTGTTTGTCAATATTATTGATTTTCTTTTTAAAGAGCCAACTTCAGTTGTTGGTTTTAGGGAAAATGTTTTCAGTTATTTCCCATTTAAAAATGTGTTGGCTACAGGTTTCTTCTAAATAGTCTTCATTTTGTTTATATGTTCCTTCTGTGCTTGGATACTCAGAGATTTAAAAAAGAAAAAGAAGAATTTTATCAGATTCTTTTGAGTCTATTTCTATAATCATGTGATTTTCATTTTTATGTCCATTTATATGCTGTACTTAATTTATGAATTTGTGTATTTTGAAACACTTCACATTCCCTGAATGAAACTAACTTTTTTATAGTGTATGATAATCTTTGTGTGCTAATTTCTTTCTCTATGGGGAATTTTTTTCTAATGTTTTCTTTCTTTTTAAAAGTATTATATTCATTTCTATTTGGGTGTTTAAGCAATACTAGCATTGCAAACAATGATTTTGGCAGGGTTCTTTCCATTTATACTTGGATGAATTATTTGAGGAGGGTTGTTACTGACTCTTTCTCAAAGGTTTAGTAGAATGTGACTGTGACTCTGTCCAGACCTGGGCTTGTCTTTATGGGGAGATACTGTCTAATTGCTTTTATCTTGGTGCTTACTATGAGTATGTTTAAGTTGTTCATGTCATCTTAAGTTAGCTTTAGTAGATGGTGTGTGCTTACAAATTTATTCTTGTATTCTAGGTTTTCCAGATTTTAAAAATTTCTGTAATGATCCTCTGGATTCATTAGAATCTGTTAAATTTTTTAATTTAGGTACTCTATTTTTTCTTTTTTTAAAAAAAATAATTTATTTTTATTGTATGTGCCTTGGTGTTTTTGCCGACATGTATATCTGTGTAAGAGTGTCAGATCTTAGAGTTACAGACAGCCATGATCTGCCATGTGCATGCTGGGAATTGAAATCAGGTCCTCTGGAAGAACAGTCTTAACCACTGAGCCATCTCTCCAGCACCGACACTCCATTTTTTCATGATCAGTTTTTAATTATAGCTTTGTTAATTTTTTCTGTCTTTTCAAGAAACCAATTCTACTGATTGATTATATGTATTGTTCATTAAGTATCTACTGGGTGATTAGCACTAAGAACATTTTTCATGTGCTCTATTCCAAAGAACTTAAAGAAGTAAAAAGCAGAACATGTACTGAGTATTAGTAGGGAATTTTCACTCTCTTGTTAAATTACAAAGATGCTTGATAAGACTCTGGACCAGAAGCAGCTGTTGTCCTTGTGTCTGAAATCTAAACAGAAATCTGTCCCTCACCTGTTGATTAACACTTACAGCAATAATACATAGATGAGCCATAATTTACAACACACTAGACACTCAAATAAGCAGAATTGTATTTATTTATTTTATGTTTTACATTCTGTTCTCATATAGAACACAATATTTTAAATGAATACACAAGGGTTACAGTCAAGCCAATTAGCATGTTCAATGCATACTTTCATTATTTTATGGCAAAAGCATCAGTCTGAACATGTTTTTATATTACAGTACAATAGTATACTTCCTGTTCTTTAGCTCTTAAGATTCACCTACATACTCGACACGTACCTTAACCTCTTCTGAGTCTCTTCCTATGTCCATAAAGCTACTGTTATTTTTATTGTTTTATATCAGCTTAATAAAAATATTTAATAATGATTCTTAATTTTTATTTACTCATTCTAGATTTATAAAGCCAGGAATTTTTTCACTCCTCACCTAGAGCTCTTTTCATCTAGTCTTTCCAGGGTCATCTACTGACAGGAGATAGAGAAATTGTTAACATCTGGGTTACTAACATGAAGGACTTGGGGAGAGAAGGGAATACCCCAAAGCAGCTTCCTCAGTCTTTGCATATGAATGTTTAGCCCTGTGCACTGTCGAATATTGCCTTACCTTCTTGCTATTCAGCAACTATACAGCACTTCAGGCTGAAGGAGGCCCTCAGTTAAAACAATAGAAAATGTCTCTAGTATTGCTGAATTTCCCATAGTGAAAAAAAATCATCCTAGTTGTAAACCAATAATTTAGGCAAGAACTAGTTTAGTTTATAGTCTTTCATATAGGCGGTTCTGTAGAAAAGTCTTAGTTACCTTTGGAGTTGGGCAGAAATACATACAGCCTACTTGGTCTGAGAGTTCAGCTAGCACTGAAAGACAGGCCATACTGTGGGAATTGGTGAGTCCATTCCCCACCAGGAGTAGATGCAATTGGTTTTATAGAGGATGGAATCTTATTTTATTACTATAGAACTTAATGCCTAGAAACACTATTTATTCCCAGAAACAGAGAAGGGAAAGCAAAGAAATAATGGTACAATTGGAGTGTGTTCAAGTTAGACTACCTACATAACTGGTCTGTTGTGGTATATTATATTACCTCTATATTATAACCTTGGGAGGCTCTGCTTTCTGTTCCTGGGTCCAAAACTATGAGACCCATCTCATTGTCAATATCATACTGTTCTATTTGAAATGCTGTGGAGGTAGAACATATTAGCTTATGAATGTCAATCACTGCAGTCAGACACTAGTCATAATATGTAAACTTAGGCAAAGGATTTCACCTATTTAGATATGGGTTTCTGTATCTTAAAATGAGATTAATTTTAATATCTCCAAGCTCTAAAATTATATGATTTCGCTTTAGTTCTCCTACTACAATCACTTCATTTCTGCCAGCTAGTATGTGTGCATTATTATTCTGCCATGCATGTCACCAGAAGTAATATGGTAATATTGGTGGTATCAATCTTATAATGTTTTAAAAAATTGTTCTAATGAAGCAGATTAAGGCTACTTACAATCTATGGCTCCTTGGGCTTGGAAGGACTAGGGAGGAAATGATCTACTTGGATATGAGAAATGAAGTAGCTAGGGCATTGATATCCATAACTCACCATGGTTAATGAATCTTCCTTTCCCTAACCCAAGACCCCAGGCAAAAGATAGGCATTGGTACCTATTAAATAAGGGCTAGGAGAAAAGGAATTACAGTCAAAACCCTCTTAAGACATTTTCAAAGAAGCAGCCATTAAAACTTCTAAACCAGGAAATCTTCCTTGGAGAAAAATGGAAAATCACAGGTACGGTGCCATGCAAATGTGACCATTTAATATACACTAATGGATGAGGAGGATGATAAGAGAAAGTATATGCTGGAGGGAAATGGGAGAAGCAAGAACCATTAAAGGGACAGTTACTATCTCTTTTTTTTTCTTTTTCTTACAGTTTATACTCATGGAAGTATTACAGGGCTTGACAAAGATTTTAATGGATTTTTATTTATTTATTTATTTTTTTTTTGCAATTCACATATGAGATTTGTTGATCAATGTAGCTCTATAGGCATGAGGAACATATTTTCATTTTAGGGAGAGGAAGTGTAATTTTCATAGTTAGATGCACTCTTTGAAATGGAATGGTCACTTCCTTTTTCTCATCTCATCTACTATTTAGTCCTTTCTTCCTCTTATCAGTAGTGAAGATATTCAGAGTGGACAGGTGCCACAAAGAAAACCAGATCTTAAAGTAAATATTTTACTAACATCAAACCCATCATTCAAGAGGCTTTGAAATTGACAGAACTTGTTTGAGGACCCTTACTACTCTACAGTGGAAGAGAAAATATGCTGAATACTAGTACTCTCTGCCACATTCTTCTTGGTTATCACCAGGCATTCATACACTTTCTCCAAAGTCCTGTCAATTGCTATGTACACCTTCACATCCCAGACCTCCAGCGGTTGACCAGACTGTGACTTTTTTAACAGGAAAGGAAAGGTATCCCCATCTCACCTTCACTTGATATAAAATATAGAGGTAAAAACGTGATGAGAATAAAGTGCCTGTCAGTGGTTCAGATACCAGGAAGCAAGATTACAGCAGATATTTATATGCAGAGTGTCTGAAGGACAGGATTGAAGGAAGTAGTCTCAAGACAATGTTCATCCAAGTTCATGACCAGTCTGGAAGCTCTTCAGAACTGACCCAAGGTAGTCTGAGGAATGGAAACTTTTTGTCCTAGGCTGCCAAGTTTGGGGATTTGAGTGGCATGTAAAAAAGTAGCACAGTAGGGACTACGGTTTTAGCAACTCTCTCTAGATGAAACAATTAGCAAAAAGAACCACATGAGGACAATATTCATCACTGACAACATCTAAGAAATTAAACTCCTTAATCTTTAATGTACCCTAGAGGGGAATTATAGCAACCACCATAAGCTGCCACTTATAGTAGCTCAACACAATAGCTATTGGTCCAAGAGTCCTGTGTATAGCCATTGGAGGGTTTTTTTTGTTTTGTTTTGTTTTGTTTTGTTTTAAACTACCACTACTGCAGGAGTAGTTTGATGAAATCTTGGACAGTAACTTTCTACCATTTTCTTCCATGATTCTCCTCTCCAGAAAAGTTTGGTTTTGTATACTATCAAACATGTACACTTTTAAAATACAGAACAAGAAGTCTTTCCTCCCTGGGGCTGTGTATGTTTAGAAGATATATTCTCAGTTCAAAATAGGGAGAACAGGGGTTAGTTTCAAAATTGAGTAGCTAGGGGCCATTAATATCTGCTTAATAGGGTTTTAAAGAAAAAAATATCCATAAAATCTTAAGATATTTCTGATTTGTTTTTGTCTGATCAATTAAAGGAAGCATAAATAATACTTAATTTTCTTTCCTGAACATCTGCCTCAAATCTGACTTATTTTTCTGCTTTCCTACATCCTGTGTCTATTACCTTTCAAATTAAAGGGATTCACCTTAAAGATATTTAGCTCTACTGGGAAGACCAAGTCATTGCCCAAGGCTAGATATTAACGGCCTTTATTTGTCAATAAAATTATTAATCTTCTCTTCTTGTTTCCTGGGGTCTATAAAATGTTTCTCCTAGTGTTTTTACCATCCTGAATTTTGTTCTCTGTTCCATTGCATCCTGCCTGGAAAATGAAACACATTTCTCATGACTTAATCTCCTTTTGGAATTGTCTTGTCATATAGAGTCAACAGTAGCAGACACACTCCTTTAGTAATTTGAGCTGAGTACATGGGCTCATTCTCATGTATTTCAGGTGACAGTCATACCCGATAGTTTATTCTGCATGATTTTAGTTTAACAGGATGCTCTATTACTTTTTCTGCCACTTTTTTTTAAAAATCCTTTCAAGATAATGGCTACCACAGCATTCCATTTGAACCTACCAGTTTGCAGGTTTGCTTTAAAAGCTAATCACTGTGGCACACTGTCCTATGATCCTTGTGACTTAATGATATAATACTATATGTGTGTATTACACATATGTGTATATATATTACATGTATATATATATAATTACTGATTTTATGGACTTATTCTCTTTTTGTATTTGGGCACTGTTTTCAATGTATGTTTTCTAAGATTCTCGATGAAGAGAAGAAACAATAGTATATGGGTACATGAGTTTCAAGAGGATACATTAAGTATAAAATGCCAAACATCCTTTCTGCCCACTTTTTATTTCCTATGATTCTCTTGCATCCTTCATTTAACAGAAAGAAGATTTGTAAATATAAACATACATGTCTGAATTAAAGATGACAATTTTTAGTAGAAATTCAATCTTTACCTCCAGATGGGTTGGAGGATTAATAGAAACCAGGTAATAATGACCTTTGTGCTACCCTCCTATTGAAACAATAAAATTGGAGGAAAATTTATGTGACATGGGTGAAAGAGGAAGACAAATGTGGGTATAATAGAGAGGGAAGGTGCAGCATTGTAAACTGAAAAAGAAGATTAATAGAAACATTGATAATTATTTTAGGAAAAGAATGTTCTAGTACTCAAAGAGCAAAGCTTTTTTTTTAAAGTGTAAAGTGTCAAATGCTTCAGCATGATCAAAACAATGAGAAGGTAAGAGAGGAGACTGTTAACTGACACTAGAAGGAAAACAGCCAGACTTTTCATACACACTTGTTGAAAATTGTATCTATTACAAAAGAAAGGAGTCGGTGTTTATATGTGATGTCAAAAATATATTCAGATGTTGGTAGCAACGATATTCATAATAGTCAAGAACTAGAAATGATTCATGTGTTCACAAATAATTGAAAGTCATAGCATGTTGTAAAATGTATGTGTGATAGAATATCATATTGTGGTAAAAAACAATCTCAGTGTTGGTTGACAAAATGAAGTCAGAAATAGTGCATGATTTTTAATATATAAGAATTATTTTGGGGGCTGGAGAGATGGCTCAGAGGTTAAGAGCACTAACTGTTCTTCCAGAGGTCCTGAGTTCAATTCCCAGCAACCACATGGTGGCTCACAACCATCTAGAATAACATCTGGTACCCTCTTCTCTATACTGTATACATAATAAATAAATACATCTTTTAAAAAAAGAATTATTTCAACAAATGTAGTCTCTAGGGTTTGAAAGCAGGACACCAGTTACTTATAGGTGCAGGCACATGTTGTGGAATATTTGTTTACACTGTGTGAAGGTGTGTCACTGTGGTGATTGATTTAATAAAGTGATGAATGGCCAGTAGCTAAGCAGGAGAGAATAGGCAGGACTTTCAGGTAGAGAGAGGAATTCACAATGAATCTAGATGCATGAGAGGCCAGCTAGACACTGAAGAAGTTGGACATATGGTACAGAGGAGAGATAATTGAGCCACATGGCAGCACATAGATTAACGACAAGAGGTTAATCTAACTTATAAGAGCTATCTGGGAAAAGCTTAAGCTAAGGCCAAGCTTTCATAATTAGTAATATGTCTCCCTATTGTTATTTGGGAGAACAATAACAATTCTCTTATTATTGGGGAAGCCAAGCAGCTCAGAGTCAGATATACCAGTAAAAAGGAGATTGTGATGATGTCTTTGAACATAAAGGACTGTTGAGATGTGAGCCTCCTCTCAGAACACGTAGAGGATGGAAGTAGTTTCTTCCCCTCAGCCTTCAGAAAGAAGGCTTCCATTCTGAAAGTCATTTCTGGGCTTTTGATCTGTACAACTGCATTTTAATAAATTTCTCTGCCTCAGCCATCAATTTTGATCCTTTTTATAGCAACCACAGAAAGAAACTAATATGTATATTGTTACAAAAACATTGTGTGTAAATATGTTTATGCAATTATATATATATTATAAATTCTATTTCAGTAAAATTTGTACACAAACTAAAGGACAGAATGAGGGAGCATTACTGACTTGGACACTTAGCAAGCCACTTAGAGACAGTCTGAAACAGCTTTAGTAGGGTGGTGGAGGTAGGAACCATGTAATAGTTGCTTAGAAAAGCAAAGAAATTTGAGGAAGAAGAATGTGTCTTGACATTTTCAAAGAACAATTTAGGATGAAGAAAGCTATGGTGAAACTATGCGTGGAGAGTGCATTGGTGTTGTACTAAGGAAAAGGTCTTATTTAGTCCATGAGATTGTGGAACAATGTTTTATATGAACAGAGAGAAATTAGAGAAGGTGTAGGAAGGATGCTCACATCACAAACACACTGTACAATCCTTTTAGCTTCTGATGAGAAGGAGAGAAATGTCATATTTATAATTGTTATTATAGATTTATTATAGAATATTATTATAGTATATTATAATAATATAACATTAGAAATATTAATATTTTAATTTTATTTTTAAAATCATAATATAATTACAGTATTACTCTTTCTCTTTTCTCCCTCTAAGCTCTCCTACATATCCTCATTTTCTTCAAATTTATGACCTTTTTCACCTCTTATTATAGCATGCATATATGTACATAGATATATATCCTTATATTTAACATGTTACTTCTGTATATGTTACTTGTGTGTATGACTTCAGGGCTGACCCTTTGGCACTGAACTAATTGGACTAGTGATCACATCCTGGAGATTCTTATAGATATCATAAAAAGTCTCTTGCTTTTCTTTTCTTAAGTATGAGACACTAGAAAAAGCTGACCTATTCATGTTTGTGTCACATAGTTACTGTAGTTACTGCATTGAAAAACATGCTTCAGTAAAAAATTATTTCACAAATTTTTTATAGACTGGTTGATTGAATCTTACAGTCCTGGTTAGCTTGGCTGAGACTTGTTAGGTTTTCTCATTTGCCTACAATCAACTGATGTGTCCACTCATGTACCCAAGCTCCAGGAAGGATAATGTATCTCTACCATACTTTCTGTTATCCTCTCAAGGGCTGCTGTAAATTTATCCCCTCAAGGAGACAGAGCTTCAAGAGACCAAGGAGGGATATACAAGACAGCTTGGGGCCCAAGCTTATAACTTGAATCCCCTGACCTTTTTCTTCCTTTAGCCAATACAAGGTATAAAACAAGCACAAATCCAAAGAGAGACAAAAGCACACAGCAAGAAAAAAGGATTAAGAGAAAGACCATTTCAAGCTTAAATTAGCACAGAGATATTAGTTATATAATGCCCAAAGATAGCATGTGAACAGTAGGTTTTCATGTGTATTCTTTTTTCCCCCAGCATGAACTTTTCTTGGGTTGGTTTCTTTGCTACCAGATAGTCAAGAAGTAAGGTGACAGGTGGTTTAAAGTGTCTTATGACTGATTATTTAGTGCCCTGTAACCAGGCTTTGATACTTCTGTAGATATTAGAAAAGGATATTTTGTTCATTAGTATCAGGTATAAATAAAAATAATAATCAATTCTGGATTTACCAGTAGATAATTCAAATTATATCAACAGATTCAAGATCTATTTAACTGGACCAAAAATCTGGATCAAATATTAGCTTTTGTTATAGATACCAAGTTCCCATTATGCTTTGCTATGACTTGGTTTCTTGACACACACTGAGAAGTATCACAGTGACCCTACTATACACGAGAGTGGAGCATGTCGTAGGTCATGCTTGAGATCCCAGTATTCCCAGCTCTTCTGTTCCTTCTCACTTTAGTTCTGTTTTCTGAGTAGGATATACTCCATATTGATGTTCAGTATGTGTACTGAGCCTGCAATTTATTATGTCAGACTGAGCAGTGCCTGTAGCAATGCAGGTTTTTATATCTGTGAATTCTCCAGCTCAGATGGCTTTCAGTATCTGTGTGTTGGCAAAAAGTTTGAAGTTGGATGGATGCAGAAACCATGAGTGGACAAAAGGCACCTTTAGAAACCATAAACCAGCAATCAAAAAGCCTTTTAGCTGTAAGTCAGCAGACTTTTATGTCAAGCTTGGCTGACTAATTATTGCTTATAATTTGCATTAGGATTAATTAACTAATTAGAGGGGAATGTCTGAAGGCAAAGTTATGGCTCTGCTTGTCAAGCTGAGGACTTTAATTATTCTGATATTTTTAATTATAATCAGCCACTGAATGAGTATTACATTGTCAGCTACTATCACTGAAAGTAGGCTAGGCAAGGGTGCTGAGAAATGGTGGGGCCTTTGCAAGGCTGCCTTTATTAGCTGCACAAATATCTGGTCAGGCTGTCACAGGAATAAGGCCTTCCAATTGCAGCAGTCTTCTAAATACACAGAAGTGTGTGAACCCTGATTCAGGTTGGCTTGCCAAGTGAGATCTGGTGCAGAATGACGAATCCGTCTTGTTCCTACCCCTGCCTGTAGCTCACAGGACACTTAGTCAGATGAGCAGAGTAATGGACTGGGTTTAGCAGACTCACCAGTGTCTTCTGACTCCTCATGCCAATATTCTGGCTTCCTTTAAAAACTAGTTGCTAAAAAGCTGGGCTCCTGGAGCTTTCTTCTTTTTTTTCTGAATGACGCAGAGATTTTGTAAGCATGTTGGAAACTGCTTTGAGTATTTGAAAGCAAGTTGATAAATATGCTTACCACGATATCCACAATCAGGTAAAATTTGACTAAACTATAGCGTGTTGTTATATAATACACACGAATCAGAGAATATAGTACCATTAGTACAGCAGCCAGTTTCCCAAGATACCTCGGCACTTCCACCAGGTTATCATGAGGTTAGTACAGCACTTTATCTCAGAAATGACTGAAATAATGATCAAAAGCCACATGGAAATTATTTTTTCCAAATAATTCATGAAAACTCACAGTACAAAAACATTCTGATTTGATTGGATGACTCAAAACTTTTATTCTGCTCAGGTAATTACACCAAACGAACAGGAAGCTTAAATGATGTTAAAAGTTCCAAATGACACCCAAACTGGCAACGGCCTGCAGATTTAATGTCAAGGCACTACACAAACATTGTGCTGATTTCTTTTGTTTTCAAAAATGCCCAGGAGTAGAATCACAGATTCTCAATCACACAGACACTCTGGAAACATCAGCAGTGTTTTCTTAGGGAGTGTGTTTTAAGAAGAATCAGGGCAGTCATTTAGCATCTCATTATTGCTCAAACGCTCTGCATTTGGCTAGTCACTGTTTCCAGCCTTTGTACACTGGGTGGCCAATAAGAGAATATGGCTGTTCATAAAATCATAGACTCTTAAGACCCAGAGGAGACCTTTGAGATAGGCAGCAGTCTGTGTTGTGCTTTGGTAGTTTGAGGGGCTATTTAGCAGATACTTGCATGGTCATTATCTTGAGCTGGGTGCTATCTGAAGCATGCTCAAGTGACCTAAAGTGCCCTCTTGTTGCTGAGGCACAGAGATTTAGAAGCTTGCCCAAAGTGGGACAGCAAATTCATGATAGGACTGGTAATTGAGCCTTGACCCAGGAGGCCATGTTCAAAGCAACTGTGAATACACTGCCTCATATGGTGGTGCTTGATTCATGGCCTGTCTTCATTCTTTGTGTCTTTATTTGTCAGCAACTTGCTGAAGTTCTTGAGAAGAGTCAGTGAAGTCAATGGAGCCAAAATATACTACATGGTAACATTTGGTGTTCAGTTAGCCAGCAGGTCCTAGGTCCAAGGGATCAAGTGACTTTTCACCTTTACTCTGCATCAGAGTTGGAGAATTGGAGTCATCAGATGCCCCAGGGTTCCTTCTGCTATTTCTCTATGCTTCACAAGACTACTAATATCTTTCGTAATTTTTGCTTGGGAGCTTTTTATTTGCAGGATCAAGAGACAAGAGGTTTTATATACTGGTAAACACTCATCTTATTTTGCAGTTGCCAGGTAATTTTGGCTAATTTTCATCTTCTTAGTAAAAGTTGCCTAGTCTTGGAAGTCCGCAGACAACTTCCCAACAATGCTGAACTCAGATGTCAATGTTCCCAATTATTTAGGTTTAATAGTGAGCAAATTATCATCAATAGCTTTTAAAAATCAAATTGAACTATGATTATTATGTAAAATAAAAAAACACTTTTAAATTAAAAAATTTCTTTCTCAAAAAATGAATTAATTTTAAAAAAATGCAATTGAGCTTTTTCCCTGCCACTTTCTTTTTTATTTATTTATTTATTTTTATTTATTTATTTTGTATTTATCAAGAAAAACAGTAAAATGAATTTAAAATGCTGAGAAGTTAGTAATAACTATAAAGAAGATAAAAATCATAAGCACGACTTATCAAGGGTGATAATGCAAATAAGATTGCTACACATATATTTACTTTGTATTCAGCTTTCCCTCTCAATTTTTTTTTTCATCCCTCTATATCCTTATTCAAGGTCCCTTCCCCCTACCCCCACATCAGGTCATTTTTTCTTCTCCACAACTCCCCATCCCCTCCCTGGGCAGGGAGCAGACAGTCCTATGGTCCCGCTGACCCAATAATGCTTAGATCAGTCTCCACTCCTGGCAAATCCAGTTTTGTCCCCCCTCCCTCAAGAGTGAGTCAGGTGTTCCTATAGTTGGAGTGGGATCTGAAGGGTCAGTCCAAGTTGTTTCAGATCCCAAGCTGTTCAGTGGTTGTGGTTTGCCGCTTGGGCATGCTTGGCTTTTTTTTGTTTGTTTGTTTGTTTAGAGACCACTAATGAGTTAGTACATCTCCTGTTTATCTTTCTGAGATTGTGATACCTCGCTCAGGATGATATTCTCCAAATCCATCCATTTGCCTGCAAATTTTAGGATATCATTTTTTCTTACTGTTGAGTAGTATTCCATTGTGTTGATGTACCACCGTTTGCTAATCCATTCTTCAGTTGAGTGACATCTAGGTTGTTTCCAGGTTCTTGCTATTACAAATAATGCTGCTATGAACATAGTTGAGATAATGGGAGAGAGAACATCCTTGTCTAGTTCCTGACTTTAGTGGGATTGCTTTGAGTTTTTCTCCATTAAATTTGATACTGGCTGTCAGCTTCTTGTAAATCGCCTTTATTATATTTAGGTATTCTCCCTGTATTCCTGATCTCTCCAGGGCTTTAATCATAAAGGAGTGTTGGATTTTGTCAAAGACTTTTTCAGCATCTAAGGATATGATCATGTGGTTTTGTTCCTTTAGTTTGTTTATATGATGGATAACATTTACAGTTTTTCATATGTTAAACCAGCCCTGCATTTCTGGGATGAAGCCTACTTGGTCATGGTGGATGATATTTTTTATACATTCTTGTATACGGTTTGCCAAAATTTTGTTTAGAATTTTCACATCAATATTCATGAGGGAAATTGGTCTGTAATTCTCCTTCATTGCTATGTCTTTGAGTGGCTTGGATATTAGGGTAATTGTGGCATCATAAAAGAAATTTGGCAATATTCCTTCAGATTCTACAGTGTGAAATAGTTTGAGGAGTAACTATAGTAATTCTTCTTTGAATGTCTGGTAGAATTCGGCACTGAAACCATCTGGACTAGGACTTTTATTTTTTGGGAGGTTTTTAATGACAGCTTCAATTTCCTTAAGGGTTATAGGCCTGTTTAGGTAATTAATCTGATCTTCATTTAATTTTGGTAGATGGTACCTTTCTAGAAAGCTGTCGATTACTTCTAGGTTTTCCATTTTTGTGGAATACAGATTTTCAAAATATGATCTGATAATTCTCTGTCTTTCCTGGGGGTCTGTTGTTATGTCCCCCTTTTCATTTCTGATTTTGTTGATTTGAACACACTCTCTCTGTTTTTTGATTAGTTAGGCTAAGGACTTATCTATCTTGTTAAGTTTCTCAAAGAACCAACTCTTAGATTCATTGATTCTTTGTATTGTTCTTTTTGTTTCAATTGTATTGATTTCAGCTCTGAGTTTGATTATTTCCTGCCATCTACTCTTTCTAGGTGAGTTTGCTTCTAATTGTTCTAAGGCTTTCAGCTGCAATGTTAGGTCTCTAGTGTGGGATTTCTCTAGGTTTTTCATATAGGCATCTAGCACTATGAATTTTCCTCTTAAGACTGCTTTCATTGTGTCCCACAAGTTTGGATACGTTGTGGATTCATTTTCATTGAATTCTAGGAAGACTTTGATTTCTTTCTTAATTTCTTCCTTGACCCAAAGATGGTTCAGCTGATTGATGTTTAGTTTCCATGAGTTGGTAGGCTTTCTTTGGGTTTTGATGTTGTTGAACTCTAACTTTAGGCCCTGGTGGTCTAATCTGTTACAAGGGATTTTTTCCATTTTTTTTTGTATCTGTTGATATTTGCTTTATGACCAATTATGTGGTCAATTTTGGAGAAAGTTCCATGAGGAGCTGAGAAATATGTATATTCCTTTTCCTTTAGATGGAAGCTTCTGTATATATGTATTAAATTCATTTGCATCATAACCTCTTTTAGGCTCCTTTTTTCTCTGTTAAGACTCTGTCTGGTTGATCTATCCAGGGTTGAAAGTGGGGTATTGAATTCTTCCACTATTAGGGTGTAAGAATTGATGTGGGATTCAAGCTTTAGCAGTGTTTCTTTTACATATGTAGGTGCCCTTATATTAGGGGCATAAATATTCAAGATTGAAATTTCCTCTTGACCAATTTTTCCTGTGATGAATAAGTAGTGACCATCTTGGTCCCTTTTAACTGCTTTTAGCTTAAAGTCTACTTTGTTAGATATTAGGATTCCAACCCCTGCTTGTTTCTTAGGACCATTTGACTGGAAAATCTTTTCCCAACCCTTTATTCTAAGCCTGTGTCTGTCTTTGCAGTTGAGGTGTGTGTCTTGTAGGCAACAGAAGGATGGTTTCTGTTGTTGTATTCATCTTGTTAGTGTGTGACGTTTTATAGGGGAGTTGAGACCATTGATATTAAGGGAAATTTTGACCATTGATTCATACTTCCTGTGATTTTTGGTGGCAACTTGTTTGTATTTCCTTTCTCTAGGGTATTCTTCTGTGGAATTATTGATTGTTTGTGATTTCATGGGTGTATCTGGGGTCCTTAGGTTGGAGTTTTCCCTCTAATACTCTCTGTAGTGCTTGATTGGTAGATAGATATTCTTTCAGTCTGACTTTGTCCTGAAATACCTTGTTTACTCCATCTATGGTGATTGATAATTTTGCAGGGTATAGTATTCTAGTTTGGCAACCATGCTGTTTTAGCGTCTGTATAACTTCTGACCAAGCCCTTCTAGCTTTCATCATTTCCATTGAATAGTCAGGGGTTATTCTGATGGGTCTGCCTTTATATGTGAGTTGGCCCTTTTCTTTTGCAGCTCTTAAAATTTTTTCTTTGTTCTGTATGTTTTTTGGCTTGATTATAATGTGGCACACTGACTTTTTTTGGGGATCATATCTATTTGGTGTTCTGTAAGCTTCTTGTATCTTTATAGGCATTTCCTTCTTCAGGTTAGGGAAGTTTTCTTCTATGATTTTATTGAAAACATCATCTGTGCCTTTGAGCTGGTATTCTTCTCCTTCTTCTATTCCTATTATTCTCAAATTAGGTCTTTTCATGGTGTCCCAGATTTCCTGAACATTTTGAGTTATGGCTTTTTTAATTTTACTATTTTCTTTGACTGATATATCTATTTGAGCTACTGAGTCTTCCACTTCAGAGATTCTATCTTCCATCTCTTGAACTCTGTTATGCTTGTATCTGTGGTTCCAACTTTTTCCTTCAGGTTTTCTATTTCCATCTTTGCCTCATTTTGTGCCTTTTTTATTGCTTCTATTTCAGCTTTTATTTCAGCTTTTAGTTCCTGGCATGTTTCTTTCATAGATTTATTCATCTCTGTCAAATTTTTGTTTGTATTTTCTTCTATTTCTTTGAGGCTATTTTTCATATCTTCTTTGAGAGCTTCAATGATCATCAAAAAGGAATTTTTGGTGTTGCTTCTTTCTGTTTCCTCTTCATTGCTCAGTTCAGGTCTTGTATTTGTAAGATCGCCACTCTCTTCTGGAGTTACCATGTTGTTCTTTGTATTATTATGTAATTTTTTGCACTGACATTTGCCCATGGCTTCAGTGGTTCACGATTAGATGGGTCCTGGTCAGTTGTGGCACTCGGGCTTGTGTGCCTCCTGTCACCTCTCTGGGTAGGGTCTGAGTCTATCCTTCAGAGACCCCAGAAGTTATCTGTTTGCTCATTTGGAAGACAAGGTGGGTAGCCGTACAAGTTCCCTCAGCAGCAGCTGTGGGTACGGTGAGAGGCAGACTCTATCTGCCCCTTCTACAGAGTGTGCTGGGACTCTGCCCCCTGCCACTTTCATGAGTCTTTCTATGTGTCTTGTGTAAACAGCACAGAACAGCATACAAGGCACAGCTATATGATACTGCATTAGCTGCTCACTGATTTTTAGTTTTAGAATAGTTCCAGATGCACTATCTTACCTGGTTTTGCTTAGTTTCTGCAGTCTTTTATCCTCAGTCTGAGGATAAGGAAACCATGTATCAGAGGGCAGTGACTTGCTTCAGAGCAAACAGAGGCCCTGATTTAAAGCCTGGTGCTCATTCGGCCTCACTTTACTGGAATGTAGCTCTGATTTTGTAATAGGAATAAATTATTTTCACCGAAACGCCTATATAGTCAGATATGGGGCAAGAATAAGGCTCTTGGTTCAAAATTTAAGGAGCCATTTAAAAACTCAGTAACCAAGTTAAATCATATCCTCATACCTTTAATGGTAGTTAACCCTAACCTCACTCCTTCATCTCTCCAACACCCTCTTCATCTCCCCGTGTCCTGCTTTTATCTCGCCTTGCCTATCCATGTTCTATTAGCCCCAATCCCCCAAACATCCTCCCTGCTTACTCTTTTCCTAGGTCCCTGGCTTCCGCAGGTGCTCTAATTTAAACAAATAAAAAAATGTAAAGACTCATACTAGGATACATAAGAGAGAACGTGTGGGATTTGTTCTCCTCCACCTTAATCACCTCACTAATAAGTGATTAAATTACTTTCAGTTCCTCTGTTTATTTGGAATTTTCATTATTATTTGCAGTTTGATCACATTTCTGTTGCACTTGTGTCAATGTATCCCCAAAGACCACCAGGGAGCTGGATTTGATGCAAACACATGAGGGTCAGCTTATTCTTTTGGACAAGTTTGAAACCCTTTGTTTCAAAGCAGTGGAGGAATTTGGCCCCAAGCTCAGGGGTGAGAGGGCTTTTAAAGAAAAAAATAAATAAAAAACAAAAACAAAGAACAACCTAAGTGTTACACCTCTTAGTATTTGAGGATTAGGTAAATGGATATGGTGTAGAGTAATTATTGAAAACTATTGCTTAAACTCCCCCTGCAAAACCAAGTTTTGATCTATTGGCTATCAGGTACATTCCTGAGATTTTTCTTAGATTCTTCTAAGATATGGGCCCTGCCCTCAGGCACTAAATGGTCCTTCCCTGAGATAAAGTTTTGTAATGGTAATCTATACCTTCATCATTTCTATTATCTATTTATAGTTAATGGACATGTAGGTTGATTCTATGTTTTAGCTATTGTAAAGAAAGCAGCACTAAACAGGCATGTGCAAGTATCTTTGCAGTATGATATAGTCTTTGGGGAAAATTGAACGGTGGAGTCATAAGTAGTTTCTCTCCTTTTTACTTTTGAAAATATCTTCTTGCTGTTTTCCAAAGTGGCCATGCTAATTTACACCCCCACCAATAGCATTTAAGGACACCCTCTGTATCACATCCCTACCATTGTTTTATTTTATTTTATTTTTTATTTTTTTGCATCTTTGATGATAGCCATTGAAGTTGAGCTGAGGGAACCTTAAGGTCCTTTTAATCCTCACTTTCCCTGATGGCTAAAGATGTTGAACACTTTTAAAAGTATGTCCTAGCCATTTGCATTTCTGCTTTTTAGATAGTGGTTTAGTTCCATATGTAGCTTTTAACATCAGGTTGTTAGTTTTCTTGATGTCTAGATGTTTTGTTTTCTTGTTTTGTGGTTGTTGTTGTTCTTTGTATATTCTAGATACTAGTCCTGATAGATTTTTCCTTTATTCTGTGGACTGCCTTTTCATTAGACAGCCAATTTAAAAAACTATATGAAAAACTTACCATCTTGTAACACAGTTAAAATATATAAATATGAAAGAGATTGATAGACATATAATGTTCACCAACATGGGAGGATATGAACTCATTGTTGAGGATGCCTCACACTTCAGTCTAAATGCATACAAAAAGGGAGCTGCACCTGAGCCAGAAATGTTCTACATGCTGGTTAACTTTCAAAATGGTATGTTATAAAGATCTCCAGCCCTGTTTGGGCCAGAAGTTCTGACCTTGCCCGCAGCTGCATTTTCCCACAAAGAAATGAATCAGATGCTTATATTAATTTCATACTGTTTGGCCTATATCTCAAGCACATTACTAGCTAGCTCTTTCATCTTCATTCAGCCCATTTCTAGTATTCTATTTGCCACGTGTCCCAGCCCGTGGCTCACCTGGATTCCTTACATGATTCTTCCTCAGGGGTTGGATGGAGACTGAGTAACTCTGCCCTCTTCCTACCTGTCTCTCCTCTCTCTGATTCTCCACCCACTTCTACGGTTCTCCACATAGACCAAACCGGTTACTTTATTTTCAGAGAACAGTCCCACCACAGAGGTAGAAGGTTCTCTGTAGGCTATTGCATGATCGTGCATGTGTGCGAGCATATGTGTGTATTTGTGTATATGTGTGTATGCGTGTGGTCCTACCTTTTGGTGAACTACAAAACCAACATTTTAGGCAAGATGTGCACATTGTGCAAGAGTGGTAAGACTGTTAAGGGGTAGGAAAAGCATCTGAATTCTGGACTTATGGTAGAATCCACAGGAGAGAATCCATACCCAACTTGGTACTGTTGTTTAGCAAAATTAACATTTTCCTCTTAAAACATTTTTCTTGCTGTCACTACTACTTACAATGCTTGCAACAGCCTATGTTGTTCCGGAATGCCTCATGAGTCATTCTTCTCACCCTGGACCATTGAGAGGAAACCCCATTTATGCCCTGTCCATGTAAGTATAGCAAACCTGATATGGACAGACCTCTGTTAGCATGTGGTGTGATGATGCACATAGTGAAAAATGATGCCAGTGCACGGGCAGGAGCTGATTCTTTCAGAGGCACACAGGATTTTTGAGACTGCAAACCCAGCACTTGGAAGGCTAGCGGTTGGGGGAGGGAACAGGAGGGTCATCTCAAAGGTGGCAGTTGGAGCTGCAGGTTTTCTCAGATGGTTAGAATTTGAGCTTTGTCTTACAAAAGGGCCCTTCTGTTCCAAAGGAAGCTGCAGCAGGACAAGGCTGGCTGTTCTTTATTAGAGAACATCTGTGGGGAGTATTTGAAGTACACTCCTCTGGAAAGTTTGTCCACGTTTACACTTCCCCATGCCATTTGCATCACACTGTCTCCTATACAAAATATGTTTGAAAACAAAAATCTCAAACTGGCTGCTTTATTTCTTTCTCACCAGTCAGCATTCTTTTGCTTGAAAGGGCTTTCATCTCCAAGGCTGCCATTTCCCACCCACTGCCCCCACCCCTGAGGAATCAAAAGCTACTTTGTCAAGCTCAGGCATCAAAATGAACAAAAACATAATGAGACTGTCAATGTTCAATGACTAATGCAGGTTTATTGCCATGATGCAGATACAGGAGACAAGTGTGGACATACCTGTAATTGTTCCTAATAACAGTAGGCAGATTAACACTACTTTTTCTGATTATATGATTAATGAAAACAGAGCAGAATTAAAAAGAGGGCATAGAACAGGAGTTTAGTTCCAGGAGCATAGAAAAAAAATATGCTAGAGTGGTTTATTGTTTTTTTTTTTTTTTTTTTTTTAACATGGCTACAGTGATAAAAAGAAACAGAAAGCATAAACACATACAACATACATATTCCTACAAACAGGACCTGAGAACAATGGCTCTTCATACTCACGTGAGATGATTGTGAATAACTTGGCATTATCTGTTAGTGCTTGTTTTATTTGCAGTAGAAATTCAGGAACTGAATTAAGGACTACCTCACTGAAAAGGCCTGGTAGTGAAAGGAAGGAGTTAACCTCAGCCTCCTTAGTGAGTCTATTGTGTTAGGATTTCTATTGTTGTGATAAACACCTTAAGTGGAAAGTAGCTGGGGAGGAAAGGGTTTGTTTTGGCTTACAATGGTAGTGCATCCCTCAGGGCAGGAAGTCAAGCAGGGGTGTGTGGGGGCGGGGGGGGGGGGGGGGGGGGGGGGGGGGGGGGGGGGGGGGGGGGAGTGGAACCTGCAGTGGGTGCTGCTTACTGGCTTGCTCCTCCTTACTTGCTCAGTTTGCCTTCTTAAACTATTTAGGGTCACCTGCCCAGACAATGGAACTGCCCACAATGGGCGGGGCTTTTTCACATCTTTGTTAGTCAAGTTACTCTACAGAATTTTCTACAGGCCAGTCTTATGTAGGCATTTTTCAAATAAGATTCCTTCTTCTCAAATATGTCTGTGTTTATAGCAAGTTAACAAAACCCAACCATCACGGGGTGGGGGTGGGACAGATGGGGTGGGGGGGGGAGAATATTGTTTTAAACTTCTCCAACTATATAGTTTTGGCTAACCTGTAGGATTTATCACTCAGGAGGGTGATGATCATTTTAGTAGCCACCACCCTGGACTCTGAGCCGAAGGTAACTTAAAGGCCTATTAATGCACAGAGTTGTCTGTATATACAGTCAGCATCAGCAGGCTTGCATTTCTTCATTCAATACCTTGTGCTGCTGTCAATCATCTTTTCATCCTTTGTTGAGCATTATCACTTTAGTAATCATTTTATTGGCTCTCTACATTGTCACTTGCCCAACTCCACAGGTCTTTTTCAAATTTTTTGTTTCATCACTATGCCACCAAGACTTGTGGATTTCTAGCTAAATTATATACATAATATATAATTCACATAAGCTTGAAGACATGAGATTATGCTCACAAAGGCTTCACCCACCCCTTCTGTAGGACTTCCACACTGCTCCAGGTATCTGGTTGCTAGAGTCCTATGTTTTTAAAAGTGCGAATGTCTCATTTTGAAGTCACTTTTTGCATATCACAGCTCTCCATAGTCTGGATAAACTTCAGGATGACAAGGATCATGATCTTACAAGTTTTACCTTTTCTTGCTCTATTCCAGATATCTTCTTATATCAACGTTTGGAATTCAATAGGTTTGATAACCACTGAATGCGTCACATGAGATTTCTGAAACCTCTTACTTATTTATAATGCAATAGCTTTGGTCTCTGGGAGCCTTTTTACAGAAATATGGGATTGATAAAAACAAGTTATTCTAATATAAATAGCCAGATGACGATATATAAGAGTGGAACATTCCTTCTTTCTTTCTGAAATAATATCCATCCTAATCTCTAATGCTAAAATAGCTTTTGTTGCTGAGGTGATGACAGTAGGGATGCTTTTAAAAATGTCATTATTATGACAAAATAATTCATTGTCCTATGTCAGTACCAAAAATTCAAATAAAAACTATTTTTATTTGGAGCAAATCTGTTAACAGTATTGGGCGAAACAATCTAGTCATAACATTCTGCATACGTTTGCTTTTCAAGCAAATTGAATTGTATCAACTCCCAAAACATGGTATAGGATGAATATATAAATAGGATGGATTAAAGAAATTGCCATAGGCACAACCCTGATGCTGCAACTCAAGAGTCGCTCACCTGAAACTAGTGGCGTCTGCAGCTGAGGCTGAGGTTGCTGGCAAAGCAGCTTTGCATCTCCCTTCAGGACATCATGGGGGTATGGAGTATGCAACTGTGTGTCAAGGGCTACAGTCACACTCACCAGAGGCTCAGAAAATTCTTGCAGTTCCTTCAGGAAAGTCTGGGCTATGTCTAAGAAGAACATTGATTCAGGCTGATGTTTCTTTCGGGCTACTTTCTATTCCTCATGCAAGGAAAAGTCCAAAGTCATGACATTCATTTACTTTTTTATTAGATATATATTTATTCAATAGGAAACATGCTGTTTTACTCTGTTAAATTTTAGGAATTTAAATATATATGGCTTCTGAGGAATCCACATTCTGATAAGAAAAATGAGCACCTAGTGTTACTACGAAAGCTAAAGGAAGTGCAGGGGTGTTGCAAATGTGGTTGGGTGTTGCACAAGTCCAGGGTAGGTTTGGGGGGATGAGGTATATGCAAGCAAGGGGGGCTTCTTTAAGGAGGTAACATTGGGACTGGTTGGTGATACTGTGTAGAAAGATGTCTTTATACAACAAAAGACAGGGAGGAGAATGAAGATAGAAGAAACTGAGCGGTTTAGTGGCAAGAGCAATAGATACCACTTTTAGGGGCTTAGCAAGAGGTCATGCTGCAGGAGGGACACTTAGGGCTTCACATTTGCCACAGGTTTTCATCTTCATGAAGAAGAAGTAGTGAGTTGATGGCCCAGTTAACGCTATTCTCTGCTCTTCCTTTAGCTCCTGCTGGATCAGGCTGTGTGCGATGGATCAGCCATGAAGGATCAGTCCTTTGTATAACATGGGGAATTATGAAAGCTCTACATTTAACAAACAGGTCTTCACCAAGTTGCCAAATTATTCTAATAGTCTTATATCCTACCCCAGTACATATGAATTAAATACTCAGTCCAACTTCTGAATTTTTTTAACTTTTTAATGCATACCCACCGCTGTTACCTCTCCTTCCCTAGATTCTGGATCTCTTAATAACAATTTTTATGTAAGATCCATGTCTATCATATTTGAATAAAAACTTGGATTAATTTAATGAACTTGGTGACAAAATATAGTTTTATTTTAAAGACAATGGAATGTCATCGATGCAATAAAGACAGGACCCTGTGATCTGTATAGCAGGGCTACCAAAAACTGCCACCAGCTGTGTGATGGTGCCTGGCATTCACAGAGGCCCACGAAGCAGGAGAGAACAGGAGATAGGCACTTTCAAGCCCTGGAGAAGCATACCAGAGTCAAGGGATTTGCATAGTAAAATTGAAAGCATATTTGCATTCAGGAATCAAACGTATGCATTACCACTGTCCTGGAAATAGGCTGACTCAGACCATACGACTAAATAAAAGAATAATGTTTACTCAGAACTGATGTACTTGTTTAAAAAGTTAATGTTTTAAGCTTTCTGCCTTCTAGCAAAACATCGCTAATCTAATTAGTATGTTCCAACCCCACTTGGCCTGCAAGCAGGTCTGCAGTGCATTGACTGCTCACCAGACAGGATGGACCCCAGGCTCTTTCTCGTCACCCCCTCAGCTTAAAAAGTTCAGCTCTACCCTCGTTCTCAACACCAAGTGTTTTCTTCTCATTTCTTAGCCAGCCACCAGGCACATTCTAGCACTTTACACTGTTAAGAATTTCAGAAAGCAACTTTATTTAGGGGATAGGTCCTTCCCTCGAAGACATTTTCAGAGTACCGTGCAGCAGATATCTAATTGCAAAGGCATGAAGGGGTTAGCTGCCATTGAGGGGGATTTGTATCATTATGGCTACTTCCATCCAGCAAACCTCTTTAAGTCTCTCAACTTAACAATTTCTTCAAACACCTTCCCGACTCTCAAGTTGAAGTTGGCTAGCTCTTACTAAAGACTGAAAGGTGGAGGGCATTAAAAGTTACAAATGAATGAGTCTCAGATTGAGGTGGAATGAATTATACATAATCACATTCTAAATCCAGCTTACTTTTAATCATTCAAGATGCAGGAAGGAGACCCTATGGATGTCACACAAATCATAAAATACAAATATGAATGCAAGATGGGAAAGTTTTCCTGCTCTATGCACAAAAAAGGAAAGTAGTCTCATCCCTAGTGTGGCTGCGGATGCTGGGTGGTGACAAATGACCAGAAGCCCTGCTTTAGTGCCCTTCAGTTACCACAGTTATTTACTTGTAGGTGGAGGTGAGTGGAGCACTTTCAGTGCTAAGTCCAGGAGTAGTGAGAAATCCCACTGCAAGGTCTGCACAGGGGGAGGAAACTTGTGGATCTTTTTCTTACCCCAAGTCATGTAATCCATGATAGAACACTGTGTGCATATTGTCAGTTCACAACAAGAATCAGAAACAAGTAGACAATTGACTAATTAATGACATAGAACTATTTTGCAGCAGAAATGTGGTTAATGAGTATATTTAGCAAAGCCTGTAACATCTTTATTACTTGATGTAACCTCTGTGGTTTCTCTTTCCTGCCACTGGAGAAAGCTGAAAGGGAAGCAGGAAGAGGGCCATCTTTGACTCATCTCAGTTTTCCATTACTGAAAGTTGGAAGAATACATATTTTGTGTCTATAGGATGATCAGATATTATGGGCTTGTATGAGCATCATTAAATCTTTGGATATCAGAACTCAACACAAAACACTTTTGATTCCTTTCTGGGGCTCAGAAAACACTTGGAACCACTGGACGGAAATCTACGCCATATTCTAGAAACATTAGATTGGATAATGTTGTTCCCCCAGGTCACTTTCTACTCTTTTAAAGATTGCCCTGAATTGTGACATCTAGTCATCTGTCCTAACAGCTATTTGGCTCCTATGTTTACTTAAGCATAAAGTAACATTGAGAATGATTAGCCGATGTGCTTCCACGTAAACCCAGTATTAAGTATCGGCAGGTAACACTCAATAGCCATGGTAAATACGAATTGTTACATAGTTAAATCATTGATTTAACAAAGCCAATGCCTAGCAAGCAAACTAAACTAGCACATTTATTCTTTAAAATAACTAACTTAATTTTCTCAAAATTTACTCAAGCATATTAATCTTGAAAGAATTTTCTTCTATATACTTAGTTCATTTCTTCATGGATTGTTTGAGTTGAATTATGTTATGTCTTTCATTGAAAATAAAAAAGAGAAGCCATAATTCTATTTCCTACCTGATTTATTAATTACCATTCATAATTAATACTGTTATCATCTTGTGGATCATATGCCATATTACACAAGCCTTTCATTGTAACTCAGAACTCAGCCATCATCCAGTTGCAGTATAGGCTAGATTATATCGTGAGTAATGTTTACAGGATACTAACAGCCTCATAAAGATAAACATCAGAAATTCATTTGAAAACCTAAATCATTGTGTCAGTTCTTAACTTTCCACAAATGGCTTCCTTATGTATTTGTCTTTGCGTTGGTGTGTATGCATTTACCAAGGCTTTCAACAGGCCCCATCTCTAACACATTTATATAAGGGTGTGGCCATGGCCCATGGACATAGAAAAGTTAGTTGCAGATGGCTCCATTGCCAGATACATAGAGAAAGGAGATTCTGTCAGTGTATCAGTGAAGCAAATAACTGAAACATGCCACCAAATAAAATATACAATGACTTTTTTCCAGTGTGTGATTGTCTTCCATAGGAAGTGAGCTGGTGGGACAACTTTATAACTTGCCTCTTTGTGCTTCCATTTCTAAATCAAGAGAAAAACAACATTGATGAAAGACACTCTCAATACCCACACTTACCTAGTGGGTGGAGCTTCAGAACTTTGGCATCATAGGAATTTCACACTTGGAACCCATTCTACCACTTGCTAACCGTTAAATTCTGGACAAGTTACTTACCTTTCCTGAATTCCAGTGACTGTACTGGTGAGGATTAAATAATTACACATACATACCTATTCCAGTGCTTAATACTAAATAAATTAATTACCAACAAAGTTTAATTATTATGATATTTGCCACCTTGGAGGACCACCTACAGGCTTGTTGCAGGAAATACATGTAAAAATGCAAGTGGAAGTCTATAGTACACCCATTGGTCCATGCCTGTAGATTTCCTGGTATGCAAAACAATGAAAACAAAAAGTCTATATTCTTACTCAAGATGCAGGTGTGAGATTCTCCTGTAAAAGCCCGTTTCATTTCTGTTTGCTGTTCCTTCCTTCCAACATACATTGGGTAGATTGGCCCATTTCCAAAGCTGAAATGTCTAGATTTGGTCAAGAGTCAAAACTTTGTAGTTTATCTTTTGATCACTCAGGTTATTCCAGGAGACTGGAGACCACCCTCAAACACAGTTTTGGCATAAAAAGTAGACTAGCATCCTCTGTAGCTGAACGTCCAGGTATAACACTGTATGTCTATTGAGGTATAAATATACAAACAGGAATAAAGCCAGGATTCTTAGCTGTTGATGACTCAGCCAGAAGCCCAGAGGCCACTGGAACTAAGAAGTACTCCTTGTGTAGATCCTAGACATCTCTAGGTTGAACTTTGATAGAATTATAGATTTAAACATCCCCTTAGCAGGTAATCCACAGGAAATTATAAATACTATGGTTACATACTAATTTCAAACAGCACTCATGTAGAAAAATACAACATCATGCATTCTGTAGTGCAAGCAATGCAAAGAGTCAGCCTCCCTTCATAACAGTGGTTTGCATCCTGTGGGTGGTGATCCTTTTGGCAAACCTCTGTCTCAAAAGAAAATGCTACAACAGTAGCAAAATTACAGTTATGAAGTAACATTGAAAATAATTTTATAGTGGGGTCACCACAACAGAAGGGATAGTACTAAAGGGTCACAGCATTAGGAAGGGTAAGAAGCACTGAATTATAAGGAAATGCGGACTGAGGAGAAGACAGCGGTTGAGCAATGTGAAAGGTGACACTGGGGGATTGGCAACATGGTGATGTTTTAAGGAAGGACTCCCGAGGGCAGATTGATGCTAAAATGGTTGAGACAGAGTCTCCTTTCCTCTTCTGGAGAACAGGTCCTCCTTTTGGGTCATGTGTTTTCTCTGGTCGCTTGGTTCTGTGTTCTTGTTTCCTGACCTCCAACACTTGCTGCTTTCTCATTGCCTTGCTGCTCCATTTCAGAAGGAAAATTCTTCCGATGTCTGCAAAGCTACCAGCTGCGGCTAATATTGTTACTTCACTAAAGTTATTTTCACACTTTTGAGTTCTTTAGACTCATCTCTGCTGCTTAAAAAAATGTACTACAAACCAATCTTAAAAAGTGTGTGTGTGTGTGTTTCTGTATGGGAGGGGCATTTGTCTGTCTGTCTGTGTATCATATGCATGCCTGGTTCTATTGAAGACCAGAAGAGGGTTTTGGATTCTCTCAGATTGTATTTACAGATGGTAACAGCTGCCATGTGGGTACTGTGAATGGACTTGAGTCCTAGAGAAGAGCAGACAGTGATCTTAACCACTAAGCCATCTCTTCAGCCCCCAAACTTAATATAGAAGGTAGAAGGAAATGGGGGAAATAAAACATTTTGTAAAACTCTCTTCAGAGAAAAATTTCAAACAATCTTCTTTGACCCTCCCCTTTGACCCTCAGTATTTTGAGAAAAATTCAAGACAAACTGGTCTACTTTGACTATTAAACTCAAGTTTTAGACACCAGGTAAAAAGACCTTGCACCATTCGATAGGACTTTGACATTGACAGAATTTGTGTTTCTAATACAGTAGATCCTTTTCACTTATAATTTGTGAGTTCTTGAAACATGGCTGGTGTAACAGGGGAGATTGATTTTCATCCAAGTTATTTTTAGTTAACTTAAATTTGAATAGACACTTGAGGATATATCTCCAGTATTTGCTAATGTTGCATTAAACCTTCTACATCCCTGGCCATGCACATGATCTCTGTGAACCCTGTACTTGGACAGTCTTACTTACCTTTCAGAAAGGTGAGAATTAATGACACATGTAAAGGGAGAAATGCTGATGGCTAGCTGTTTGTAAGATCACCATGGCAGCCAGACTCAATCATGCATTAGGGTAGGATTAAACTGGTTTCTGAGAACCAATTGCAGCTCACTCGGTATACAGCATTAGTTGATATCATATATAGTCAACAAGAGAAAACTAGTACCATGGGAACAAGCAGTTACTACAAATTAGGAATTCTTACCCCCTACTCTAATCTTACAATTTAATTCTTACACCAACATGCCCACTGTTCAATGCTTTAAAGGAAATTACATCCATTTATAATAATTTGTACTACTAATATTTGATACTCATGTTAAACATTGATTTCTAATATTAATTTGTAATAAACTACAACTTGAATTTTTAACAATTATTTTCCTTTTCACCATTTTTATGCTATTGTTCACTTCCTCTTTTCTAATGTTCACAGATTTGCACATGCTTGTAAATCTGATGCTTCAGAGATGCTGTGCCTAAGAAAGATTGTGCACATTCTTCCTCTTTTACCTTTTCCACCAAGGAAACCCATAAACTTTTAGCCCTTTCAGCTTGTTGCTCATTCTTTCCTAAGAAGGAAGAAGGATGATTGCTACATAATTAAGTCACAAGGACACAGTATGGGGGAAAGAAAGACTGAGTGTTACTCTTTATTTCTTCACATCCTTTCTAGGTAGCTTGTTAATTCTAAACTTCTCTATTCTCCCCAGAATGGTTTGTAAAATGTTGTTAGTTATTTCCAGGTATTTTAGCTGGTGGTGTTCCAATTGCAAAGAATCTTAGTGCGTATGCGTGAATACAGTCTCAAGATAATGTCACTAAGTCTCTCAACCCCATTGTATACTGGGACTTAGCAAAAATTTCATGTAGTTCATTGCTTAAAGATCTTCATGATGGTACTGAATAAAGACCACCTTGCCTTCAGAACTGCTTTGAGTCTGTATTGATTGTTATTGTTAATGCTGAGTTGTATTGAATTGAGCTGATATCTCTACCAGCAGGTTAATTTTAATTAGCTTCAGTGGTGTGATCCTAGGTTGGAAAACTTTTAATAAAGTCTAACTATTGGATTTAAAACATTTAATAACCATTTTAAAAAATTAGGATCATTTTTGTAGAAAAAAAAAGTACAAAGAAGTCCACCATATAAACAGACAAAAATTGAAACAATTATGCTTTTGATATGGGCAACAAATCTTCCTAGGAGCACAGAAGGAATTTCAACACAACCATAGAAGAGATCTGATTTATTTTCTAAATATAGTTCTATTCTCTTTAGATATCATTCATCCTTCTATTGATAAACAACCTCTATAAACTATGTTTTCTAGCTTCAAATCTATAGGTCTTATAAACATGCTAGGCTTGATATTTCTATAGCAATCAAGAAAACAAGCAAGCTTTAGAAATGCCTTTTAAATCATCATTTGTCTTCTATCTTTCACCTATCACCTATTCATTCATCGCTCTATATATTATCTACACACCCATCCATTTATTCATTTCTAAGCATTGAAGACAAAGTCTTGCACATGTAATGTAAAAATGCACCACTGCTCTATATTCCAGTTCTTTTAACTTGTGTAAAGCCTTGTTAAGTTGCCTACCCATGACTTTCACTGACTCTGTAGCCCAGGTACTGGTTGAACTTCCAATGCTCTTACCGCATTCTCACACGAAACTGTTTGCAGGCATCTGTCTCCAGACCTGACTCATCCAGTATAAGTTTTTGAACTCTGTAATTTTATTGTAAAATGAATCAAATATAGCACAATACACTCTGTACTTTTATGATATTCTTGCTCTTGTAAGTTTTATATGTAGGAACTAGTTTATGGGATCAGCTATATAACTTCAGTATTGATGCCCAATTATTACTGCCATTTCAAAACACCATTTTTATATAAAATTTTCAGGGGTTACAAGATAGTCCTATGAGGGCATCACCCAGTAGCCTAAAAATTTTTCTATTAGCCTAAGATACAAATCTTAGGAGTTTGCAATGTATATTGGAAGACCTGAATACAACCTTCTCTGTAGTAGTAAGTTTCTGTCTCAGCCAGGAACTCTCAAATATCTAGCAGCAGCTTCACAAATAATTGACTCAGAGGCTTAATATTATAGTAACTGTTGGGCCAGTAGCTTAATCATATTACTATCTAGCTCTTACTCTTAAATTAACCCACAATTCTTTTTTATGTTTAGCACATGGCTTGGTACCTGTTTCCAGTGCAGCATTCTCATCTTGTTTCCTTTGCATCTGGATGGCATCTGCTTCTCTGTCTTTCCAATTTGCAGAATTCTTCTAGTCTGGTCACCCTGCCTATGCTTCCTGCCTGTTTACTAGCCAATTAGTGTTGTATTAAACCAATATAAGCGCAAAACTTTATAGTGTACAAGAGCATTATCCCACAGCACTTCTCTATCCTTTTATATAAGCTGATGATATAGTTTCATCTTGAATGAGGAATATTCTCAATAGACAGATGATCATATTATCTCATTATCATAAAAATAATGACACAAACAATGATGCTAAGATAAAAAATATATTACTATAGTTTTCTAAGTTTGTAGCTTCAGTCTATTAAACCTGTGGCTATACTCACTCATCTGGTCACTTGGGGGGATTATATTGACTGACTTCCTGGAATCAGAAACCAAAGATTATAGGCTATGATCATAAGGGACAAAGAAAAATGTTTGAGTACAAGCATATTAAAAAATATGCTTGAAAATATATTGATTTTGCAATACAAAAAGAATACTTCTTGAGTAAATGGGCAGCTGTTAAATTATAGGTCCTCCTAAGATAACACAATGTTAACTAATTTAATGCTACTTCTCCACTGTTATATGTCAATATAATAACCTTTAAAAGAAAAAGAACAAAATGAATTATTTATTCTTCATAAAACTCAAGATTTGAAACTGTACAAAACCCTTTAAGACAACTTATAGATAATAATATATCTAAAGCCAAGTGTTGATTTAATTTAATGCTTCTTATGAATTCATGTGAAATTGTAACAAAAAATCTAGAAAAGGCTTCTAAAGTTTCTATATATTTAACAATTAATTCAATTCAACAGTTTTATTAGTCCACAACATTCTCATAATAATTATCTACACTGAATACTGTCAGTGTCAAAGTTAACTTGGAAATACTGAAGAGTGAAGAATCTTAGACATTTAATAATTCATTGATTTATATGCTAGCACAGACACAGAGATATTTCTGTGGAGTAATCTAATTTCTCCACATAGATGTCTGTGGCCTAGTGTGTAGAAACAGGAATATTGTCCTTGCTATAGACCGTTTTCTTTGGGTTTTTTTGATTCATTTCTATAATAATAAATTAAGTGCTCATATTTTTTTTATAATTACACATATTCACATTGCTTCCTAGTATATATCATGAGTGTTGATAACAATAAACTTATGCATTGTTGCAGAAAACAGACATATCTGCCCATTCCTTAAGATATAATTTCTCCTCTGGAACCCCAGGTCTTGTGGTCAAATCTTATTGTTACTATGCTGGAGATATATCACCTCTCTAAGATTGATTGCTGCAAAGGAAAGTGTATATGTGTGCCTCTCATTTCAATGCAGAAGGGCTGATGTATTTCCCTATTTTCTTGAAGGGATTTACCTATGATTCACAATGGTGAAGAAATTATACCTCAGAGTTGCTCTTTGGAAAAGTTAAACTACCAAAAGTTATAGATGGAATAACATCATCCTGAATTTCACCTACCCATTCTTCTGACACTTGCCCCTCCCTCTTATTTAGGGACAAAGCTGTTTATCTGGCTTTGAACTGTGAACCCTCAGGTCTTGTAATAATTTAAAGAAGCATACTTGTAAGATCCTTAGCTGCATGTGTTTGCAAAGTCATTAAGGATACTATACATCCATGATTTAGAGCTTTCCAAAAGAACCACAGGAGTCACTTCTTCAGCTGAATGGGCTATGTTTCCTTTTGGTTTTTCTTTTGTTCTGATTTAAAAACAAAAAACAAAAAGTAACAAAACAAACAAACAAACAAAAAAAAAACCCTCTCGTAACAGCTGCTAGAGTCCAAAACCATCTGAGTCACTCAGTTTTGTGACTGCTTCCTCCTGCCCTTCTTGGTCTCAATGTTGAGATCCTAACCTGCTGATGTTTTAAATTTTTAATTGCTTTATTGTTTTTCCCTTCTTATACATCATTAAGATAAGTTCTCAAAAGAGTTAAAGGAAAAAATAATCTTAAAAACAAGTCAGTTGAATTTCATTCAAATGACTACTGTAAAGTAACAGAGCTCATTCTACATAAAGTTGATTCTAAGATCCTACCTCTCTCATGCTGGACTGACTTTTGCTATTTATTTATTTAAATGACTCAACACACGGGCCATGGGTAAGCAATGCAACTTGAATTTTGATTTGTGGAAGACTCTCCTACGCCTATATCCTTTGTTATTAATCTCTAATAATGCTTATTTCCTAAATGTAGCATGATTATTGTTATTTGTACTTATCTACTTGTATTATAACCCAAGGAAAATAGGGGCATGATGTCAGAGTATAAAACCAGAGGATCAGGAACTCTGGTTGCATGAAGTTTTGCTGAGTCTTAACTGAGCTCAGACAGTTAAGTGTAGGGTGGTACTTTATCACAGACTCCAGACATTTAGCTTGCACTTGATATTTATGCGGCTTTAATGAAACTCATTCTGCCTTTCTGTGACAAAGGAGTAGAATTATCATTTGTTCTAGTTATGACGGAACTGGTATTACAGAGCACATAGGTTGTTATAAAAGGTGAAATCTGACAAGTAGTCTGTATTTTAATTATGATCAGGATTGTGGCTCAATACTGCACAAACCTCATAGAAAAAGGACTCTTGGAAAACATAGAAAAGCTAATTCTCCTAAGCAGAATTAAATGCAGATTTCTCTTAAGTTTCTTTATTTTCACTATGAGAAAATGCATGGGACATTGATTGACTTTAAAAAACCCAGAGAGCACTTTTGCATTTGAATAAGGGCAAAGACATAGTTACTTCAAACCTTTCCTCTGGTATCTGCTCAAATTCACTCTGGCTGAGAGCAGAGAGAGCAGAAGGAACTGTGGGAAGAATCAGTTGAAATCGCGTGCACAGGTTGCCATTCCAGTTTTAAAGATTGGACTGAAGCCACCCAGAGATTTGGCCTTCTATGTTTGTGATCCTATGAAATTTCCCAGCATTAAAGTTATGCTCCAGGGAATAGGAGAAAGAAATGAGTCCTGTATCTGTAAATAAGGCTGTTGCTATGTGTGAGTGGCAGTGTTCCATAGACATTAGCTATTTTCACTTGCTTGTGGTCCACCCATGAATTACAAAGCGCAAAAGGGTGTTTCCTTTCCAGGAGAAAATAGCTTTTGGCAGGACTTTCTGAGACAGTTTTTCTGTGAGCCATGGGACCTGTCACCTCAGTCATTTGCTTTCTCTTTCATCTTCCCAGAAAAGTGATTTCAAGGATGGAAGGTAGATGAGTAGATGAATGTGAGGGACAGCACAGCGTATTAATAACAACCTTTGGGCATCTAGGATAACTAGATGCAAGCAACTTAGAGTAGAAGTGCAATGGGCTTCTAGAAACATCTGTGCTTGCATCTAACTTGGCCCCTCTGCAACTGTTCTTCCATTTCATCCAACCCTAAGGATGAGCTGATTGCCTACTTTATGACAATCAATTGTGATTTCTCATTTTACTCCAATTGACTTGACTTAAACACCTGAAAAAAAAAAAATCCCTCTTGGCCTACTGTAGTCCCCCAAAAAGTAATGAATCAACTCTCAGTATATCCTTTAACTGAGAGTTTCTAATGACTATTCATCAAACATTTCATGTGGATTTCAAATGAATGAAGTTCAAATGTTCCAATAGACCATGCTGTAGCTACTAAAAACAAATGGTGGTCTAAGAAGTACAGGTATGAGGACATGGACTACTTTAACACAGTCCCAGGAATTTTACTTCTAATAACTGAGTTAGATTTTCATCTAACCCTATAAACTTGGTTCTGCACCTGTCTCTATCTTGTGGACAAAGAAACTGAAGCACAGAAGAACTAAGGGGTTTTTCTTGGTTTGGACAGTTAGTTATTTAGGGATACAGTATGACCCAGACCTAGGTTCCCCTTACCTCAGATTTTCTCACTGAATGAGGAACATGAAATATCTGGTGGGTAGGAATTATTATGAGAGTTATAGGTGGAAATTTGCTGAGGCTTATTCTTGAATATGGGACACAGAGCACAAATGTAGAAAGCTGGACTTCAGAGTAGACTAGAACTCACTGAGAATCAGGTATATCATCTAGCAACTTGGTCTCAAAATATGTGCTTTCTTTCTTCCTGTATATGCTTCATTCCCAATGCATGGACTAGTTAGTATATTTTACTGGATCATTTTCTCATAAAATTCTTCTTTCCATTCTGCTGCTGCTCCTAATTCTCTAGCTGCTTTATTAATAGATCCTCTTACGTGGTTAAGTGACAACCTGGGAAGATAAGAGAGGCAGTTAGGATACTAGTACTGAACCTTGACTATGAGATTTCTTAACTGTTGGCAAAAAACCATGAGTCTTGAACCCTCTATTTCCTTGCCTACACACTAATAATATGCACACTGCACCTTTGAGGGTTTTTTTTTTTTTTTTTCTTGTTTTGACTCGGGCTTTCTAGCTTTCTAGGACAACAGACAAATAACACAGGAACAACTGGTTTCTAGAAAAAAAAAGAAATAGAGATTGAGTTTCAAATCTGCATTTAGTAGATTGCCAAGAGATTTGGGTACATATTACCTTGAGAGAAGCACTAGGACGTTCCGACATCTAAAGGACAGAACATAGAGCAAGAATACTTCTGTTTGCCTGTTTCCTTCCCTCTTGTTGGCCAGGAAGAGCGGCATGCACTTGTGTGGTATCTCTGTAGGTGTGGGTGTGTCATATGTGTACTTGATACCCATGGAATATGATGAGTATTCTATTCTGTCACTCTGCAGCTTATTTCCTTGAGATAGGCACCCTCACCGTACTGGGAGCTAAGCTGGTACACAGCAAACCCCAGAGACTCTCCTTTCTCTGTTAGGACTAAGCCCATAGTATAAGGATTACTTAACACCTCCACGATGGTCTGTGGTAATGTCTTGACATAAAATCCAAGGGCTAGTTCACTAAATGGAATAAAGATGGTGAATAGATTTTTATCAGCTCTACTTATATTTCACCTTCAAATGTATTTATTGGTAACTCAGCCAGCAGCTCTTGAATTTCAAAGGGTCTGAGTTTTGGCCTGATTATGGGGGACCAGAATAGGAAATTCTTAATTTGGGAAAGTTCATGTCCCATCCATGTTTGCTTTCTCGCACGCCAAAGTGAACCAGATACAAGAACAGAAGACATGTGGCTGCACCCTCCATAGGATGCTTTGGGATACCATTTTCTATTATGGATCCTATCAGAAACCCTGCAGTTCAGGGAGATGGATGGTTTATGGGCAAAGATAGCTCATGTGTTCCCCACCTTAGGATGTTAACCCCATGGAAAGATTGGAATGAATAGGGACCTCTTTCTGTACCAGACAAGAGAATGCACAGTCTCTAGAAAGTAGAATAGTGATTTTATTTCAATCATCCAGAAATCATAAAAACCTTCTAAAAATGGAGACCTTCTTTGGTGATATTGAGATAAAGAACCATGGTAAAATCCATAATAAAATAAACTTTACATAAACTTTAAATAAATAAACACGGTTATTTCCCACTTCCCTTTTTTTTTTTTTTTTTTTTTTCCAGGCTGCTCAAAACTCAAAACTCATTCAAATGTTGTCTTAGGCCTTTAGTAGAAAGAATATTCAAAGCCTACTTTTAGGATCTTTGAATATTCCACCAACAGGATCTGTTCCGTGGGAGTCCTGCTGGGAGAAAAGGGAAGCAGTGGAAGGGTACTGCTTTAGTGTAACTTCATCACTGATATTTCAAAAGAAAAGCACCTCTGTGAAAGAAAAGGACTTTGCAAAGCCTGCATAAGAAGGGTAGAAAAGTCCTCCTGGTTCAAGAGATCTATCACCTGATTTCAACACTTTCTCAAGCCCTTGAAAGGAGTTATTCTCTATTACCCAGGTAGGTGATGCTGAAAAACTGGACCAAGAGGAGCTATGGTATTTCTGCTAGGAATATCTGCCTACCAGTTCAATCCTAGAGCCTGTTCAGAGACAGGTGGACTCAAACCAATTGAATATACCCCTGGAGTATGTACCTAAATGTATGGTTGAACAATCTAGAGTGCTTTCTTATCAAGGTAAGGCTATCAGTTGTATGTTTCCATTGAGTCAGCACCAAACTTTTTGGTGATTATAACCTTATGTTACCCAGCAAGAAATAGGAATTCGGGAAAGTTGCATGAATTCCTAAAGACAGTTAGAACCCATGTTTAGTTAATTCCAAAATATATCTCTTTATGAACAAGCAGTTGTTTTGCTTTTTTTTTTAATTCAATACCCTAATGCTTAAGGTCCAGAGAATCTAGTGTACAGAGTTCAATTTTGGCACAGCAGGGCTGGGCATGCCACTTTAAGTGCTACACATGGAAAAGGTGATGGGTAAAGGGAAAGTAGGTGGCTGAGCTGAGATTCATGCTCCTCCAGAAGATGATTTATGACTCCTTTTCAACCTGCCTTCTTTCTTGCTTCCAGGGATATAAGTAAGATAATCATAGGATTATAGTGATGAAATGAAACTCCTAAAGCCATCCAATCTATCCCCCTGCCTCCAGGCAGTAGTTCATTTAAACTAGACAATTTTCTCCTTTTGTTTAAAATCTTAAAAGGAGGAATTTCCAAATCCCTTAAAGATACCTATAGCAGGGGCTCACAGGTCTCACGGTGATTAATCTTTTGTGATTAATTAATTTCCAAGCACTTATTGAGTCTCAACATCAGTCCCTATGCAGACGTGTGCACACGCGTGCATGATGGACATGCCTGAGTATTGTAGAATTTATTCTTTGACTGTTACTTTTCTTGAGTGAACAAAGTAATAAGTTTTCAAAACTCAAAACCCAGTAAAAATGATTTTGACATTGAGAAACCATTATTAGCATCTGTTTCTGTCACAAATTGGCAGAACCTGGTGGAATTCACAAGGGTGTTCTGACATGTAAGTTCCTTTCTGCAAAGCAGAGGAATTATATGACCTTTGTCATGATTGTTTATCAGCCCAAGGAGTATAGATTCTTAGTGGCAGAGGCTAAGGCTACTGAAGAGTTCAGAAGGGAAGTCATCCTGATAGACGATGGGCTTGCTATGATATTGGGAGCAGGAAGGAGTTCAGCAGGCTCCTGAAACACAGAGAGTCAAGGCTTGGAAATAGGAAACATACACCAGAGAAATGGTGGAGTAGTACTGCCAGTTACTACTCAAACACTGAGAAGCCTGTTGAAGGTCTAGATTAGAAGGAAAGAATAGAGTCAAATTACCTAAAATTCTGAGACTTGAGGGTTTGAGACTTCTATAGTGATATGACTTCTCTCTCTCTCTCTCTCTCTCTCTCTCTCTCTCTCTCTCTCTCTGTCTCTACACACACACACACACACACACACACACACACACACACACACATACACACACACACACACACACATATATTCAGGCAATAGGCTTGGTGCTTTAAATTACCATCCAGAAGGAAAAATTTGTTTGACTGGTATGATTAATTTTGAATGCTACCTTGACTGAATTAAGGGGTGATAGATATACAGAGAGTATCAAGTTTGGAGGGTACTGAGTGTAAAAGCTTATCCTCATCAACATAGGTGTCATCCCATGTTCTGAGGGCCATGTCCTGAAGGCCTGAACAAAAGAAAGGGTGAACAGATCTCATTTTCTTTTTAAACTATAACACCCATATCATCCTGCCCTCTGATAAGAACAGTCCTGGCTCTTAGGCCTCTGGTCTCACAGTGGAACTTGACATTTGCTTCCCTGGTGCTGGGGGACCTTCCAACTTGGACAAGATAGGAATTCTGCCTTTCTCCTGATCTCTGTGAACAAATCATGGGCTTAGTCTTTTTGATAACACAAGATAATCCCACATGGTGAATCACTTACTGCAAAGCTTCACATATCTGACTATGAAGAACTCCAGCTAACACACCCATCCCACAGATGACAGACCAAGGTCCATAAAATGAGGTATCTGAAAGCCTAAGTTTTCTCTAGGCCACAACAACAAGTAACAAGTGTGGAAATTTTATGAAGGAGTTTATGGAAAGTCTCCTGAAGTTATGGAGTAAAGATTTAAAGTGGCCAGGAAAAGATAGAAAGCAAGCAATCTAAAGAACCATTCTAGACTTCTAAAAAAGATAAATTGGCTAGAAATGACTTTATCAAGAGAACTAAATGTTTGGAAATGTGGGCAACTTGGAGACATTAGATTCTGCTGGTATCAGGTTCAGGAGTGGAATGGCTTTAGAGAAGGAAGAACTTAGCTTGGGTATGTGAAACCCGAGGCAGAAATGATTACCTTGATTGACCATGCACATGTGAGATAGTTAAATGAATGTAGAGCTGAAGAGCCAGAAATCAGGGAGTTACTAGCAATGAGCAACAGTTTGAGTATGAGGAAAAGACATAATGAAGGTAAGAGACAATGAATGTTCCAGGAATGAGGTGGAAATGTGTTCACTAGAGCAGAAGGAAGGAGAACCAAAGACCAGGCTAGCAGCAGAAGTAGAGAAATCGAGCGAGGAGAAGGGGAAGGATGGTGGAGCTACTATCCCTCAGACATTAGGATTTTAATAGAGAAGTGGGTGTGAATACAGATAGAAAAATCCAGATGATGCTTTTATTTTTGTTTATTGTTTTGTTTCTGCAATATTTCAGACAGCGTATATCCTTTTACTATTTCTTCAGACAAACAGGAGAGCTATAAGCCTCAGCTCCTTTTTTTTTTTTTTTTTTTTTTTTTTTTTTTTTTTTTTTTTTTTTTTTTTTTTTTTTTTTTTTTTTTTTTTTTTTTTTTTTTTTTTTTTTTTTTTTTTTTTTTTTTTTTTTTTTTTTTTTAAGAGAACAGATATATTGCAGATCTTGTTCAGATACAAATTAATATCTGAAAGCAATATGCCTTCCTAGGTTTCTGTGGGTTGTTAATTGCTGAAACTGTTGCCCAGATCTTTGGAGAATCCAGACACTCATTTAATAACTAAGTTTCTTTCCTGAGCAAGGGTCTGTGCTAGGCTCTCGATGTCCTCTCCACTTACCTAGGAGCTGCCTTATAACTGGCTGACCACCAAGCCCCTGATACAGTGAGACAATTACAGGCTGTAGCAGCTTCAGATTCGTGCTTTGCCTCCCCGCTCTATTGTGACAGGGGATAAACTAAGTTCGTTTCCAAACCGTGTGACTCCTGATTTCATAAACAATCCCCAACTGAATGACAACTGGAGCCCAGGAAGACATTTTTCCCCAGGGCAGATTGGCCGAGAGCTTGGGGGATTTGCTCCTTTCCCGGCAGAGATCATCTGTTGGGATCAGGTGGGTGTCACCTCAGAAATCAATACCCTGAGCATGTCTATGGCGTGAGAGGACAGCAGAGGCTCTGCTTATTCTTGACTTTTCTTTCTTTGCTAAGTTCTTTCACCTTTCAAAGAGAATGCTTTCCCACCTTCTTTTGGAAGGTAAATCTAGTCTGCTAGGATTTAGTACAGAGTTTGTTATTCACTCTGTGGTCCTTCTTCCCTTGATAATAATTTCATAGGTCAACCGAATTTGGGAAAAATCAAAGTAATTTCTTCACTGCCGATACCTCTCTTCATCTCCAACCTCGTCTCTACAACACTACTTCTGCAGACTGAAGCTTTTGTATTCGGTATTTCTTCATGCATGCAGCCAAATATAGAAAGAGGGAAGAAAAAAAACCCTTTAAAAATATTTATCATCTTCTTTATTTCCTTAGTCGTATGAAAATTTCCTCTACTTTTGTCCATGTAAATGCAGAATTATCCTTCTGCAAGTCGGGTTGGTGGCAGTTCCTGAACACAGTTATATTTTGCAGATAACAGGATTAGCTTGGATGTGGGTAATAAGTTGGTGAATCTCCCCCCGGCCATTTCTCAACACTGTGAGAGCACTAATCCTTTATGCTTTGATGTCTTCTAGTTTTCCATCAGGTGCGCCACGGACTATTTGTCCTGGGGCAGTCAGCTCTCTTATAAGATCTCATAGTGTCCTCATTAGCTGCGCCTATTTACCCAGCCAGCCTGTTGAACCCAATTTATAGTTTATGTGATTAATTCCCAAAGTACAGCAAACCCTAGCTCTGAGGCTCTCTATTATATGACTGCATGTCCTTTAAGGGCAAACACAAGCTTCAGCTCTTTTGCCATATGACTGCCTCATATATAATACACTAATAATTTTACTCTCGATGACACATTAAACATCTCTCTATACACTTTCTTTACAGCACACAGCTCATAAAGAAGAGAATGTTCCACACTGGACAGTAAAGTGCTAACTGCATGAGAGAATCATTTGGTTTGGGGCTTTAAAAAATTATTTGGGCTGAAATTACCACATGGCACCACTGTAAAGATGAAGAGTGAATTGGCAAGACACGTTACTGTCCAGCTCTTTACCTACTTAATTATAAGGAAGAAAAGGCTTAAGAGGCAAACCCATGTGCTCCTTTTCATCTTTAACACGCAGGCTTGGAAGGTGAAAGGCTCAAGTGCATGTATGTAGACAGAGTGACAGAGTGAGACAAAGGCAGAAAAGCAGAATGAAGACCTCAGATGTACAGCAACCTATAACAAGGTAGTGATTTTTCATCTAGCAGGATAAAATGTAAGAAGCCACAATTGACTTGATGTTATAGAAAATAGGCTTAGTACCAGTGCTTCTTATCTGCGGAAGTGGGGATTTGGCCTAGAAACACTTGGCAGTGTATTAGAGATACTGCCAGTTAGTATGGTAGGGTATTAATACAGTACTGGCACCTAGTAGGTAGCACCAGGAATATTACTGAGCACCCTACAAATAACACCTTGCAATAAATAATTACTCTGTCCCCCCAATGTCAACGTTTTAGAGGTTAAGAAAGCTACTCTTCATCTTTGGGAGATAAACTGAAACATAAAACTTGATCATTTTTGTTAGTACATCCTATGTTACTATGTTAAATCAGAGTTTAAAAACCATGAAGAAATTGTTGTGGTTTGGCACATACTTTAAATTTTGAGAAAATAAAATAAAACAGGGATTGATTACCTCCATTGTAAATTGCTTCAAATTTTACTTTTTTTCTTGTTTTTTAATTATTAATAAAGTCTCATTTTTATCCATATATCCCCTTGTTCAAATGCCCTTCTCCTCCAGCCCCTACAAGTCACTGTTCTCCCCATCTCTTTATCTCCTCCCCAGCAAGGACAGGAGGTCCCAAGGTCCCAAGGTAGCTTAGTTTAGCATCCACTCCAGGAAAATCCACTTTCCTCATCCCCACATCAAGACTGACTCAAGTATTCCTCTGGAGGTAATGGTCTCTAAAGTGTCAGTTCAAGGTGCTTCAGATCCCAAGCTGTTCAGTGTTTGTTGTTTGCAGCTTGGACATGCTTTGCTTTTTGTTTAAAGTCTACTAATGAGCAAGTACATCCCTGCTTATCTTTCTGGGATTGTGAAACCTCGCTCATGAGGATGTTCCCATAACCATCCATTTGCCTGCAAATTATAGATTATCATTGTTTCTTACTGCTGAGTAGTACTCCATTGTGTAGGTGTACTACAGCTTGTTAATCCATTCCTCAGTTGCTCAGTTGAGGGGCAACTAACCAGGTTGTTTCTAGGTTCTTTATTTTCCTCTTTCTTTTTTTTTGTTATTATGAATAAAGTCACATTTTCTATCCATATATACCCTTATTCAAGGTCTCTTCCCCCTCCCAACCCCTTCAACTTTTACTTTTTATTGCTATCTCCATGGAATTTGATGGGTAACATAGCGAGTAGATTGGTGGGCAAATCATGTGAGAGGTGTGATTCACCTCCCTGGCCTTCCTCTATGACAGCTCTAAGGACACATTTCATAGGCTAAGATTTGCAGTGGAATGTCTTGGGGACTGCCATGGATTTGCCATGGCATAGAGTTTTAATTCTCCACTGTTTTCTTCGTCACCATACCTGCTCTGTTCCTTACTGTGACATGAAGAGCCATAGACATTTACTGATGGCTACACACCTTCTTTTTCTTTGAGATATTTCTTTAGGGTTATAATATTCATTTACAGAAGAAGATGCCAAAGTTCAAAGGTCATTAAGCAACACAAAAGGCACTAAGCAAATGCTGGAGAGGTGTGATAGCAGGGTTTAGCGCTCACTTTTCTTTGCCTAGTTGCCTTCTCCCTGGTCTCAGCAAAATGATAAAATTTTTGAAAAGTAATATTTATTTGTTATGAATTTCATAAATGTATACAATTAAACTTTTTCATATCCCTCTGTAAATTCCACAATAATCCCTCTCGACTTTACGTCTTCCTTCCTTTCTTTCTTTTCTCTCTCTCTCCCCCTCAATAACCTACTGTGTCCAATTCATTCTGTCCATATGTGCATGTGTTTGGGGCCATTTACTAGAGTATGGTCAACCTACCAGTGACCACATCTTCAAAGAAAACTAATGATTATTTCTCCACACCAACAGCTATCAACTACCAAAATCCCCTTATTAATGGGTGGGGCCTGGAAAGTACTTCCTCTATGAAGGCTGTAATGTTGGGGGCCCTGATCTTGTGTAGATCTTCTGTTGAAAGCCACAGCTGATGAGAGTTAATGACAGCACCAGCCATGTCCTGAAGAGAAGACAGCATCTCAAAGCACCTGCTCCCTTCCCCTACTGACTGCCTTCTATTGTGTGATGCTCCCTGAGTCTTGGATAGAAAAAGACAGGGGGCAGGGAGGACTGGTAAAGACACTCCATTTATTGCTGACAGTTTCTTATTCTCAGCACTTAGATTAAACTTAGACATTCATGACTAGAAGTCAATAGACAAATGCCCAAATATTTTTAAGAAAGCATTCCTATTTAAACAGGTTTATGCCAAAATTTTTCTGTAGACTATACTGGAGAGAACTGTTTTCGCTCCATATTTTACTTCTATGGAACTACTTAAGACATTTTCATCAGCTAAGAGGTTCATGAGTGCTTTAGTTTACTATTAGCTGTATGCTTTCACCAGGAGTGATACTGAGCAGAGCTCTATGCTCCTTCAATCTCCCAGCCCCATATATCTTCAAGAATTAGAGATAATTTCTTTGAGCCCCTAGTTGTTTTTGTGACTGCAATGGACAGCTTTGATCTCAGCTAGAAGGCTGCTACATAGGAACTTGCTGACTCTTCCATTACAACAATAGAGTGTATTCATTTTCTATGTGGTCTGTGACGTGGAAAGAGGATATGAGTGCTCTTAGGGCTCTGAGGAGCAGTCCTAACACCACACATGGGAATATTGCTAGCCTAGAAATTCCAGTAAACCTCTCTTTAAAGACAATCTAATTTCTATCTGGCCATTTTGAATTGTCTGCCTTTGGGTATTTTATCCTAGAGGATGTTGGGAAGAAGGCGAGAAGAGCAGATAAGTTCATGAGGATATAAGAGGAATCATTCATAAAACACACTGTAAACTTTTTTATGAAATTCTATAGTGCTATAATAAATTGGCACTTGACATCTTCTAGTTCTAAAATTCTTTGATTTTTATGATGCTAAACAGAGAATGATCACAATCTGTAGAAATTCACTTGGTAGCAGAATGTCCTTAGGCAGCAAATGGCTCTGAGTAAGTGATGATGCACATTTTCAGTTCCATTTTTCACAATGTAGTCAGTTTTTGACTTTTCTCATAAGTAGAAACAGAGATCATCTCACAAGATTTTTCTGCAATTAATGACATGGATTAGACATTTTAATATTAGAATCAGCTTATCATTTCAGAGCATAAAAGGGCAGTAGATAATATTGATGAAGCCAGGTCTTAGGAATCATGTTAAGCTTCCAGAGTTCATAATCCCCACAATAAAGCAATGAGAAAAATTGCTGTTATTGTTACCCATTTATAGATGAGTAAGGTGAGGACTACAGTGATTATGTGTGATTTAAACGTTGTGAAAAGCAGGGAACAGACACGCACTCCAGAATCTGTGTGTCACCCTTCCAGTGCATAGTGTATTGCTGGTACTCCACTCTGAAGATTTCATTTGAGACTTATATAAACTATTTTCTTCTTTTATGGAAGCACACTGTTTTAATGTCTCTTGAATCTCTTGCAATGAGCACCCCAAGCATAGTATTTTGGCCCAGAGTTAGAAACTAGCACATGTCAAAGTAGACCAGATATAGATAAATGTATACAGAGTTATTTTGTGTGGTCTGTTCTGTAGCCTGAGGAAACTTGTGAAATGCAAATTGTCCCCTACTCTTTCAGCATCATGGAACCTCAGCAATATTTTCTTTTACTATTATTTTTTATTTTGCTTTTTTTCCTAATTTTTCTCATACCCTCTACTATTCCCTCTCCCATCCCTTCTCCCAGGCCTCCCCCAGGCTCCCCATCCTTCACCCCATTCATTCCCAAGAGAAGACAAGGAATCCCAAGTCATATATATCCAGTTGAGGAAGGGCCAAGTCCCTCATCCAAGTATCAAGGCTGAAACTTCAGCAATATGTTCTAAAGCATAGCTTGTTCTAGAAGAGAGAGATATTAAATACATTAGCTTTGGGGTCAACAATAGTTAGACTAGATACTTTGTTAAATTGAAAACAGTATATTAGATATTAATAATAATAGCTGGTAAAGATTGAATATTGTCTTTTCTCTTTTGCCATCTTTACCAACCAAACCTATCCCTTTACCATCCTGCTCAAAAATCCCCTTGATATTAGACACCATATGTATGATTTTATTTCTTATGTTCTTTTCAGAGTAGCCAAAATGCGTAGAAGTTAGGTTGCATAGTACTCCTGAACTAGGGAGAAAGGAAGGGAGGTGAGGAGAAAAGAAGAGATTGAAGATGAAATGAAGGAAGAGAAAGATGAGAGTGAGAGAGGGAGAGAAAGAGAGAGAGAGAAACACAAAGATGGCGTCATGAGCTATCTACAATAGGCCAAGGGAACCACAGATGAGGGAAAACCAGAAGCTGATGTCAGTTGAACTTCACAATGTTGACTCCAAGGGGACATGATTGCCCAGATGTCTGCAGTAACAGAATCATAGAGGATCAAAGACGTTGATATACTGAAGAACTGTGACAGTCTCTTACGAGCCATAGCTAATGCTATTGAAGTAGAGATCTTGTTATAGCTCCTGCTTATGGACAGGTAAGATTTTATTGAAAATAAGAAAATATGCAGCCATTTTAACACTGTTGCCCATGTGATCATGGCACAAAGTAGAATAAAATGAGAAAATCGAACATAACAGTCCAGAGAATTAAAAGTTGAGCAACCTTATTAAAGAATCAAGTAAGCACAAGGAACAATATTAGAACTCAAGAGAGTAGGAGAGGGCCAAAGCAGTTATGGCAACGGTGATCACTGTGACTCTCTAGGTGACAATCCCTCCTTCTGAGAGAGAAAAAGAGAGATAAAGGGACTAATAAACCTCTCTTAAGCTTGGTGTCAGCTTGGTGTGGATGACGACACAGCTGTCCGGGAAGTGCCACATCAGTTAAGACTGCCCAGACAGTGAAGATAAGGACAGAGGACAGAAAGGCATGGAGAATCGATTTATGATAAGATGAGGGTTAACGTGGAAAGGGCATTTTATAGAGATATGCTAGGCTAGGCAAATTAAGGCAGTCCGAGAGAAGGCTATCCAGAGTATCTTACTGAAGCAAGGCTCCGGAGTTCAGAAGTCACGAGTTCAGATTTTAATCCCAACGGTTTATAAGATAGGAAGACAATGACTTGACTTATCAGTGTCTGAACTGTTCCTTTTAGTGTGAGTGATATGAGAGGAGCCAGCTCTCAAGGAACTGGATAGAAATGTATCTACTATTGCTATTTCAATGGACTCTGAAATAGCCTTTCCCATACCACCGGAGCTACAGATTTTGGCATAACTCAAGAGTATACTCAAATATGTCTAGCAGAGCAATTAATGTGAAGCTCGCAGGCACTTTCCTCATGGCAGGGTTTGAGTTGGACTGTGGTTATTCAAAGATATAGAGGGCATCAAAGTTATGGAAGGAAACAGGTGGATCTTGGAAGTATATAATGTATTTACACCACTTGTATACCTCCTCCTGTTCCAAATCCTCTCACACCTCCCCACTCCCACCAAAATTCATGACTTATTTAATTACTAAAGTTGTTCACATAAGTATGTATGTATAAACACACATGCATGTGACCTACCTAATTAGTTTAGTGTTGCTTGCTTTTATATGTGTAGCAATGTATAACTATTTGCTATTTGCTAAGCTATCAGTGAGATTGTATTTTGAGAAGTCTGATTTTCTCTCTCTTAGCAGTAACTGATTGCTTGTAGTTCCCCATCTAAAACATGCCTTGTCATATTCTCCCCATCCATGCTAACATGTTGAATGGTATTGTTATTGTGCAGGTCTTATTTGGGCCACCATATTGTTGAGATTTCGTGGGTGCAGTTTCCATGTCATGTCTAAAAGACACTATGTAACATCAAAAATTCTGGTTTTCCTGATCTTACAATCTTTCTTTCATTTTTTTCCCATGGTGTTCCCTAAGCCTTATGTGTGGAGATTGTATTGTATATATATATCAATAAGATTGGGTGATTATAAGGTCACAGATTTAAAAGAAAACCATTAAGTTATTTTACAACTAAGTAAAAACTATTTTAAAAATATGAGCACCAGCAATAATAGTACTCAACTTCCTAGCTGTCTGAGGCAGGAGAGTTATAAACTCAAGGCCTGTTTGGCTATTGAGTGAGTTTAAATACAGCCCAGGAAACTGGTCAACAACTTGTCTCTTCCTAAAAAGCAGCAAAGGCGCTAGTGAGAGCTCAGGGAGCTTGCCTCACATGCCTAAAATTGTATGTTCAATCCCTAGAAGAAGAACAAAATATAAAAGAAGATATAGCATGCTCCACTTGATGGCACCAACTTGGAAGTATATGGATGGCATGAACAGGCTGGAGTTAATTGGTTATTAAGTTTTTTTTTTTAAAAGAAGAAACAAAGTTGGAGGGGGTAAGGATAAGGGTTTGGGTCTGGGAGAAGTTAAAGTCTGGGTGAATAATTAAAATACACTGTGAACTTTGGAAATCAACAAGGCAGTTTCTCAGAAAACTAGGAATCAATCTAGCACATGATCCAGCAATACCACTCTTGGGCATATACACAAAGGATACTCAATCATACCATAAGGACACTTACTCAACTATTTCATAGCAGCATCATTTGTAATAGCCAGAACCTGGAATTAACCTAGATGTACCTCAACCAAAGAATGGATAAGGAAAATGTCATTGTGGTACATTTACATAATAAAGTATTACTCAGCTGTAAAAACAAACAAACAAACAAAAAACAAAGACTTCATGAAATTTGCAGGCAAATGGATAGAGCTAGAAAAAAATCAATCTGTGTGAGGTAACCCAGACTCAGAAAGACAAACAATAGTATGTCTTCACTCATAAGTTGATATTAGGAGCAAAGTACAAGAAAGAAATCAACCTACAATTCACAGCCCTAGAGAGAATTGATAACAAGGAGGGACCAGAGAAGGTAGAGGTACATAGGAAGGGGAACTAGAAGAAATCTCCTGGGAAAACTGGGGGTGAAATGATGGAAACTTGAGGGAGCATGTTAGGAAGGCTGGGAGGTGGGTTACGGTGGTACAGAAAGAGGGAGGGAAACAAAAGCGATGTTTTGATGAAGGGAGGGCATTTTGGGGGTTAGGAAAATACGTGGTGCTAGGGAAACTCCAAGGAATCCACAAAAGATAACTCTAGCTAAGACCTCTAGCAGTAGTGGAGAGGGTGCCTGAACCGGCTGTCTACTGTAATCAGATTAATGACTTCCCTAATTGTCATCAGAGAGCCTTTATTCAGTAACTGATGGAAGATTTGCAGAGATCCATAGCCAACCACTGAGCCAAGCTCTCAGAGTTCTGCTAGAGAAAGGGAGGAGGGATTGAACTAGCCAGGGGTATCAAGATCATGACAGGGAACCCACAGACACAGCTGTCCTGAGCCTCTGAGAACTGGAGGAGGACCCTAGATAGTCAGTTAGGGAACCTGTGTGGGACTGAAGTAGGACTGTGAATGTGTGTGACAATTATGTTACTTGTTCTGTTTGTAAGGCTCCTCATAGTGAGACCAGGACCTGCCCCTGGTACTTAGCTGGCTTTTGGGAACCTGTTCCCCATGCAAGTGTATGGATTCCTGGCATGCCACATTATGAACCCAAGAAATAAATTCTGCATGTAGCAGCCGTTCGTGGTAAAGCACTAGGAGAACACACTCACCTACAGAGGGCACGCCCCTAGATGTGGCTACGTAAACCCGTGTCCACCTGTTCTCTTAAAAGGAGATGCCATGTGGCAGTCTGTCTCTTTTCTCTTCTGCTTCTCTGCCCCTGTACTTGCCTGGCAACTCCCTTGAATAAACTCTCCTGTGGCCCTGGTAGTGTGTATGTGTCTGATCTCACTCTCCAAACCAACAGCTGGATTATCTGAAAAGCCTTGTGAAGGAAGAGGAATTAGATTTTGCCTCAACTTGATGGGCAATGCTTTGTTCAAGCCCATGGGAAGCCTGTCCCTTTCTGAATGGAGACAAGGAGTACATGGGGAAAGGGGTAGATGGGGGGCAAGGGAGAGAGTGCAGAGGAGGGAGGGGAAACTGTAATTGGTAAATAAAATAACTGAAAAAAGTTAACTAAATTAAATAATAAAAATTAAAAATATAGTGAGAAATTCTCAAAGAATTAATAATTTCATAGCTGTACTCTAAATACTTATCCATATACCAACATATATCTCACCCTTCATCAAAGAAATCTCTCTTTGCAATGAGAAACTATTACAGAAAACCACAACAGAACAAAAGGCAAAGAACACATTACTGTGTGATACTAGCCCTAGTTGATAATCTATAGCACAACTCCTGTACCTAAGGCCAAAAATACTAGAGAAGACAGAAAGAATTGAAGATCCAGAGAAATAGAACAGCTGCTACTATATGACTGTTTCCTAGAAATGCCAGAGAAGCATGTGCCTTAAACAATAAGGCCGCGTAAATAAGACCTGAAGAAGTGTATCATCAATAGAAATATTGACATAAAAGGGAAAAATCTCACATAGTTTTACCCCTAAACAAAGAACTACAGACAACTAAGGAACTCTGAGACTGGAAAAAATGGTCTTCTTCAGCCTTAAGCCCCCTAAAAGGTTATCCAATACCATAAGCTCTGAAATCATCTCCATGCCATAGAAGTAACACTAAATGGGTTGAGCTGTGTGTGTGTTTGTGTGTGTGTGTATGTGTGTAACAATAGCAACTTAAAAAGGGGAGGCCATGATTTTGAGAGGAATCAGGGAGGTATACAGGAAGTATTGAAGGCATCTTAGTTGGTATTCTATTGCTGTGAAGAGACACCATGACAACAGCAACTCTTTGTTTTTATTTTATTTTATTTTTTATTTTTATTTTTCCCTCTTTCTTTTTTTATTATAATTAAAGTCACATTTCCTATCCTTGTATATCCTTATTCAAGGTCTCTTTCAACTCCCACCCACTCCAGTCACTCTCTCTTCTCCATATCTCCCCATCTCCTCCCCAGCATGGGCAGGAGGTCCCAAGGTCCCAATATTGCTGAGTTCAGCATCCACTCCTCACAGATCCAGTTTCCTCACCCCAACATCAAGACTGAGTCAGGTGTTCCTCTAGAGGGAGTGGGATCCAAGGTGCCACTCCCAGGTGTTTCAGATCCAAAGCTGTTCAGGAGTTGGGGTTTGCAGCTTGGGTATGCTTTGCTTTTTGCTTTTTTTTGTTGTTGTTGTTTTGGGTTTTTTTTGGTTTTTTTTTTGCTTTTTTTTGTTTTTTGTTTTGTTTTGTTTTGTTTAGAGTCTACAAATGAGTGAGAGCATCCCCTGCTTATCTTTCTGGGTTTCAGATACATCGTTCAGGAGGATATTCTCCAAATCTATCCATTTGCCTGCAAATTTTGGGATATCATTTTTTCTTACTGCTGAGTAGTTCTCCATTGTGTAGATGTACCAGTTTCTTAATCTATTCCTCAGTTGAAGGGCATCTAGGTTGCCTCCAGGTTCTTGCTATTACGAATAATGCTGCTATGAACATAGTTGAGCTAATGCCTTTGGAGTGTGAATGTGCATCTTTAGGGTATACACCCAGAAGTGGTATTGCTGGATCCTTGGGGAGATTGATTCTCAATTTTCTGAGAAACTGCCATAATGCATTTCAAAGTGGCTGAACAAGCTTACACTCCCACCAACAATGGAGGAGTGTTGCCTTTGCCTGCATCCTCTCCAGCATCGGCTGTCCTATGTGTCTTTTATCTTAGCCAATCTGACAGGTGTCAGGTGGTATCTCAAAGTTGTTTTGATTTGCATTTCTCCGATGGCTAAAGATGATGAGTACTTTTTCAGGAGCCTTTCAGCCATTCGTAATTCTTCTGCTGAGAATTCCCTTTTTAGATCTGAACCCCATTTTTTGATTGTGTTATTCAAGTTTTTGGGCTCTAGATTCTTGAGTCCTTTATATACCTTAGAGATCAGTCCTCTATCACTTGTAGGGTTGGTGAAATCTTTTCCCATTCTTTTGGCTGTCGTTTTCTCCTATTCACAGTGTCCTTGGCTTAACAGAAGCTTCTTAGCTTCAGGAGATCCCACTTATTGATTGTTGGTCTTAGTGTCTGTGCCACTGGTGTTAAATTTAGGAAGTGGTCGCCTATGTCAATTCATAGAAGTGTATTTCCCACTTTCTTTTCTATCAAGTTCAAAGTGGCTGGATTTATGGTGAGGTCTTTGATCCACTTGGATTTGAGTTTTGTGCAGGGTGACAGGCTCGGATCTATTTGCATTTTTCTACACACTTACATCCAGCTATGCCAACATCATTTGTTAAATATACTATCTTTTTTCCATTGAATGTTTTGGGCCTCTTTGTCAAAGATCAGGTGTTCATAGGTTTTTTGGTTAATGTCTGGATCCTCAATTCTATTCCATTGATCCACAAGTCTGTTTTTATGCCAGTACCAGGCTGTTTTTTTATTACTGTAGCTCTATAGTATAACTTGAAGTCAGGGATGGTAATACCTCCTGAGGTTCTTTTGTTGAGTAAAATTGTTTTGGCAATCCTGGCTTTCCTGTTATTCCAAATGAAACTGAGTATTGTTCTTTCAAGGTCCAAAAAATATTGTTTTGGGATTTTGATGGACAGTGTATTGAATCTGTAGCTTGCCTTTGGTAAAATTGCCATTTTTACTATGTTGATCCTACCAATCCAGGAACATGGGAGAGCTTTCCATTTTCTGATATCCTCTTCAATTTCTTCCTTCAGTGATTTAAAATTTTTGTCAAATAGGTCTGTTACTTCTTTGGTTATAATTACTGCAAGGTATTTAATACTATTTGCTGCTATAATGAAGGGTAATGTTTCCCTTATTTCTTTTTCAGCTCTTCTATCTTTAGTGTATAGAATGGCTACTGATTTCTTTGAGTTAATCTTGTATCCTGCTACATTGCTGAAGGTGTTTATCAGCTGTAGCAGTTCCTTAGAAGAATTTTGTGGGTCACTTATGTATACAATCATATTATCTGCAAATAGAGATAGTTTCATGTGGTGGAAATGTTTTTGGTAACGTTCTCTTATTGCTTTAGCTAAAACTTCAAGAACTATATTGAATAGGGAAAGGGGAGAGAGGACATCCTTGTCTAGTTCTTGATTTTAGTGGGATTGCTTTGAGTTTTTCTCCATTAATTTTGATACTGGCTGTTGGCTTCTTGTAAATCGCCTTTATTATCTTTAGATATGCTCCCTGTATTCCTGATCTCTCCAGGGCTATAATCATAAAGGAGTGTTGGATTTTGTCAAAGGTTTTTTTCAGCATCTAAGGATATGATCATGTGGTTTTCTTCCTTTAAAATTTGTTTATATGATGGATAACGTTTATGTTTTTTCGTATGTTAAACCAGCCCTGCATTTCTGGGATGAAGCCTACTTGGTCGTAGTGGATGATATTTTTTATACATTGTTATATACCGTTTGCCAAAATTTTGTTGAGAATTTTACATCAATATTCATGAGGGAAATTGGTCTGTAATTCTCCTTCTTTGTTGTGTCTTTGAGTGGCTTGGGTATTAGGGTAATTGTGGCCTCATAAAATAAATTTGGCAATATTCCTTCAGTTTCTACTCTGTGAAATAGTTTGAGGAGTAATGGCAGTAATTCATCTTTGAATGTCTGGTAGAATTCTGCCCTGAAGCCATCTGGACCAGCACTTTTATTTTTGGGGAGGTTTTTAATGACAGCTTCAATTTCATTAAGGGTTATAGGCCTGTTTAGGTAATTAATCTGATCTTCATTTAATTTTGGTACATGATGCATGTCCAGAAAGCTGAGCATTTCTTCTAGGTTTTCCATTTTTGAGGAATACAGATTCTCAAAGTATGATCTGATAATTCTCTGGATTTCCTGGGGGTCTGTTGTTATGTCCCCCTTTTCATTTCTGATTTTGTTGATTTGAACACACTCTCTCTGTTTTTTGATTAGTTTGGCTAAATGCTTATCTATCTTGTGGACTTTCTCAAAGGACCAAGTCTTAGATTCATAGATTCTTTGTATTGTTCTTTTTGTTTCAATTTTATTGATTTCAGCTCTAAGTTTGATTATTTACTGCCATCTACTCCTTCTAGGTGAGTTTGCTTCTAATTGTTCTAAGGCTTTCAGCTCAGTTGTTAGGTCTCTAGTGTGAGATTTCTCTAGTTTTTTATATAGGCATCTAGCGCTATAAATTTTCCTCTTAAGACTACTTTCACTGTGTCCTACAAGTTTGGATATGTTGTGGATTCATTTTCATTAAATTCTAGGAAGACTTTGATTTCCTTCTTAATTTCTTCCTTAACCCAGAGATGGTTCAGCTGAGTGATGTTTAGTTTCCATGAGTTGGTAGGCTTTCTTTGATTTTTGATGTTGTTGAACTCTAACTTTAGGCCTTGGTGGCCTGATATGTTACAAGGGATTATTTTCATTTTTTTGTATCTATTGATATTTGCTTTATGACCAATTATGTGGTCAATTTTGGAGAAAGTTCCATGAGGAGCTGAGAAATATGTTTATTTCTTTGCATTTGGGTAGAAGCTTCTGTAGATATCTTTTAAATCCATTTGCATCATAACCTCTTTTAGACTCCTTATTTCTCTGTTGAGTCTCTGTCTGGTTGACCTATCCAGGGTTGAAAGTGGGGTATTGAAGTCCCCCACTATTAGGGTGTAAGAATTGATGTGGGATTCAATCTTTAGCAGTGTTTCTTTTAAATAGGTAGGTGCCCTTACATTAGGGGCATAAATATTCAGTATTGAAATTTCCTCTTCATCAATTTTTCTTGTGATGAATAAGTATTGACCATCTTGGTCCCTTTTAATTGCTTTTAGCTTAAAGTCTACTTTGTTAGATATTAGGATGGCAACCTCCACTTGTTTCTTAGGACCATTTGACTGGAAAATCTTTTCCCAACCCTTACTCTAAGCCTGTGTTTGTCTTTGTGGTTTAGGTGTGTTTCTTGTAGGCAACAGAAGGATGGCTTCTGTTGTTGTATCCATCTTGTTAGTTTGTGGCATTTTACAGGAGAGTTGACTCCATTGATATTAAGGGATATTAGTGACCACTGATTGATAATTCCTGCCATTTTTTGTGGTAACTTGTTTGTATTTCCTTTCTCTGGAGTATTCTTTTGTGGAATTATTGATTGTGGTTTCATGGGTACATCTGGGGTCCTTAGGTTGGAGTTTTCCCTCTAATACTCTCTGTAGCGCTGGATTGGTAGATAGATATTCTTTCAGTCTGACTTTGTCATGAAATATTTTTTTTACTCCGTCTATGGTTATTGATAATTTTGCAGGGTATAGTATTCTAGTTTGGCTGCCATGTACTTTTAGTGTCTGTATAACTTCTGACCAAGCCCTTCTAGCTTTCATCATTTCCATTGAATAGTCAGGTGTTATTCTGATGAGTCTGCCTTTATATGTAAGTTGGCCCTTTTCATTAACAGCTCTTAAAATTTTTTCTTTGTTCTGTGTGTTTTGTGACTTGATTATAATGTGGCACGCTGACTTTTTTGGGAGGTCATATCTAGTTGGTGTTCTGTAAGCTTCTTGTATCTTTGTAGGCATTTCCTTCTTCAGGTTAGGGAAGTTTTCTTCTATGATTTTATTGAAATCATTATCTGTGCCTTTGAGCTAGTATTCTTCTCCTTCTTCTATTCCTGTTATTCTCAAGTTAGGTCTTTTCATGGTGTCCCAGATTTCCTGAACATTTTGAGTTATGGCTTTTTTAGTTTTACTATTTTCTTTGACTGAAATATCTATTTGAGCTACTGAGACTTCCACTTCAGAGATTCTATCTTCCATCTCTTGAACTCTGCTGGTTATGCTTGTGTCTGTGGTTCCAGCTTTTTCTTCAGGTTTTCTATTTCCATCTTTGCCTTTTTTATTGCTTCTATTTCAGTTTTTATTTCCTGGCATGTTTCTTTTATTTTTTGGTTTACTTTTTCTTGGTTTTCTTTCATGGATTTGTTCATCTCTTTCAATTTTTTGTTTGTATTTTCTTCTATTTCTTTAAGGCATATTTTCATATCTTCTTTGAGAGCTTCGATGACCATCATAAAGGAATTTTTGGTGTTGCTTCCTTCTGTGTCCTCTTCATTGCTCAGTTCAGGTCTTGTAGTTGTAGGACTGCCACTTTCTTCTGGAGTTATCTTGTTGTTCTTTACATTATTATATATTTTTTTGCACTGCCATCTGCCCATTGCTTCAGTGGTTCATGATTAGGTGTCTCCTAGTCAGTTGTGGCACGCGGGCTTGTGTGTCTCCTGTCACCTCTGATTAAAACGTCTGCTCAGTCTCTACCTCCACTCTGGGCAGGGGACTGGATTTCAAGTCTTCATTTTTACTCTGATTGATCAGTTGGAGGCAGGTAGCCGTGCAAATTCCCTCAGCAGCAACTGGGGGGACCCTGGCGGACTGAGTTTATCTCTGTCTGCTACAAGGTGTGTGGGGACAAGCTCTACAGACAGCCCCTCGTCCCGGAACCGCAACCTGACCGGAACACAATTTTCCCTGGCAAGGATTCAGGCACTGGGGCCTGCTGAACCCCAACTCTTTATTTTTAAAAAACACTTAATTGGGTCTTGCTTACAGTTTCAGAGGTTTAGTCCATTAACATCATGGTGGGGGAGTGTCTGCGCGCACAGACAGACATGTTGCTGGACAAGTTGAGAGTACTACATCTGGATCCCCAGGCAGCAAGAAGTGAGAGCCACAAAGCAGTCTCATTGACAAGACCACACCTCCTAATCTTTTCAATTAGTGGCACACCCTAGTGACCAAGCCCCCCCCCCCTAATCTTAATGGTTTATTTTCTAACCTATCACCCTTTTTCCCTCTACATATAAACACCCTTTGCAATTTATATTTTGGCTTTGAGAGATAATCATGTTATGAAATGCACATTTCTCAAAAATGTTCTCTAATCTCTAGCCACAAAATGAACTTCTCTGTTTATTCCTCTGCACCCTACACAGTATGTACCACACCTAATAACCAATACCTGCCCTCATCATTGACACCCACCCCACCACCTACACCTTTCCTCACTATCGTCACCTGTCCTTACTACCCACACTCACTCTCACCATCTACTATCCAATTTCAGGGCTCTACAAAGTGCTATGTTTCTTCACCTAGAAAGAAGGCACCTCTCCATCTGTCCATTCACATTACTCTCGTGTTGTTTTAAAAAAAAAAATCAGTTAATCTTTTAATACTCTGTAATAGTTTTTTTATGCTGAAAAAATAATATTTGACAATATTATGGCAGTCTCTGTGTTGTATGAATTCTGGTTGTAATGAAAGGTACTCAGAGCCAGATATTGGGGAAATGCTGAAATATCAGAGAGAGGAAACATCACAATCAAATCTCACCCAGCTATCTTCCAGCTTCTTCAGCCTTGCTCCTGGTCACTTCTAATTGCTGCTGTTTTCTCAAGCCTGCCTTAAATGCCCTTCTCGCCCAGATATTTCCCATCCAGGTTAACATTAAAGGCATGAGCTACTCTATATGGTAGTCAGCCTTGAATTCATAGAAACACAGAAAGTTCTCCATCTTTGAAGTTATGGGATTAAAGGCATAGGTCACCCACCACTCCTGGCTTTCCCTGTGTTGGGATTAAAGGTGTGTTCCATTGAAGCCCAGTAGTTTAGCCTTGTACTCAGAGATCCAGAACTCCTGGAGCTATGTGAGTTACCACTGCCCTGTTATCCCTGGAACTTCCAGAGCTACCTCTGCCTAGATTTGACTGTGAGTTGATCTCTTGATATTCCAGGTTTTACTAAATATGTAACATATCACCACATCTCTGCTTCTTTCAGGTTAAACACCTGTGAGGTAGACAAGATACAGAATGTTTTGATTAACCAGAACAATTCAAAACATTTTCTCAACTTTCTTGGCATAGTAAAATAGCAGATATATATTGCCTAAAAGAAAAATAGTAAGCTTAGATATAATTCCAGGTAAAATTAATTTGTAAGCCATGTCACTGAGTGATTGATGCTATCAAAAACATCTCTTTTAAGTATGTGGGTAAGCACTCTGTTACCTTATTTTTAAAGTGTGAATATATTCATTTGGTCTTAGATATGAACAATGACTTTTATTTTTTTCATGTATAATCAAAATTCAATGCCAAAACTTATAAAGTTCTCCAAAACATTGGTATTTCAGAATTGGGTGAGGTTACTTGTCACTTGTGAGACTGAGCAGTGCAGGTTTTAGTGTGTAGATCCTAGGATCATGGTCTACTGGTGTTGTTATGCCCAAAGTCGAGACCCTGGAGAGATCACAAGAGATAAGGAGGTAGCAGAATGCAAAAGCAAGGTTTATTGAGTAGAGACAAGCTAGCTCATGAACCACTCCAGATGTCCCTTACACCGGAATCATGCAGGAGGGTTGATTAGGGCCTGGGGGAGTTGGGGGGGCTCCTTTTATAGCCTGAGGCTGTGCATTGGGTTCAGGTGAGGATAATGGTACGAGTCATTATCGAATTGGCTCCTGCTAAGGGCTTTCCAGACTACGGTAGGGGTGCCAGGTAACAACGTGTCAGGCTTTTGATTGGTTAGTACCAAGGTGAAAATCATTTTTATTATTATTATTTCTTCCTGGCATGTTTGGGCTAGTTTTGTGCAGGGTCCTGTAGCTCATCCTTGGGGTATGGTCAAGCTGTCCTGGTTCTGTGCCCTGGAATGTTTCCTATAGAGGGGGGAAGCCCACCCTCAACCCTAGAATTTGTAGCTGGCCCAGGAATGATAGTGGTGTATTTTGACTAGAGCATTTGGTGGTCAGTTAGCAGGGCCAGGGTGCTATGGATTCTACAGTTGGAACTTAGGTCATGCTTCCCCTGTGTAAACAGCAGTTTCTAGTTATGGTCTCTGGGAACTAACTGGGTGAGAGACTCTTTCTCAGGGCTCTGTCTGCTTTAGTTTAGCATAGTTCTCTAAAATGGAAGACTCCTTTTAGTCCTGGACCCTACCTGTGTGTGGGGTTAGGGTTAGGGTGTGCAGGTGTGCAACTCATTCTCTCCTAGAACTGGGCAAGCCCCTACCAGGAATGTGGAACTGAACTCTATTTTATCTCTATGGCTACTAGAATACAAAATGGCATTTCTTGAGCTAAGTTTACTCTCTTCAGTGTAAGCTTCATATTTGCCAACTACTAATTGTGTATATTTGTAAAAACTGCATAAATTCCTCTGCCTCTATTTTCTTCTAAAATTTTAATTTGCACTTTTATTTCAGCTTGAGCATTTTTGGATAGGTGGTTCATTTCTTCGTTTCTTTTGCCCCCTCTCTGGATCTAAGAAAACTGTGATGACTGTAGGGCTCTGGGGAAGAGTGCTTCTGCAGGTCAATGGGTAACAGAGGAATACATGTGGGCTAAAAGGAAAAGGCTGAGTCCCATCCCAATGTAGTCTTTAGGAGTCTCTGGTAGAAAGTGTTCCCCTGCCTCCATTTTCTTCTTTGTCCAATGTTGATATTAGTAAGATTACCCTGAAAGGCAAGTTAGTACACTTGAAACAATTACTTCCAAATGATGATCCTCAGCACCTCTCATCCCTCAAGAAAGTTAGCATCAATTTCTATCAGCACATTGGTTCCTAAATGTAATGTCTCATATCTGCCCACAAGTCAGATTCAGAAACTCTGTATTTAGGGAGTGATGTAATAGGTGTTCTGATTTGCCAAGTTGAGAAACTCTGCTGGGAGCTGACATGAAAACAGAAGCAACCATATCCTACAGAAATCTACATTAATGTTTCTTTTATGATAGATAACTTTGAGATTGTATCTCACCTCAGTGTGGTTGACTGTCACATGAAAACAAATGACCATAAGTGTTGCTGAGGTTGTAGGGTAAAGGAAACTTCTTCACTGTTGGTACAGATTTGAATAGAGGCAGCCAATATGAACATCAGAGTGGCAGTGTGGAGTTTCCCGTGTGTTTTTTACTTTTTTTAATATACCAACCAGAGTTCTCTTTGTCTTTCTTCCTCCCACTTCTGGAATCCAATCTTTATCCATGGGATAAGGCCTCCTGTGGGGAGTCAACAAAGTCTGGCATATCATGTTGAGGCAGGACCAAGTCGTTCTCCCATGTATTAAGGACACATGAAGTTTCCATCGATAGCAAATGTGTTCCAAAAAAAACAGTTCATGGACTAGGAATAAATCCTTGTCCCACTGCCAGAGGCTCTACAAACTCCCCAAGCCACACAACTGTCATCCACATTCAGAGAACTTAGTTTAGTCCCATGCAGGTTCCCCAGCTGTCAGTCTAGGAACAATGAGCTCCTAGTAGCTCAGGTTAGCTGTCTCTGTGGGTTTGTTTCTTGATCATGATCTTGACTTCTCTGCTCATATAATCCCTCTTCCCTCTCTTCAACTGAATTAAAAACTGGGTCCAGTGATTAGCTGTGGAACTCTGCATCTGTTTCCATCAGTTGCTGAATAAAAGTCCTATGATAACAATTAGGGCAGCCGTCAATTTGATTACAGGTGGAGGGCAGATCAGGCACCTTCTCCACTATTGCTTGGAGTCCTAGCTGGGCTCATTCTTGTAAATTCCTGGGAATTTCTCTAGCACCAGGTTTTTCCCTTTGTCAAGTTATCAGATCTCCCTCTCTGTCCCTCCTCAAACTCAACCATCCCATTCCCTCATGATCTCTTTCCACCTCCCTTTACCCCTCCCCATGATTCCAATTTTTCAAGATATCTATTTCCCATGGATGTCTCTCTTAGGGTCCTCCCTGTTACCTAGATTCTCTGGGGACATGAATTGTAACCTAGTTATTCTTTGATTTATGTCTAATAACCACTTATGAGTGATTACATACCATGTTTGTCCTTCTGGGTCTGAGTTACCTCATTTAGGACATTTTTTTTTTTTAGTTTCACCCATTTACTTGCACATTTCAAAATATCATTTTTATTTTACTGCTTCATAGTACTCTGTTGTATAAATGCTCCACATTTTTAAAAAATCCATTCTTTAGTTGAGGGGCATAAGTTTTAGCTATTACAAATAATGCTGTTATAAATATTATTATGGTATGAATGTGCATCTTTTGGGTATATGCCCAATATGGACATCAGTGTGGAGTTTCTAAATACAATCAAACAAAAAAACTAAAGAGAACTATGATATACCTCGCTACACCATTCCTCTGCAGGATAGGATTTTACATTCTATCCCAGAGGCACTTGCACATCTGTATTATTATTACTACTCTTTTCACAATTCCTAGGAAATGAAATCAGCCTAGATGTCTATCAAAAGTGAAGTGATAATGAAAATGTGCTCCTTATACAAAATTAAATTTTATTCAAATGTAAGGAAACATAAATTCTGACATTTGCAGAAAAATTAATAGAACTTAAAAATATCACAGAAACATAGATAATTCAGATTCAGAAACATGAATACTTTGTATTCTCTCTCATATGTAGATCATAGCATCTTGTTTTCATATGCATATATGTGTGTCTGCATGTGGTAGTTGTTGTGGGTAGAAATCATAAACCTAGAAGAGGAACCATGAGAAATAAGTTGTAAGAAAGATGAGTGAGGAGGGTAGTAGAACCCTGTGACATTAAATTGGAAAGGCCTTTGTATAAAAATAGAATTAAAAAATATAACTTTGTATGTCAACTTAAAATTTAAAAAAATCTTGGGCTGGTTGTATGTCCAAAAGACTTCTTGAGATAACGGACATGTGAAGGAAGACTTTGCCTTTACTGATCCACAGAACACCCTCTTAAACAACCAGATTTACACAATGTTGTATTAGTGAATCTCTTGTCACTTCACCATTTCCACTAATTCTATTCTTTCCTGTCTCCCTCAACATCATCAATACTAAGGGACATCTATTTATATGGGGTAAGAGTAAAACAAGATTATTTGATGAGTAAGACACTCAAAGTAAATACCACATTTAGACAGAGATGTTCAAGTACAAATAAGACTGCTACTAAGCCAGAATGGTGGTGCATATCTTTAATGTCAGTACTTCAGGGAAAGAGAAAGATGGATTTCTATGGATTTGAAGTTAGCCTGGTCAACATAGTGAGTTCCAGGCCAGCCAGAATTACATGGTTAGACCATGTATCAACAAACATACAAACGTTGATGTTTAGCAGGCAGCATAGTCCTTCGTTCACTAAGTATTTTCCTTTGAGTTGTAATATGCATATTATCAAATTTAAGAAATTCAGGTCAAGATTCTCTTCTTGGTTGCTCAAACACTAACACAACAGACTTTAATTTTCCAATACCATGTGCACACTGTGAAGAATGGACAAATATCATCTCAGAGATCATCAGTGTTAAATATAGAAATATTTCAGCATCTAATTAACAAACATAGTCGATACTCAAGACAGTGAGTGTCCATTCTTACGTCTGACAATGAATATTTAGAAAAGATGTCTCATCAAGACAACGAAGATAATTTTTTTGAGACCTAAGAGCTGAGAAAAAGAATGAATGACTATTTTACCTTAAATACCCTGTAATCTGACAAAATCAACATCCTTGCTGCATAAAGAACCAGGAAAGAAGCATTCCCTGTAGCTGCAGAAGGCAAGGAACCTGGCCTGTTCGATTTTCACACAGGCTAGAAGCAGAAATGTCCTTTACATAGAAACTGTGTATAAAATACAGTGTTTTACATGGGTTTGGAGTCTGAGTTTCTGCCATTCTCTGGAAACAAAAACTAAGTTGAGATGTTTTACCTAAAATGTCCTCAGATAGGCCATGAGTTTGCAGGTCTGAAGGAACAGATAATGCCTTTTCTGGGCACAACATCCTCAATCTTGCATTGAAAACTAGGCTGAGGTTGAAAACCCAGTAGCAGAATAGGGAGAGCTGTGTTAACAGAGAACTCAAAACAATACACTTCTGAGTCAACAGAAGAAATGGGCAGGAACATGAGACCCAAAAGCTTGTAGATAGGTTAAATTTAGGATATGAAAGTTTTTTTCAAGTATTTAACATGTGAAAATATGGATCTGAAACATATATTAAATAAAATAATACATTTATTTTGATAAAGAGCAAACTAGAGAAATATTCTGTGAGGCGTCAAATAGCTAATTTCATCAGGGTCAGAAAGCTTTCCTATAAAGAAGCAGATTTTCTCTTTTTCAATCTCTCATTCTTCTCTGTTGTTTAGCTTTGATTTATGCACCTTTAAAAAGTTAAACCTGCCTATCCAAATGCAGGCTGTAAGCCAGGCTTGTTCTACAAACCACAACTAACTGGTTACTGTTTTAGGTAGTCCTAAAGCAATAATTTTCTAGAAGTTGATCTGAAGAATTTATACAGAGTCAGGACAGGAAAAAAAAAGTGATACTAAGGTCCAGTGATTTATTAAAACAAAAGAGATCAAGGTAAAATCCAATAAGGTACCCAGCATAGTGGTGCATGTCAGTAGCTGAAGCAGAAAAATTGAAAGTAGCCTAGAGTACAAAATAAGATCCTATTGGAGAGATGTTTGGAAGGAGCTGGGAGAGAAAAAGTCAAATTGGCATTCTAGATAATGTTAGAAAAGGAAAATTTCAATAATTACCAAACATCTTCAAGAATTCATGTAAGACTTCCTTCAAATTTGAGAAGTCTAATAAGTTACGTGCTGATCTTCATGATTAAACAATCTAAGAGATAACAAAAAAAATAGAAAATCTTAACATAGGTCAACTGACAACAGATTTTGGTGAGTAATTTATTAATAGTAGTTAATAAAAGGGGATCTTTAAAGCTCTGAAAATGATAACTAGCAATTTATGTTTGTTTTTCTTCATAGCTTCATTCCTCTGTCTCTCCTATATCAAGCCTTTCCATCAAAGTTGCAGACGCTCTGATACTGTGAAAGAGAGTTGAATTCACCATCTCTGTTCTGGCTTTGGAGAAAATAATTAGAACATTGAGCAAACTCTTTGTGAGTGTCCACATTCATCTTCTCCATCAGATTGGTGGTTCACAACTGTGGGTTGTGACCCTTCGGCATCCAATGATCTTTGCACAGCAGTTGCCTCAGACCATCAGAAACCATAGATATTCACATTATGATTTGTAACAATACCAAAATTACAGTTATGATGTAGCAAAGAAAATAATTCTATGGTTAGGGTCATCACAATGTAAGGGACTGTATTAAAGAGTGACAGCATTAGGAAGGTTGAGAATCACTGATCTAGATGAAAACCAAGAGTGTAAAAATCCAAAACAAATGGATATATCCATATTAATACCCTTGACTTTGCTACTGCTATTTGTTACCTTTTAATAGATATGTTGAAAAAATTTAGTTAAAATAATTGTTCTTCGCTCTATTTTTAAGTATTCAAGTGCTTAAGTACATTGTTTCAAACACACACCTACCTCAAATGCTGCTACCAATGAAGGAAGGTGGGTATGGCTCCTATTGACTAGTCACCTCCCAGGTACCCCACATGTATATGTGATGTGTGCCCATAAGGATGGAGGAGACAGAGAACCTCTGTCAGATGCTCTGTCAAACACATCTCGAAATTTCAGTGATTCTCATCAATGGAAGTGTGTCCTTTTAAATCTCTCTTCCCATCAGTGTAGACTTAGAAAGGAAGTAAAATGTCAAATATAAGAAAACACTTTTGAATCAGCACTTCTGACAATGGGTGAATTGGTCTGGTTGTGCTAATAATCTTCAGGAAAAATGCTACAATTGCAGAATTGTGTCTCAGTCTTGAGAAACTAAAACAAGGTAAAGGCTCTAATTTCCCCAAAAAAGTTTAAAGACCTATATTCTTGAAAAGAAACTCTACTTTTGAGAAACTTGTTGAATTATATGAGAAAGTAATTTGGGGGTAATCATATCTTATAATTCTGTAATTTTGGTTACATTGACTTTAAAGAATTTCTTCAGTATACTTGTATAAAGTATTTTTTCATTACTGTTGTTGATCTTGAAGTTCTATCCTAATCCACTATTTTAAAGTAAGGCCGTACAGTGCCAACTGTGGTTTTTCCAACCATGACATATTTATTAAATATTGCTCTCAATAGGCAAGAAATTTAATTCCATGTATTAAGAAGAGTGGGTACATGCACACATTTATACGATTTTCAACCTGGGTTGAAACAAACAGGGTTGAACTCTATATTTAACAAAATTATCTGCTCTCCAGTTGCATGGACACACTAAATAATTATTTTATAGTATTATTAAATTTATACTTTTTGTTTGGGGGCTCCTTTCTAAAGTCATCACTGGATATTAAGGGATCTTCATTTATAGAAAAGTATAAATTTGTGTGCAAAGATGTGGAGTAAAAATGAATGCTAAACTTAAATGTACAATATTATTTTACCATTAGAATTCAGCATTTATAATAGTTAATGAAACAATAAGCAATATTTTTAAGGTTGGAAAGGCAGAAGAAAGAAAATCAAATTTGAATTATGATGATATGCTCGTCATTGAATCTATTAAATCCCCTTGCCCTTAAGACTTCTTGCTGTTGTGGAAGGCATTTCACAAGGTTGTAATTATGTATTTTTTTCTCTTTGCATTTAGGCTGTAGCTTTATTAAATTATTCATTATAATATACCAACTTTAAAACCAAATAGTGTATAAATATAAGATCATGTAGCTTCCACACAGTGGTAGAGCCTTAGGACCTAAACAAAGGTATGCATTCTGTGCTATTATTTCCTGATTTTTCACTTGCATTTTCCATGGCTTTTAGTGCCCCTAGTGCTATAAATTAAGCACTCTGTGTCTTTACCAGTAAAACCATGTACTTTCCACAGACCCAATAACTGCATCTACAAGAGCCAAAGATAAATTGTTGGATGACAGTGAGCTTTACACATTTCTTTATTTTTTCAAATGACTAGAACCAAAGAAATCAAGCATGAAAGATTTAAAAATAATATTTCCCTTAATTTGAGGGACTAAACTATAATTACAGCATTTTCTCATCCCCTTTCCTCCCTGCAAACCCTCCCATATATGCCTCCTTGCTATTTTTCCAAATGCATTGCTTCTGTTTTCATTAATTGTTGTTGCATTGCTGCAGAAACCAAGAAAGTAAAAGAGAGCACTTCAGGGGATTGGAAAACAACAGAGAGGAAGAGTGGACAAAAATAATCTGAAGGGGAAAACAGAAAAAAACAAAGTGTAATGGAGGGGAAGCAGAGTAGAATAACAGTAAGGATGTCTGGAAACTGCCCAAGGAATCATACTACTTTCTCCCTAAGCACAGAGGTTTTGAAGTTGAGAAAACTAAGTTTATGGAAGACTACCAAACATTTCACAGGGAATATAACGAAATCTACCCTATGTGAACAATATTTTGTTATAGCCAGTGTTGAGATACTAATCACTTCTCAAGATTATTTGACTTGGGGTTGCAAACCCAGGAATAAAGAAGCAGCAAGGTAGAGGGGTTCATTATTGATTCTTGCTGTGCACATATATGTGTGAGACTGAGTTTGTTGAAAGAAGAAAAGATATTTTGACTCAAATTTGTAAATTTGTATTGAAATAGTAGTACCAACTTTATGGACAGGCTCATTCTTATCCTCATTCTTTTATTTACATCTATTTTGAGATAATGATAATATTTAATTAAGTTCACCTGCCCATTACAATTGGGCAGGAATTATTATTATTTTTTTTTGGACTATTAACTATGATAGAGTCTAGTTCTTTGTGTAGGACAGAGGCCTCCCAGGCTTTTCCCAGCCCACATTACCACATCAATTGGTGTCAGCCTTCTACATTTTCTGTTTAGGCAGCCATGCTGGTGTGACTTTATGGGAGTACCTTTGGATTTTGCTAGAAGACAATCTCACACAAGCTTCCCAATCCTCTGCCTCTACCTCCTCTTATGCAAGGATCCCTGAGCCTTAGGTGCAGGAGTTGTTTGGTTACCTTAAATTCCTGTTTTTTCCCTCCACCAGAGGATGAATCGGATTTTTGTTCAGTTAATGCCTCTTCTATTGCTTATTAAAGTTATTTCCATTTAGGATTTCTATTTTAATGACACTATTATTGCATAGATTTTAATTTTGTCTTTAATGTGTATTTTTGTTTGATGACTTTCATCCTCTTTGCTTTTGGTAATTATTCTGAGAAAATTCTTCAGCTCTTCGCATATTATTCTCCATTTTTTCTCCTATTGCTTCTGCTCTATTTTTCATAAGTTTTATATTGTTATAATTTTAGGACTATTTATTTAATGTTATGATAACTAGTTGTAGTTTAAAAATTATTGTAGAAAACATGGAAATGTGAGGGAGCAGGTATGAGTCTGAAGGTTGGTGACTTGTGGAGGCCAGAAGAGGACATCAGATCTCCTGGAACTGGAGTTACAAGTTATTGTTGGTTGCCTTTTGTGGGTGCCAGGAACTGAAGACATATCTCTACAAAATCAGCAACTGTTCCTAGCCACTGACTCATCTATCTGGACCCTGATGCCATTTTTATGGATTGCATGTATTCATTCTTTCTATAATAACAATCATAATTTCTTTTCTAAAAACTTTGTGCTTAGCATTAGTCACCAGTTGATTAGGAAGCATTAGTGAATCTTAAATAGCCAACAAATCTTTATTTTTTTAATTTGTGTCTCTGATGTGCTGTGGGTCTCTCTTTGTAGATTCACAAGTGATTTTTATTTTTTAAGAGTTTACATGTGATAATCATGTGGGAGGGCAGAATATACAAATTGGAGAAGTATGAGAATAGCCTGGCTTCTTACTAATTTTTTTTCCTGAATTCATATATTCCTTACAGTATGTCTATTGTTCTTTACCCTAAGTACCCAATCCCATTTCATTATCTTAGAGATGGAACAGTGTGCAGTAAAATATTTATTATGTCAAGCTGTGGAATGAAAACAGGCAGATTTCCCAGTGATTTAAATATATCTTCTCAAATAATGGCTTTGACGGTTGAGAGGGCTCTTCTGCTCCATGCTCCTGTTTTTCCAAGCATGAGGCATCCATTCCCAGAACCTCTTCCACTACAGCACAGATACTTATATAGATATTTGATTCAAACAGTTCACCCTTATTTACTTAAATCTTTTGAGGAATTTCTTAAAAATATTTTGTTGATAGTGTTCTTTCTTAATTGCACATTGGCAAAAATGAGGATTTACCCCCAGCTTGCTTTCAATTTCTATCTGTATTTCAATCCCATATCATCTAAATATATGATAAGTTATACAAGTCAAAACTTATATGAAATTGATGGCATATTAATGTTGTCAGTTCTCTGTTGGTCATCTTATAATATGTGCTGTAGAGGAAGAAGGGAAGAGGGTACCTGAAATAATTTCTGTCCTTGTGCTTTAAACTCAAGAAACAGTCTCTAAATGAACTTTATTTGATGATTTCTACAATAAAGAGAATCAGAACAATATAGACTTAAATATTTTCTATAAGCATACAAGATAATTAAACCAAATAACATTATTTCTGAAGACTGAAATCATATTGCTATTTAGCTCAGAAATCCTGAAGAAAGAAAGTTTTAACATGTTGTCTGTACTCTGATACCTAAAGAATAAATATATTTCAACAAGGTTGAAGTGTGTACAGGATTAAACACAATTAAAGATTGCATTTACACAAAACTAATGGAAGTGTCTCTATTTTGGGTTATTTAATACAGAATATACATATGTGTATATATATATATATATATATATGTGTGTGTGTGTGTGTGTGTGTGTTTTGCCATGTGTGCAAGCAAGGATGGATACTGTCATGAAATTTTAAGAGCACATCTTGTATCCTTGAGGAGGCTGTCTTCTCTCTTAGTGAAAGATAACTTGAAGCTTTTTTTCCCCAGGACCCCAAAATCATGCTGTTATCCAAAATGTAGGTAGGTACTCACTGAAAAGCCACATTCTTTTGTGTGTGAAATATGTAAGACATAACACTTCGAGATATGAGTTGTATTTTTATAGTTACTACTCTGTTATTATGATATAAAAATTTCAACACAATTATTAATATGTCTTCTAAAGGACTGGAAATGGATATTATGAAATATTTATATTGCAAAACAATCTTTATGGACTTTATTCTATGTTTTTTCTTTCATTATAATGTGAAAGAGAAAACAGAATTTTGTACCAGTTTCATACTGAACCAATTTCTTTCAATCTAATTCAACTACTACAGAAAATATATAGTATAAAAAAGAAACGAGGCATTATTAATAATTATAATTCCTTTCTTAAACATAAATAAAAGTATTCATTTTTATTTTATAACCTGCTTTTTAAAACTAGAAACAAAATCACCAGAATAACAAGGCATTTTGTTTCGTTTTTTAATACCTGTTAATTTTTGTGTGTATGTGTGGATCACATGTGAGCTCAATGTGCAATGATCAAGTCTGAGTACTAAGCACTTCTACCTCAAACATTTATCATTTCTATGAGTTAAAGACTGTCAGGCTCATCTATCTATTTTTAAATAGTAATAGTAATTTTGATGGACAGTTGATCCCACATTATCCAATCAATGGCTTCCGGATTTATGATCTCTCTGTTTAGTTGGACCTTCTTCCATGACCTTATTCTGCCCTCCCTCCTCCCTCCTTTCCAGGTTCTAGAGACTACTTTATTATTCCCATTTCCTATGAGCTGTTTAGGTTGGTTTTGTTGTTAGCTTATACAGATGAATGAGAACACATACCATTAGGTTTTTGTCTTTTGATTTTTCAGGAAACACTATACTGTTTTCCACAGTACTAAGGTTACCCCTATTAATAGTGTATCATATATTTTTCCCAAATTCTCATCAATAATAGTGACTGAAATGAATAGCATGCAAGGATATTAACTGGAGTTAATAGTTATAGTCTAACTGGGGTTATAGTTATAGTCTCTTGATTTTTGATGATACTATTTTTAATGTATTTTCTTAAAAAATATCTATATAGATTTTTTTCTATGTTTTCATATTATCTACTCTTTTATTTAGACATTAGAGAGTCATATGTATTATAGATATTAACATTTTATTGGATAAATAGTTTATAACTATTTTCTCCTATTCTATAAGATGTCTCTTCATCTGCTAATTGGTTTCTTTTCCATTGCAGAACCTTTTAAATAATGATACAATCTTCTTTGTCTATTTTAAGTTGTTTTCTTTCCTTGCCTGTGTTCTTCTGGTATTATCTTTATATTCTAATCAAATGTTCTAAAATATCTGACTCTATCTTTTATTCCATTGCAATAAAATTATAATTGATTGAGATTTCCTGCCCATGCTGGCGGGGGGGGGCGGGGGGTGGGGATGAGGAGATGTGGAGAAGAGACCTGATGTGGTAGGAGGGGAAAGGGATCTTGAATAAGGATAATTAAGTATTTTTCTCTGGTTTTGTCATATACAGATAGCCTGGATATTACAATTGTAGTTCTTGCTTAAAAACTGCTTTGTGGTATATTAAAGTTAAAATCTCCCCTTTTGATTAGACAAAAAAAAGGGGGAAATGCTATGGGATAATGTTCTTGTACTCTGTAAAGAATTGTTATTTGAATTGGTTTAATTAAACACTGATTGGCCAGAAAGTACAGGCAAAGACAACAGACTAAGGATGATAAGAAGGAGAAAGATGAAGTCAGGAGAGATGACAGCCAGTCTCTGAGCAAGCATGATATATAAACATTTATGATTAATATAAGTATAAGCCTCTTTGTGTTTCTATGGGACTGTGTAGTTGGAACAAGAAATGACCATTTATATTTGTTTTGTTTCTCTTTTAATAGAAAATATCTCTCATATAATATTTTTAATCTTTTTGCTTCCACCAATTCCTCTTAATCCCTCTCCATCTTCTGCCCCACACATCTTTAGTTATTTTTTATTCTTTAGAACAAACAGAAACAAATCAAGAAACATACAAACAAAAACAAACAGGAGGCAAAAAATTTTTAAATAAAGGAAAATGAAACAAAAAGTCTATTAAAATATCACTGAGTTCATTTTATGTTGGCTAAATACACATGAACAGCAAGTCTTCCCTGAAATGTGGTTCATATACCTAGTAAGACTCCCTCGGAGAAATTAAATTTTTCTATGCAAATAGGGATGAATTGCAGAGAGGCTCTTGGTTAGGAGTGTAAGACCATGTTCAATTCCCCTTCTCAGGGCTGGGATCCCATCTGGTTTGAACCTGTGTTCATATGTTCTGCCACAGCTCTGTAAGTGTATATAAGTATCAGTCCTATGGTGTCCCGAAGATACTGTTTCTTTGGAGTCAACCATGACCTCTGGCTCTTACAAACTTCCCACCTTCTTTTTCATACAGATCCCTGAACCCTGAGGGCAGGAATTCAATGAAAACATTCTTTTTAGGACTGAGTGTTCCAAAGTCTCATACTCTGAACATTGTCCATTTGTGTCTTTCTGTGCCATGTATGATCTACCAAAAGAAGCAGCTTTCCTGATGAGGCCCAAGATGATGAGGCTTTCCTGATGAAGCTTGATCTATGGGTATAGAAATTTGTAATTAGAAATATGTATTGCTATGTCACTTTAGTCGAATAATAGTATTAGATTTTTTGGCTGGGGACCTTTATAGTTCCACATTTATTTTACAGTATTCTCTGTGTTTCTGTAAAGAATTCTGTTGGCATTTGGTGAAGATTATATTGAATCTATGGGTCATTTTTGGATAATACCACATATTAAGAATAGCAACTGCTAAAATATATGAATATTGGTTATCTTTCCTTGTTTTGAATATCTTCTTTAAATTTTCTTCTCTGGTTTATAAGCAAATGTTTTTACTCACTGAGTAATCTTTCTAGCCCCCTGATCTAGCTTTCTGATCATAAATACGCAACAATTTGCCCTTTCTGAATTGTTCATGACTCATCTACTTCAGAAATTTATACCTGAGTTTGGATTAGTAAAATCCTACAACACATTTTTATTTCTTTTACTTTTGGCTCTTTAAAATGCCATTTTAATTACAAATTATATTTACTACACAAAGTCTAAATAGTAAAAGTAAAATTTAAAACTTTTAAAATATCACACATACCATCTTACTATGCAATAATTTCTAGAATTTTGTGTCTACTAATAATTTTTACACATCTAGAATATGTGTTTCCTGATAAATAAACTCATTTGAACTTTCATAAATGTTTATAGTATTTAAGTATTTTCAAATTTTTATTTAATTTAAAAGTTTTTTACTTTCCATACCAACTACAGTTTCCCCTATATTTTATCTTCCTGTTCTCCCCCAACCCCCCCCATCAATTTTTCAGAGTAGGTAAGGCCTCCCATGGGGAGTCAACAAAGTCTGGCATATCAGATATCTCATGCAAACAAAGTCTCATTACATTGACTGTTTCTAAAATCCCTGGTTCAAATTCTACAGTCAGAACTTCCCGAAGCTCAGATTAAACATTTGCTAGGCTTAGCATCAGAATGGGTTTTCAGCTTGTCTATGTTTTCTCAAGTATATTAATTATACTTACTGCTACTCATTTTCTTCACAAGATACAAAAATTAAAAAACAATTGCTTTGTATACTCTTTAAATAATGAAGTAGAGGAGAATACACCCATGCATGGATACGCTGATTCTGTCAAAGCAGCAGTTTTAGGTACATCAAAAAAGGATGGATGTTCATATGTGCAAAGGCAAATATATCATATCAATATGAAAAAGACTAAATCAAAAGCATAATGGAAGTTGTGCCACTTTATTGGTAGATGATTTTTCCCTTCAACTAACAGTGCATACCTCAGGGCTTCTCAAAGGGTCACTGCAAATCCGAAGAATAAATGTTCCTGGACAATTGCTTTACATTTTTCCTAGATGAGCGTTTTTAGAGGTTTAAGCAAGAGTGCTACTAATATGCAAGAAAGTGACAGGTGCCAGTTTTGTTATTAAATCCTAGGCTTGGAGACTCAGAATTACAAATGAGGCCTCTTACTGGCTGCATGCGTGAGGGGTCAGGGGATGAGAAAGCATGACCGAGGCAAAATGGGTTTCACTTCACTGCACCACTCCAAAGTCTTCATTAAACATGGACATAACATTTGCACTTGTTTTGTTTGTTCTAGACAGTTTGGATAATTATCCTCTCAAATGGTGTGCACTCGTGTAGATTTGTGTATTTATCCAGGGGAGAGGGTGGAGGCATGGAAGGAGAAGGACGAAGGTTCACTGCACTATTTATTTTAAACCTTCCATTATGATTGCATTTCTCAACCTCCACACAGAACCTCATCACTGGTTGCTTAAAACTGCTTCTTCAGGTCATTCAATTGAAATTTCATTTGTTTGTAAGGGTGGCTTTTCATTTCGTCTCCTCCCTACCATGGCAAATCGGTGAGCTCTCATTGGCTCAGGATGGAGCTCTGGCCTCTGCTAGAAAGAAAATGAAGAAAAGAACTGAATCCTAAAAGTAAAAGACAACCAGCCTGTGAACCCCCTCACTAAACAAAAGAGGTCAGAACTGTGTGGCCAGAAGTAGAGATATCAGTGCTACTTTGTTTGGTCCTTGAGGGAGTTTGTAGGGTGGGGCCAATATTCTGGTAATGCTTAGTGAGCTAAATAATGATTTCAGATTCAATACAAATAGGTTCTGAGAGGTAGCATTTCTTGACAAATTTGACAGATAATTTAGCTTGGTGCTGGTTTGTGCTGATTTAGTAACCTGATTAACAAATCACAGGCTGCCTGAAAAGAGTATCCCTATTTTGCTTCGCAACAAAGGGAGAAAACCAAGGTATCCCATGTTATTATGTCACTTAGTAAAGACTAGTGACTAGGACAGTCATAGTGAGGTTGCAAAAAGTTATTTCTGCAGACAGAAAGGATTTTCTGTTAGAAATGATTTGTGAATGGCTAAGATAAAAACACTGATGACAGCTTATTTTGGAGAGGATGTGAAGTAAGGGAAACACTCCTCCACTGCTGGCAGAAGGGCAAACTAGTACAGTCACTTTGGAAATCAGTATAGCAGTTACTCAGAAAATTGGGAATCAGTCTATTTCATGATCCAACAATACCCCTATTGGGCATATACCCAAAGAATGCTCAATTATACCACAAAAACACTTGCCAAACTACATTCGTAGCAGCATTATTCATAATAGCCAGAACCTGGAAACAACTGAGCTGCACCTCAACCAAAGAATAAATTAAAAAAAATGGGGTACATTTTTTAATGTTAGATATATTTTTAATTTTTAAAGTATAATTACATTATTTTTCTCTTTTCTTTCTTCCATCTAGTTCCTCTCATGTGCCCACCCCCTCATTCTCCTTACATATTTATAGCCTCTTTTATTATTGATATAAACAGATACACACACACACACATAAACACATACATACACACACACTACCAAATACAACCTGCTCAATCTGTGTAATGCTACCTGTATGCATCTGATTTTTTTCCTTCTTTATTTATTTTGTATTTATCAAAAAACACAGTAAAATCAATTTAAAATGCTGATAAGTTAACAATAACTATGAAGAAGATAAAAATCATAAGTATGACTTATCAAGGGTAATAATGCAAATAAGATTACTACATATATATTTACTTTGTGTTCAGCTTTCCCTCTGAATTTTTTCTTTTTCATCCCTGCATATCCTTATTCAAGGTCCCTTCCCCCTTCTGCCACATCACGTCATTTTTTCTTCTCCACAACTCCCCATCCCCTCCCTGGGCAGGGAGCAGACAATCCTATGTTCCCACTGACCCAATAATGCTTAGATCAGTCTCCACTCCTGACAAATCCAGTTTTGTCCAACCTCCCTCAAGAGTGGTCAGGTGTTCCTATAGTTGGAATGGAATCCGAAGGGTCAGTCCAGGGTGTTTCTGATCCCAAGCTGATCAGTGGTCGTGGTTTGCAGCCTGGGCATGCTTGATTTTTTCCTTGTTTGTTTGTTTAGAAACCACAAATGAGTGAGTACATCCCCTGCTTATCTTTCTGAGTTTGGGATACCTTGCTCAGGAGGATATTCTCCAAATCCATCCATTTGCCTGTGAATTTTAGGATATTGCTTTTTCTTACTGCTGAGTAGTATTCCACTGTGTAGATGTACCACAGTTTGTTAATCCATTCTTCAGTTGAGTAACATCTAGGTTGATTCCAGTTTCTTGCTATTACAAATAAATCTGCTATGAACATAGTTGAGCTAATACCTTTAGAGTGTGAATGTGTGTCTTTAGGGTAAACACCCAGAAGTGGTATTCCTGGGTCCTTGGGGAGATTGATTCTCAATTGTCTGGGAAACTGCCATATTGCATTCCAAAGTGGCTGAACAAGCTTACACTCCCACCAACAATGGAGGAGTGTTCCCCTTGCTCCACATCCTCTCCAACATAGGCTGTCATCTGTGTCTTTTATCTTAGCCAATCTAACAGGTGTTAGGTGGTATCTCAAAGTTGTTTTGATTTGCATTTCTCTGATGGCTAAAGATGATGAGCACCTTTTCAGGTGCCTTTCAGCCATTCATAGTTCCTCTGCTGAGAATTCCCTTTTTAGATCTGTACCCCATGTTTTGATTGGGTTATTCAAGGTTTTGGGCTCTAGATTCTTGAGCTCTTTAAATATCTTAGAGATCAGTCCTCTATCACTTGTAGGCTTGGTGAAAATCTTTTCCCATTCTGTAGGCTGTCCTTTTGACCTATTGATAGTGTCCTTGGCTTTGCAGAAGCTTCCTAGCTTCAGGAGATCCCACTTATTGATTGTTGGTCTTAGTGTCTGTGCCACTGGTGTTAAATTTAGGAAGTGGTCGCCTGTGCCAATTCGTAGAAGTGTATTTCCCACTTTCTTTTCTATCAAGTTCAAGGTGGCTGGGTTTAAGTTGAGGTCTTTGATCCACTTGGATTTGAGTTTTGTGCAGGGTGACAGGCTCGGATCTATTTGCATTTTTTCTACACACTTCCATCCAGCTATGCCAACATCATTTGTTAAATATACTATCTTTTTTCCATTGAATGTTTTGGGCCTCTTTGTCAAAGATCAAGTGTTCATAGGTTTTTGGGTTAATGTCTGGATCCTCAATTCTATTCGATTGGTCCAAAGTCTGTTTTTATGCCAGTACCAGGCTGTTTTTATTACTGTAGCTCTATAGTATAGCTTGAAGTCAGGGATGGTGATACCTCCTGAGGTTCTTTTGTTGAGTAAAATTCTTTTGGCAATCCTGGCTTTCCTATTATTCCAAATGAAATTGAGTATTGTTCTTTCAAGGTCCAAAAAATATTGTGTTGGGATTTTGATGGGCAGTGCATTGAATCTGTAGATTGCCTTTGGTAGAATTGCCATTTTTACTATGTTGATCCTACCAACCCAGGAACATGGGATGGCTTTCCATTTTCTGATATCCTCTTCAATTTCTTTCTTCAGTGATTTAAAATTTTTGTCAAATAGGTCTGTTACTTCTTTGGTTATAGTTACTCCAAGGTATTTAATACTGTTTGCAGCTATTATGAAGGGTAATGTTTCCCTTATTTCTTTTTCAGCTCTTCTATCTTTAGTGTATAGACGGGCTACTGATTTCTTTGAGTTAATCTTGTATCCTGCTATCAGCTGTAGCAGTTCCTTGGAAGAATTTTGTGGGTCACTTATGTATACAATCATATCATCTGCAAATAGAGATAGCTTCACTTCTTCTTTTCCAATTTGTATCCCCTTAATCTCTTTTTGTTCCCTTATTGCTTTAGCTAAAACTTTGAGAACTATATTGAATAGACAAGGGGAGAGAGGACATCCTTGTCTACTTCCTGACTTTAGTGGAATTGCTTTGAGTTTTTCTCCATTCTGTTTGATACTGGCTGTCAGCTTCTTGTAAATCACCTTTATTATATTTAGGTATTCTCCCTGTATTCCTAATCTCTCTAGGGCTTTAATCATAAAGGTGTGTTGGATTTTGTCAAAGGCTTTTTCAGCATCTAAGGATATGATCATGTGGTTATGTTCCTTTAGTTTGTTTATATGATTGATAACATTTACAGTTTTTCGTATCTTAAACCAGCCCTGCATTTCTGGGATGAAGCCTACTTGGTCGTGGTGAATGATATCTTTTATACATTGTTGTATACGGTTTGCCAAAATTTTGTTGAGAATTTTAGCATCAATATTCATGAGGGAAATTGGTCTGTAATTCTCCTTCTTTGTTGTGTCTTTGAGTGGCTTGGGTATTAGGGTGATTGTGGCCTCATAAAAGGAATTTGGCAATATTTCTTCAGTTTTTACTGTGTGTAATAGTTTGAGGAATAACGGTAGTAATTCTTCTTTGAAAGTCTGGTAGAATTCGGCACTGAAACCATCTGGACAAGGGCTTTTATTTTGGGGGAGGTTTTTAATGACAGCTTCAATTTCCTTAAGGGTTATAGGCCTGTTTAGGTAAATAATCTGATCTTCATTTAATTTTGGTAGATGGTACCTATCCAGAAAGCTGTCCATTTCTTCTAGGTTTTTCATTTTTGTGGAATACAGATTTTCAAAATATGATCTGATAATTCTCTGTCTTTCCTGGGGATCTGTTGTTATGTCCCCCTTTTCATTTCTGATTTTGTTGATTTGAACACACTCTCTCTGTTTTTTGATTACTTTGGCTAAGGGCTTATCTATCTTGTTAACTTTCTCAAAGAACCAACTCTTAGATTCGTTGATTCTTTGTATTGTTCTTTTTGTTTCAATTTTATTGATTTTAGCTCTAAGTTTGATTATTTCCTGCCATCTACTTTTTCTAGGTAAATTTGCTTATAATTGTTCTAAGGCTTTCAGCTGCGCTGTTAGGTCTCTAGTGTGGGATTGCTCTAGGTTTTTCATATAGGCATCTAGCACTATGAATTTTCCTCTTAAGACTGCTTTCTTTATGTCCCACAAGTTTGGATACATTGTAGATTCATTTTCATTGAATTCTAGGAAGACACTGATTTCTTTCTTAATTTCTTCCTTGACCCAGAGATGGTTCAGCTGATTGATGTTTAGTTTCCATGAGTTGATAGGCTTTCTTTGGGTTTTGATGTTGTTGAACTCTAACTTTAGGCCCTGGTGGTCTAATCTGTTACAAGGGATTATTTCCATTTTTTTGTATCTGTTGATATTTGCTTTATGACCAATTATGTGGTCAATTTTGGAGAAATTTCCATATGGAGCTGAGAAATATGTATACTCCTTTGCGTTTGGGTGGAAGCTTCTGTAGATATCTATTAAATCCATTTGCATCATAACCTCTTTTAGACTCCTTATTTCTATGTTGAGTCTCTGTCTCGTTGACCTATCCAGGGTTGAAAGTGGGGTTTTGAAGTCTCCCACTATTAGGGTGTAAGAATTGATGTGGGATTCGAGCTTTAGCAGTGTTTCTTTTAAATAGGTAGGTGCCCTTATATTAGGGTCATAAATATTTAAGACTGAAATCTCTTCTTGACCAATTTTTCCTGTGATGAATAAGTAGTGACAATCTTGGTCCCTTTTAATTGCTTTTAGCTGAAAGTCTACTTTGTTAGATATTAGGATTGCAACCCCTGCTTGTTTCTTAGGACCATTTGACTGGAAAATCTTTTCCCAACCCTTTATTCTAAGTCTGTGTGTGTCTTTGCGGTTGAGGTGTGTTTCTTGTAGGCAACAGAAGGATGGCTTTTGTTGTTGTATCCATCTTGTTAGTTTATGACATTTTATAGGAGAGCTGAGTCCATTGATATTAAGGGAAATTAGTGACCATTGATTCATATTTCCTGCCATTTTTGGTGGTAACTTGTTTGTATTTCCTTTTTCTAGGGTATTCTTCTGTGGAATTATTGATTGTTTGTGATTTTATGGGTGTATCTGGGGTCCTTAGGTTGGAGTTTTCCCTCTAATACTCTCTGTAGTGCTGGATTGGTAGATAGATATTCTTTCAGTCTGACTTTGTCCTGAAATACCTTGTTTACTCCATCTATAGTGATTGATAATTTTGCAGGGTATAGTATTCTAGTTTGGCAGCCATGCTCTTTTAGCGTCTGTATAACTTCTGACCAAGCCCTTCTAGCTTTCATCGTTTCCATTGAATAGTCAGGGGTTATTCTGATGGGTCTGCCTTTATATGTGAGTTGGCCCTTTTCTTTTGCAGCTCTTAAAATTTTATCTTTGTTCTGTATGTTTTGTGGCTTGATTATAATGTGGCACGCTGACTTTTTTGGGGGATCATATCTATTTGGTGTTCTGTAAGCTTCTTGTATCATTATAGGCATTTCCTTCTTCAGGTTAGGGAAGTTTTCTTCTATGATTTTATTGAAAATATTATCTGTGCCTTTGAGCTGGTATTCTTCTCCTTCTTCTATTCCTATTATTCTCAAATTAGGTCTTTTCATGGTATCCCAGATTTCCTGAACATTTTGAGTTATGACTTTTTTAGTTTTACTATTTTCTTTGACTGAAATATCTATTTGAGCTACTGAGTCTTCCACTTCAGAGATTCTATCTTCCATCTCTTGAACTCTGTTTGTTATGATTGTATCTGTGGTTCCAGCTTTTTCTTCAGATTTTTCTATTTCCATCTTTGCCTTATTTTGTGCCTTTTTTATTGCTTCCATTTTAGCTTTTAGTTCCTGGCATGTTTCTTTCATAGATCTGTTCATCTCTTCCAATTTTTTCTTTGTATTTTCTTCTATTTCTTTAAGGCTATTTTTCATATCTTCTTTGAGAGCTTCGATGATCTCCAAAAAGGAATTTTTGGTGTTGCTTCCTCGTGTTTCCTCTTCATTGCTCAGTTTAGGTCTTGTATTTTTAAGATTGCCAATCTCTTCTGGAGTTACCATGTTGTTCTTTGTATTATTATGTAATTTTTTTCACTGACATTTGCCCATGGCTTCAGTGGTTCACGATTAGATGGCTCCTGGTCAGTTGTGGCACTCGGGCTTGTGTGCCTCCTGTCACCTCTCTGGGCAGTGTCTGAGTCTGTCCTTTAGAGACCCCAGAAGTTATCTGTTTGCTCAGTGGGAGGTGGAGGTGGGTAGCCGTTTAAATTCCCTCAGCAGCAGCTGTGGGTATGGTGACAGGCAGACTTTATCTGCACCTGCTACAGAGTGTTCTGGGACTTACTCTGCACACAGCACCTGGTCCAGGAAGCGGAACCAAAACCGATGGGAGCTCAACTCTTCCTCCCTGGCTGGGATATAGGTGCTTGGGCCTGGTGAACCCTCCTCACCTCTGGTCAGGGTCTGAGTCTGTCCTTCAGGGACCCCTGTAGTTATCTGTTCGCTCAGTTGGAGGTCGAGGTGGGTAGCAGTGCAAATTCCCTCAGCAGCAGCTGTGGGTATGGTGACAGACAGACTTTATCTGTGCCTGCTAGAGAGTGCACTGGGACTCTGTAGACACTACCTGGTCCCGGAGGCATCTGATTTCAAGGCTGACAATTTAATGTTGACTAACCAATTGAAGAATTCATCCCAGAGAAGACTTTTTCTCCCACCTTTTGCGTTCCTTATTTGCCTTGTTTGTTTGTCTTGGGTTGGACTTGGACTCGCCCTCCCCCCAGGTTTCCCCTTCTGTGTTATTATATCTATTGGTGTCATCCTTGTTCCAGTCTTGTTTAGGCAGCCATGTTGTTAATACTTTATAGTGTACATTTCCTGTCATTTCTAGGAGATGCAATTTCACGCGGATGTCCTATTCCTCTGGATCTTAAAAATATTTCTGCTTCTTCATCTGTGTAGCTCTCTGAGACTTAAGTGAAGAAGTTGGGTTGTAGCTTTATCAGTTGGAGCTGGGCATCACACAGTCACTAATATGCTGCATTTGGACTAGTTGTGGATTTCTGTACTGATCTTCTTTTCCAAAGCAAAGTTTATGTGATAAGAGGTGAGAGGAACCCTTGTCTGTGGATAAAAGGACACATATTTGGAATGCAGTTAGGGATTATGGAGATTTCATGGATTCTTTTCCAAAAATCCCTTGCTTTACTAGCACTAAGTAATTGGCTATGTTTCCCACACCACACCAGATTCCCCTCTTGTTTTTATAGGCCTTAAGTTTAGTAGGAGAGCACTGGTTACTACGAAGATATGAGTGCAGACCACAAGACCCAGTGTCCAGAGCAGAGTGAGAGACGAACCCTTGAATTTATCATGCAACACTGCCCATTGTCGTTAATAAGCACCATAGCTGAGTAGGATTATTGGTTGTTTCCTTTGTTGGAAGCTTGCTTGGTGCCTGCTGATACCACGAAAGTATCTCTGGGTGGAGTCTTTCAGGTGAGATCTAGATCAGATTATCTGGGTCATGCATCTGAAGTGCATTGTGACTCAAGCAATAGAGATTCACTGTCTGTCTGTGGGCTGACATTAGATTTCAGGTGCCAGAGTGAATTATCTTAACCAATATGCTTCTCATGAGACACAGGAAGAGTATATGGAAGACAGTAAAAATCAAGGGGTTCTAAACACATATTTGAATGTTCCAGAGAATTAATCTACAAACACTGGGATCTTGAAAGCTTACGCTAGGTTCCCCCTTCCCACTGGATCCTACTAGGAATTGTTGGAAAGAGAAAGCAATACTCCTTCATGAAGCTGCCACTCCTGGAACAGGATGAGCCCTCCTCACTGAGGGCCAGTGTTTACAGCATGCTCCACTGGATACTGTATTAAATTATGCCAAGAAAAGGCCTTTGAACTTAGAAACCTTCAGCCTACTAGCAAGCAAAGCCACAGAACAAGTGGAACAACAGCTAATAGAGTTTTTCTATTTCAGGACAGGACTGCTTGATGAGTGGGGCAAGAAAATCAGCCAACTGATTATTTCATCAAGCAACTTAATGCAATACTTAATCCTTAAGATGAATTAATTAATCATATGAGTTTAGAAAATCTTTGACTAAGCAAAGCAGTCAGCACTTTATCAACTCATGTGTCTATATCATTTTGGCATTGGGGTTCAGGTGGTTAGTAGGCACTCTGGGTGAGAATATAGTTCAAGATTGTTCTTTACAGCATTCTATTGCTTGGGAATATTCTTCAAATAAAGAGACAAAGTCTGCTCACAAATAAATATGAATATAATTAGAACAATGTCATATGTATTAGAAGAGAGGTAAATTTAACATGTCTAAAGACTTCCTAGAATGAAATAATTTCACAATTCTCTTATTTTACCTGACCTAATGTGTTGTGATGAAAAACTTAATGTTGAGGCACCCTATTGTTTATATTGTTTCCTTGCTGTTCTTTTAAAAATGTATTTTTTTATTTTTTGAGATTATAATATAATTAAGGCATTTCTTCTTCCCCTTTATCTCTCAAAACCCTCCTATATATTCTCTCTTGCTCTCCTTCATATTAATAACCTTCTTTTCTAAATTGGTGATATACATATGAAATATGAATAATTTTATATTGTGCACATGCCCACCAGAATACTCGACAAAAGTTTCCAAAATGGAGAAGCATTCTGCCTATAATGCCTTGCTATTCTTAACAAAGCAACACAAATTAAGTAGTACTTTCTAATTTTTCCATGGAAGAAACTGAACTCAGTTTGACTGACCAGATCTGTCATCCTCTAGGTTGTTCTAACTTTCTGTCATAGTTTCAAATGGTTGGAATTACTCAGCGATGTATATGTGCTCTGACAAACGTTCTGTGAGACTTGTCACTATCATGATAAAGACATCACATGTTCTTTAAGCAAAACTCAGGATGGTGTTAGCATGTTACATACCATCTATAACCTGGACTAGCAGTTAAAACTGGGTGATTTTACCTCAAGGGAATATTTAACAGTTTTAGTTGTTAAATATTGCAAGTTTCAGGAGGCATCTAACAGGTGAAAATTGGAATGGAGCTCAGTGTCTACGAATGTACAGATTAGCCCTGCTATAGTGCTGTCTCTGTCCCTCCCTAGGTGTTAATAGAACAAAAACTGGAGATTCTTAATCTACAGAGGAACTATCCTGAACACAAATTTTACCTGAATACCAACCACAGCTTGTTCTAAGGTTAACATTGGTAATCCAGCATGCCTCTCTCAGTAGGTATGAGACAGAGAGGAGAATTTCAATAGGCCCTCAGAGAAGTGAACTTGGTATATGCTCCAGAGGCCCTATTTCAAACAAGGTGGAAGGTGAGGTTCCACATTTTACTTTGATTTTTCACAAGCTCTCTGTGACGAACATGCATGTGCACATGTACACATTCATACACAAAAATTCACACATAAGCATGCACACATACATATGCATGACAAAGGGGGTTAAAAAATAAACCTAAACTATTTTCAAGTATGAGTAATTTTCACTCAGAAGAAAGACCATTAAAGCCTTGAAAACATCACATACCTATAAACTTTATAAAAGGAACACATAGGAAACTGACAAGATAAGCACTTAAATACTCCAGAGAAGTAGTAAAATTGTGCTGAGAAATAATGAATGCTTTAATTACCCAAACCTAGCTGGATGAGTAAGAGGCAGAAAGTAATATATTTTTTCTTTTACAAAAGATTATTTCCTTGAACAAGGAGTTCACGAGCAAATGAAATGCAAGGTTTTGACTATTGCATTAAGGAGCTGATTCAGAAGCAATGGTAAATGAGTCTGAAACCAATTAAAAAAGTCTTTGCTGAAAAGGAAGAATTCAATCTAATTTTTAAGTGTTTGAATAGTATCAAGAAAAAAGAAATCAAGGGCAAAAACCAATGTGACTTACAGAAGGATTCTTTGCCTAGAATCCTACAGTAACTCATACAGACCAGTTTCTGTCCAGCAGGTTCTATTGGCATCCACCTGGATCCTAACCAACTGAAGTATGTGCACATCTGAGCATGCAGACACGCAGAAGGATGGGTGACCAGAGTGTATAATGCGCAAGAGGACAATTTTGTGCTATTACAGTTCAGAGTAAAGCTATGCCTCTCTGTGTGTGGCTGCATAGCAAAGAAAGTGAGACTAAAAAGAACATAAAAAACAGAAAAGATTGCAGTATATTCCTTACATTGTGTGAAGATGTGTCACTGGTTTAATAAAGAGCTTACTGGCTGTTAGCTAGCCAGGAAGAGATTAGCTGGGACTTCTAGGGACATAGAAGACTCAGAAAGGAAGAAGATCAGAGTCACCAGCCAGGTGTAGAGGAAGCAAGATGGCAGAGTAAAGTAAAGATAGCTTAGCCACATAAAAAACATAGACCGCCTGCCCATGGGGGGATGGGGAGATGTGGAGAAGAGAGAATGACCTGATGTGGTGGGAGGGGAAAGGGACCTTGAATAAGGATATACAACGATAGAAAATGTGACTTCTTTATTCATAACAATAAAAAAGAAGCAAAAAAATAGGTTAAAAGATATGGGTTAATTTATGTTATAAGGAGGAAACCTACAGCAATGAGGAGGGTAAGAGAGGAAGCAGAGTAAAGGTATAAGTACTATTCTTCCAGTTATCAGAAACTGTTGGGTCAGTTTTGCTGTTAATCTTTTTTACAAACCTTACTTATAAAGCATCATAACTCATTTGTCAAGATAATCTGAATCTACTAGTATAATCTTTATTACTCTTGCCTCTTGGAGAAGCAAACTCTTTTCTCTCAGGCTCTGTCTGTGAGATTTCAGGTAAGGTAGTCCATTTCCTTGATGAGTTCTTCTCTGGAACAGGTCTGATTTGTGTAAACAGAGCTTAGGGGAAGGTAACAGACTTAAGTCAGGGGAAGGAAAAAAAATAAGTAAAAAGGGATGGGGGTATTATCTCAGTGGCAAAGTGTAGGCCTGCCTTAGGAAAGGTCCTGCATTCAACCCTAGCACAGTCAATAAGTACAGCTTGAATTGTTCTATCTATGTAATTCTACAAAAAGAGGGCACCACTATTCAGAGAAGTTTTTGCTTGCTTTTGTTTGTTTGTTTTTGTTTTTGCTATTGTAGCACTTTATACTAGGCTAATCTATGACATCATCTCTTGAAATGTGAACGACCTCTTTAACAAACTTCATCTAGTTTATATAGCTGATAAAAAAAAATGTGGGGAAGGTTTTTAGGATCGATAGCATCAGGGTTGATTTAGCTAGACTTCCCATCCATATTTTTGTGCTCTACAAGTGCCTTACTTTGTAACAAAAACAATGAAAGAACACACACACCCCCACACACAGTCATAAGCTGACAAAAACGTGAGAACTGAGCTAAATCTCCTCCATCCGTGTTTATTTTTAAACTAAGGAAATAACCTTTTCAAGGGAAGACATTTTCCAAAGGAGTGGGAAACCGCTTTTTCCTTTTCCAAAGGCAAACAGAGAACCCGCAGCTAATGGACTTTTGGAGACTTATCATCAGATTCAAAATGTAATTTTATTAAAAAGAATATGAACCTGATGTCCCCAAATGCCTCAATTATTTATGCATCACTGTTTTCATTTGTCCTCTGATGTTAGGAAGTATCCTGCCAGTATTTGCTTTTCTTATATAGGAGAAATAAAGTCAAAGATAGTTTGCACTTTTAAAATTTAGTTTTGTTTTATATCTGGGATAAAAAAATTGGTATTTTATAAGGGAAAATAAGTGTCTATAATGGCTCAGCATGTCATGTTTACAGATGGTAGCATGTCACATCAAGAAACTGGTTCGGGACAAACTTGATTTCAGCAGAAAACCTCAATGGACCAAAACAACAACAACAAAAAATGAATCCCTCCTTTAAAAATTTGGCCTCTGCCAAGATATAGCTACTTTGTGCCTCAGTTTCCTTAGAATTAATGAGGTATGAAATCCTATTACATTTTTGCATAATCCATTTAATATGATTTGAATAACTATGTTTTGAGGCTTCAAGGTGCACTTGGTGCTTCAAGGCAGCTGCATAATCCCTAACAGCATTTTAAAGTACAGAAAATTACTTACCGAAGAGAGATAAATTAAAAGTCTACCATCTTGTGTTTGAACTAATATTAAATATGAACATATCTTCTGTTTGTTAAATTGTATACATTTCTTTGGAAAACAAATACAAAACAAGTGGCTTCATTATTTGAAAGGTAAAGTATAAGAATCTATCATGAAATTCCCCATGAAGGCTGAAAGAGGCCTTAGGAGATGTTAACATCTACTGCTAAAGACTTTCCCTTAAAGCAACAAATCATGTTATTTTTTTGTTTTTTTATTATTAATAAAGTCTCATTTTTTATCCATGTATTCCCTTGCTCAAATGCCCTTTCCCCTCCCGCCCCTACAAGTCACTCTTCTCCTTATCACCTTATCTCCTCCCCACAAGGACAGGAGGTCTCAATGTGGCTTAGTTCTGCATCCACTCCAGGCAAATCCACTTTCCTCATCCCCACATCAAGACTGGCTCAAGTGTTCTTCTGGAGGGAATGGGCTCCAAAGTGTCAGTTCAAGGTGCTTCAGATCCCAAGATGTTCAGCGTTTGTGGTTTGCAGCTTGGACATGCTTTGCTTTTTGTTTGTTTAGAGTCGACTAATGAGTGAGTACATCTCCTGCTTTTCTTTCTAGGATTGTGAAACCTCACTCCTGAGGATATTCTCCATATCCATCCATTTGCCTGCAAATTATATCTTACTGCTGAGTAGTACTCCATTGTGTAGATGTACCACAGCTTGTTAATCCATTCCTCAGTTGAGGGGCACCTAGGTTGTTTCTAGGTTCTTTTTTTTTTACTTTCTTTTTTTTATTATGAATAAAATCACATTTTCTATCCATGTACACCCTTATTCAAGGTCTCTTTCCCCCTCCCACCCCCTCCAGTCACTCTCTCTTCTCCACATCTCCCCAATCTCCTCCCTAGCATGGGCAGGAGGTCCCAAGTTCCCAATATGGCTCAGTTCAGTATCCACTCCTGGCAGATCCAGTTTCCTCACCCCAACATCAAGTCTAAGTCAGGTGTTTCCCTAGAGGGAGTGGGATCTAAGGTGCCACTCCCAGCTGTTTCAGATCCAAAGCTGTTCAGAGGTTGTGGTTTGCAGCTTGGACATGCTTTGCTTTTTGATTTTTTTTTGTTTACAATCCACTAATGAGTGAATACATCCCCTGCTTATCTTTCTGGGTTTGTGATAACTCACTCAGGAGGATATCCTCCAAATTCATCCATTGGCCTGCAAATTTTGGGATATCATTTTTTCTTATTAGTGAGTAGTACTTCATTGTATAGATGTACCACAGTTTGTTAATCCATTCTTCAGTTGAGAGGCATCTAGGTTGCTTCCAGGTTCTTGCTATTACGAATAATGCTGCTATGAACATAGTTGAACTAATGCCTTTGGAGTGCGAATGTGCATCTTTAGGGTATACACCCAGAAGTGATATTGGTGGATACTTGGGGAGTTTGATTCTCAGTTTTCTTAAAAACTGCCATATTGCATTCCAGAGTGGCTGAACAAGTTTGCACTCCAACCAACAATGAAGGAGTGTTCCCCTTGTTCCACAACCTCTTCAGCATAGGCTGTCATCTGTGCCTTTTATCTTAGCCAATCTGTCAGGTATAAGGTGGTATCTCAAAGTTGCTTTGATTTGCATTTCTCTGATGGCTAAAGAAGTTGAGCACTTTCTCAAGTGCCTTTCAGCCATTCTTAATTCTTCTGCTGAGAATTCCTTTTTTAATTCTGAACCCCATTTTTTGATTGGGTTATTCAAGGTTTTGGTCTCTAGTTTCTTGAGTCCTTTATGTGTTTTAGAGATCAGTCCTCTATCACTTGTAGGGTTGGTGAAAATCTTTTCCCATTCTGTAGGCTGTCCTTTTAACCTATTGACAGTATCCTTGGCTTTACAGAAGCTTCTCAGTTTCATGAGGTCCCATGTATTGATTTTTGTTCTTAGTGTCTGTGCCACTGGTGTTATATTTAGGAAGTGGTCGCCTGTGTCAATTCATTGGAGGGTATTTCCCACTTCCTTTTCTATCAAGTTCAGATTGGTTGGGTTTATGTTGAGGTCTTTGATCCACTTGGATTTGAGTTTTATGCAGGGTGACAGGCTTCGATCTATTTTCATTTTTCTACACACTACGAACCAGCTATGCCAGCACCATTTGTTAAAGATACTATCTTGTTTTCCATTGAATATTTTGGGCCTCTTTGTCAAAGATCAGGTGTTCATAGATTTTTGGGCTAATGCCCAACAAATCATGTTTTAAGGAAGAGGACCAAATAGTCTTGATTCATATCTTGTAACTTTGAAATACAGTAGTTATTTTAAAATGTTTCCAAAATAACCAAAATTGAATTTGTCATCCATTACTGGATAAGTGATAGCATTTGAACCACTAACTCATCTAGAAGCTACATTTAGGAAATTATAAGGATGATAGGAAAATTATTGAACTTTATATTTCAGCTAATGTGGATTTAGGCAAACGCTTAGATACTGTTTTGCAAAGACCACAATTCTACGTGCTGTCTGATGCTGTAATAAAGGTCATCACCAAAAGCAACTTGAGGGAGAAAAGATTTGTTTCATCTTCAGCTTACAGTCCACAAATAAAACTGATAGTAGGAACTTGAGGCAGGAACTGAAGCAGAGGCCTCATAGTGCATTTACTCTCCTGAGCTTCCTCAGATGCCTTTGTTATACAGCCCAGTGCTATCTACTCACAGTGGGTGGCACCCTCTCACAAATCATTAATCAAGAAAATGCTTCACAAATTTGCCTATGCCTATAGGTCAGTCTAATGGAGACAGTTCCTCAGTTGATATTTTCCTTTCACAGATGACTCTAGCGTGTATCAAGCCGAGAAAATCAGCTAACCAAGAATGTCAGAGTCACCTCTTGTTAAAGGGACAGTCGGTTGACACAAGCTGCCCTCTTTCTACTGAATCATCTTTACTTCATAAAGATTAACCAAAGAAAGGAAAAATTTCATAAAGGAGTTCCCTATCCATAGGGACCCTGTTAGATCTTATGCTGAAATCTTTTATGCGGTGTTGAGTTTTATAGATGTCTGTTTATCTAGCAGCACTTATTGAAAATGCTTTGATTTTTAATGAAGGGATTCTTGAAGATACTGATTTACTGTTTAACTCCATCTTTTAAGAACTTGCTTAAGCCAAAGTCCAATTAACTAAATTTCTTTTGTTGTTGTTGTTAAATAAAACTGGAGGCTTTTTTTTTATTGGAAAAAAATACTAAGTTCCAAGGATGAATTTAGAGCATGGTTTTAAACCAGGGACAGATAAGGAATATATGTTATCCCTCAATGAGAAGTTATAGACTAGATAGACAGAAACGTTATGTCAGATTAATGGAGAAATTCCTTATGGAATATCTCCTTACTCCAATTAATCTTCAATTAATAAGAAATAGTTTAGAAGAAAGGGAGAAGCCTGGCTAAGCAACGGGAGGAAACAATTCATACAGGAGAGAAATGGAAGCATCAGTTTTCCAGGATTCTACCCAACCTCACAAATAAACTGTTAACTGTGGAGAAAACCTGTTCCCAACGAAGGACTGTACTGCCAAGGGGCTTGGTATTTCCATAATGGTGGGGAAAGAAGAGGTGGCTCAGATTTCCATAGTATTTTGTAATTAATTTGGTGCCCTTATGGAAAATTAATTGGTTTTTCTGATAATGAAATAGAAGGAAATAGTCAGACTCTGACATATTAAAAGAACTTCTCTTTAATAGAGGCAATGTCAGACTGATAATGTGGTCCTACTCCCCCAGGTGTCCAGATGTAGTTTCAGGGTAGCCCAGGAGAATGGCGGTGGATGAACAGTTAAGCAAGCTTCCCCCTTGCAACTAAAGCTAAGCAGATTAATTAAAACTTAAAAGCATTATGATTTAGTTATGAATAACAGTTTGTGGTGACAGAGCTCCCGTCTATAATTTACCATCACAAACGACACCCAGGCTCGCTGCTGCTATAATTAGCTTTTGATATACCATTTCTAGCAAGCCACAGCCTGTGCTTGCTTCCAGATGTCCTGCACATATTTAAAAATGGTAAACATTAATTTGTAGGGATGACAGCTGTGGGTCAAGTTTGAGGTTGATTGATAATTCCTTATTCAAATGTGTGCCTATGCTGCTTCATTTGTCATCCGCTAGCGAAATAGAAAGCTATGCTACCACACTCCTAGTTAATATTTCATTTTTTTCATAAATTATCTGTAAAAGCAAAAGCAATAGAACTTAAACCTTTCTCCACTACATGGCATGGAATATTGATGGAGCTGAGGGTTTTAAAAAATTATTTTGCAGCCAGGAGGCTTACGATTTGTTAACCTGACACCTGTATTTGCACAACTCTAAGCACACAGTGGGCGCTCAATAAATGCTGCCTGGTGACTTTGAGGACTTCCAAATACTTTCTGAATGACATGTCACACTTTCATCAAACAGTTTTCTCATTTTTATAAGCAACAGACTTGAGAAGTTTTTCTAAAAGGCAATGAAATGATGCCTTTCTGGGTCACAGTCAGCCCAGGAGTTCAGACAATTTTCTGTACTCACAGAAACCATATTGTTCTTTCTCTGTTGGGGTAGCCTAACCCAACACCTCAGAAACTTCCCCTTCATCTTTTTTGCTTGGAACCAAGAGAAACCCTGAAACATAAATAGACTCCCCACCCCCACCCCCTTTGACCATTTCTGTTCCTACAAAGCATTAAAGTATTTGACATTATTTATTTTAACAAACTAACAAGTAATTTTCATCTTTGAAATTTCCATTTGTGAAAAATGTTGGTTATTGAGTCTATAATTATATCAGAATCTAAGTCTCCACTATATAATTTCAGGGTGAAGTTATGTGACAAAAAATGACCCCATCAGTGCAATAAAATAATGCAAGTAGTTTTGGGGTTTCAGAAAGATCCAGTAACTAGCAAATGACCAGTTTGGAGAAAAGTGTCCTGACTTAATATACCCTGCTTACTGGCATGTATTATCTTAACCTGAATTTTGAACACTAAAAGTGATACCCAATTCCTGACCTCACAGAAGCATGCTGAGGTTTCAGAGGTATCTACTGTCCTTGCCATGAAACAAGCTTGTTGTTTCCATTTCATAGTCACATATTAGTCATGAATATGTTATTTGATGGAGTTTCTCTGTGAGCCCCAGAATATTTTTTTCTTTTCTTTTTTTATTATGAATAAAGTCATATTTTTTATCCATGTATATCCTTATTCAAGTTCCCTTCCCCCTCCCACTCCTTCCAGTCACTCTCTCTTCTCCACATCTCTTTATCTCCTCCCCAGCAAGGGCAGGAGGTCTCAAGATCCCAACATGGCTTGTTCAGCATCCACTCCGGGCAGATCCACTTTCCTCACCTCAACATCAAGACTAAGTCAGGTGTTCCTCTGGAGGGAGTGGGATTCAAGGAGAATATTTTTTCAAAGATTCCATATACAAAATGAGAAAACTAACACAATGGATTTTCGTGACTTTCTTAAGGTTAAACCTAAATTTGAAAGTGAAAAGAAAATAGTACCTGACTTTATTTTTTAAAGATAAACTTTATTTTCCAACAAAGGTGTTAATACATTTGATACATTAGATTTGTAGACATTGTCTGTACTTAATGAAAATTTGCATTTCTGATTATGCTATATAATAGGTATTCTATTAATCATGCTATCATAACTAAGTAAAACAAGCAAAATTTTTATCTGTTTTTCTTTGTGTGTGTGACTGTGCATACATGCATGTATAGGCATAAGTATATTTTTTTGTACAAACTATTAAGATGATGGGTGACATTGATCATGGTTAAGACATGCTTAGGATTGTGAGTGTGTATAACTGAGTAGTTAGACCATGGTGATTATCATACTTTGATAAAGAGAGTAAATGTTGACCTAATGGTTTAGTGAATAATATAGGATTACTTACTGGAAAAAATTACAGCATTTTCATTTCATATACCAAATACTTTCAGAAAAAAATCAATTTTATCAAATTCTTAATAGAAATAAAAGATTAAATGTACACACATCTTACAGCAATTACATGTCTATCCATTAAGATTATAATTATTCTGATGAAAATAGAGCTGCTAAAATAGTTAAATATAAACTAGAAAAAATTAAAATATCTAGAAGATGGAAAATAAAGTAATGTTTGAATATTTTAATTAATTATTGAGTTCCTGGCATGGGGATAGAACTTAGTGGCAGACTATATACTTGGCAAGCACAAAGCCCTGCTTTTAGATACCCACAACACAACCAAAGCCAAAACAAGACATTAGACTCCTAAAGGAACAATATCTGATAATATATTATATCATCATTAATTGGAAGTATATTTTAGAAGGTTTTTCAGTGAAGAAAGAAGTATTTAAACTCTATTCCAATTAAAATTACATTGATAATCAATAAGCACATTATTTATGTGTTTGAGTTATATATATGTATGTATGTATGTATCTATATATGTATGTATGTCAGTGCAGTGAGTGAAGGTACCCATACAGTGCAGAAGAGAAAGTCAGATTCTACCAGCATATGAACTATAGATTATGAACCACTAGATGTGCTCAGGATGCAGAGACCTGAGCTTGGGTTCTTTGACAGAGCTGGAAACAATGCTTTCAACCATTGAGCCACCTCTCCATCTGCTATGTATACATTTTATATAGAGAATGTGGAAGAACAAGAGCCCTATCTTATGTTGTGCAAGATTCAGATTCTAGAGCTTACCAATTCTATCATCCCTGTGCCAAACCAATCTTTACCTCTTACTACTTAAAAACTACATTTTGCCTATGATCTGATACTGTGGGAAACATTCTGTTACTGCTCACAACATTCTCTGGTCAGTGGACTCACAAATATCGATCACCACAGTTTTACACTAAGTACTTTTGCTGTTTCTCAGAAGTTGATAAAATGCTGCCAATTGTCTTCAGCCAGCAGGAAACTTAAAGTACATGTCATACACATTTAACAATGACATGTAAGAGTATCTCTTTTGCTGTTTCAATAGTAACCCATTTTTTTAAGGTTTAGTTTTATGGGTATGAGTTTGTGTATGTAAGTGTACCATGTACATTATTTGTGTCCACTGAGAACAAAAGAAGACGTCAGATTACTGGGAACTGAACTACATACTGAGCTGCTGCGTGGGTGCTGGAAAATGGAGTCTTCCTCAAAAAAAAAAAAAAAAAAAAAAAGAGTGACCTTAAATGCAGAGCCCTCTCTCCAGCCCCAGCCTATTTCAATATACATGTCTCTTTGCCTCTAGGTAATTATTTATTTATTTACTAATTCATTTATTTATTTGTTTCTGTTCTTGTGTATTTGTTTTTATGTGAATTTGCATGTAGCAATGCACGTGTGAAGGTCAGAGAACAACTCAGGGGTATCCTCTCTTCACACCCTTGTGTCTTGGGGGTCAAGTCCAGACTGATAAGCCTGGTGCCCACCATGTTTCCTTGCTGAACCATTTTGCCAGGACCAGTGGTCTTTTTGTTATTGTTATTCTTTCCTATTTTACATTATTTCTGTTTTAGTTGTGCTATGTTATTGTTTGTATGTTTGTTTGTTGTTGTTTTTTTTTTTAAATAGAGACTTAAAAGGACTAAAACTAGAGAGAAAAAAATGGACAGGGGAGCGAAAGAAAAGAAAAAAAGCAGAAAACAAGCTGAACAACTGTCTAATTTAGACTACATAAATTGTATACATATCACTAATACTTTCTTACTAAATAAAATCTTAGAGTACTTTCTCATTGCACATTTTTGTTTAACTCTTTGTGAAATGCTCTGATATGAGTTCCTGATAGGCAGATATCAGTTGTCCTTTATAACAGATTATTTTAAGCCAAAGCATCATTTTGCCTAGAATACAACAGAAGCTTAATAGAGATTCTAATTAGAATGCTATGTGGCACTCAGCTTTCACGATGCTATGAAACATTTTGTTATTTAATATTGATTCTTTTGATTTTTTTTTAGAGCAGGAATACAATAATAAGGTGAAAAATAAAGTCTTCCAGTGCTTACTGTGGGGGCGAGAGTGGGGGTAGGCAGAAGGTGGGGGTAGGGTGAGGGTAGGAGATGGTTAGGTTGATGATTTTTCTTCTGCATGAAAAGGACACAGCTCTTTCGAATTCAGCAGCTGAGTGGATCCATATGCCTTCCAGGCAGAATGTAGCCAGGGTAATGCTACAGATAATGTAATTAATTAACCCGTTTGTAGTCTCAGGATTTCAAACTTCTAGGTAATGGCATTTGTATAGTAATTTTCCTTGGTTCTATATAAGATCTTTAGTAGAATCACAAAATAAGATTTGCATTTAAATGTAAATGGTGGAAGTAAGGCAATAAAAGTTATTAAAATGAACACTTGATGAATTTGGATAAAAGTAGCTTTAGTACAACAGTGTATCGTGCAGGATCATTTGTATTCAGGAAATTGTCGGGTAATGCCCATGGTTGGTTTTATCTTTGCTTTGTAACTTCTGCTCTGGTTTGGTTTGATAACCAGAATTTCTTTTGAGATGAATAATGATTGCAAATCGTCAAAGCAAAACTGCCTCATTGTTTTATAAAATCCAATTCACTCAAAATGACTTGATCTCCTTGTTCTAGATTGTGCTCAAAGTAAATCTATAACAAGGTATAGATGAATAGAAAACCCAAGCACATGAGCGATGTGTTGAAATGAAGGTCAATAAGTCATCCAGTCATCTCAGCTGTGTCTTCCTACAGGCCAGAGTGGAGTGCCAAAGCACAAAGGAAATTGCATTGCTAAGGAGGGGTAAGACTTAAAAAAAAAACATTCCAAAGAACATCCATGTAACTTAATAAAGTATACTATATGTATCTCTAAAATAGTCTCAAATTCCCAGTTCTATTCAGTGTTTGCCACTGAAAAACATTGCACAATGAAATTCCCATTATGGAAAACATCCTTTTTTATCTGTTTGGTATTTACTTCACTTTTTCTCTCCTTCCTGTTTATTCTCCCTCTCTATGCCACTGATATTTGTTCATATTACTAGAGTTTAAACAATCATGTTACTAAGTAATTCTTTGCTATTATGTTCAATTTTAAGCATTCTGAAAAATTTTCTCTTTCTTTACCCACTACCCCATATCCCCCTTTAAGTGTGAAATCAATGGTACTCTGTCTACCATTCATTTATATTCATGACATTAATGGTAGCTTTTTAATTTGAGCCTTTAAGCAGCCATATTACAAGAAAGATCTGCAATATAATCTTGCCCAAATGTTGTTTCAATGCCAATAAAAACGAATGAATAGACTGAAGACTGTAGTAAATAAAACCCTGTTATTTTACTTCTCGGACTGTGGTTCTTGCTCAGTCTGAGTTCTTTGGCTAAAAGCAAAGTGGTTGTTCTGTTCATGTTAGGAAGATAATCTGTGACAAAAACAATCACTTTGGTTAGCAAAGGGAAGGAGAATCTAACGAGTGCGAATAACCCAGGAAACACTTGTGCCATTCAAGAGATACAAAAAGTGTCTCAATCTAGAACATTCCATATACAATCATCTGGACCTACTTTCAATAAAAGGAATTTTTCTAGCTATAGCAAAAAAAAAGTTTGAGTTTCTTATAGACTGGAAAGGTACAACATAAAGGTACCTAGAATGGGGAGGGGAATTAAGGTCTTCAAAAAATTATCCCAAGTAGGGACCTATGAGTTTGACTGCATGAGAGCTAGTGTTTGTCATACTTTCTAATCATGACCCATTTGACCAGACCACAGATCCTGCAAATTAAGAGTTCATAAAAACTAGAAACACAATGCTTATAATTAAAAAAAATTCACAACTCTTTTCCCTATGTGGGTTCATGTGACTTGGTCTACCCTGATGTAGCACTATTTGATTTTGTTAGTCTGTCCACCCTCTACAAATATGTGTATGCATTTTAAATATCCATTTTTGTGCTTTGTACTCCACTTCATGTGTTCTTATGCACTGTCTGTGTGAGAGTGGAAACTCGGGAAGCAGTTAGTTTGAGTGCGAGAAACTTGGACACACTCTCAAGGTGTCTATTTGGAAGCCAGAAGTCCAGGAGACTGATACTAACCAAACTATGAAACACAAGGAGCAATAGAGTAGAAAATCCAGTTTTATTCCAGGTGTATAGTAATTTTGTTGAAACCCTAGGGCCAGGAGGAGATGCCTGTGTTATTGGGAATGGCTGCCTGGAAAGCGAAAGTTCCTGTGGCTTCTCATCATACCAAAGAAAACCAACACTGGCTGAACACCATACATTGAGTGTCTCTTTAGTGATTCAAGTGAGGAAGAATTAGAAAAATAGACTACAAGTCCCTTCAAATATACATCAGTGTAAAAAAAAAAAAAACTTAGAATGGAATGTGCTAAATGATTGACAGTACATTAGTGAATTCTACTGTCTCAGTGATGGAGCAACTAAAGGAATGTTTTCAGAGGCTTCTTCTATAGTCTTCCTCTCTCTTGACTGCAGCCTCATGGTGAGACTAACACTCGTGGCAGCATGAGAATGTGGGACAGTCTCCCCCCTCAATAAGATCATATACACTCTTGAAAACCAATGTATCCCAGGGACCAACCTATTCCTTTCAGCTGTGCCCCACTCTTAACCTTCCTACCACTTCTCCAAAGAGCATCCCAGACGGGGACCAAGCATTTAACATACAAGCCTGGAAGAGGCATTTCATATTATACAAATCATAATATACACAAAATACAAGAAAACAGTTGTTGTACATTACAGAACACCAAATATGGTCTGAACACCTACCCAGTTTATCAAGTATAAAGGTATTATCAGTGAGGCAGATTTAAATCAAAGTTTAAAAACTTGTAATTCAAGTTGTTTGTTTTTAGACCTAGAACATTGTCTTTTCCCATTTGCTTCAATTTCTGTTTGGAAATAAGATACCTCCGAAAGGGAAAAGAGGTAGAGTGTCTAGAGTGTTTCACTCACATTCTTTATATATTCCAGTAACTTCATGTTTTGCCTGTTATGTGCTTGTGTATATGTGTATCAAGATCTCCATTCATATTCTCAGCATGTATGTATATTTAGCTAGACTCATATATGTATATATAAGCACATATATTTTTATGTTTACAAATAGCTCATTTGCATTAGTTTCAGGAAAAACCTAATTCTTTTCACTTATTAAGCTGTATCTCCCAAAGAATCTTATTATACATTTCAGAATTAGAGTAAAAAAAAAGTAGGTCATTTAACAAAGATATTCTTATCCTTCTAGGAAACTTCAGGACTATGTTTAATTTTCAAATTTACAAACATCTCAGCCCTCTAGACTCCTTTTTTATTTAAAAAGGTTTTTTTTCATATCTACTCCTGCTCCCCCTCCCTTACCTCCTCCCAGTACCTCCCAGTCCCCCCACCCCAGCCTCCCCCACCCATCCCCATATTCATTCCCCAAGGAAGGCAAGGAGTTTCAAGGTAGGTCAGTTCAGTCTGGCATATCTGTTTGAGGTAGGTCCCAGTCCCTCATCCCAGTATTAAAGGATGGGTTAAGTGTTTCTCTGTGGGGAATAGGCTCTGAGATACCAGTTCATGTACAGGAACATAGTCCAATCCCACTGCTAGAGGCTCCACATGTAGATACTTTTGAAAATATGTGAAACTTCCATGGAATTGACTTATTGAGGGATGGCCTGTAGATCTGTCCTAAGAAAATTTTATTTGTGATACAGAAATATAATTTAATTCTACATTTATTACTTTGTAAATTTGTAAAATTATAGGACTTCTGCAAATGAGGTCTCATGAATTGCTTTATAAATTTTTCTCTTCTTTTTTATTCACAGATGATATTGTGTTTCCCTTTACCTCTTTTTTTTAACTGCTGCTATAGAAACTCATCTTTGCATTTATTTACAAAATCTTCCCCACTTATTTGTATCTCCTGGCACAGGACCACAGATAAGCTTTTTAAGAATACAGAGCTAAATAAACTTACCCATAATGCAGATGATGTAGTACTTAAAATGACAAAATCCTAATTAAATTAAACAGATTGTATACTATGCCCAAATTTGATAGTATATTGCTATAAAAATCATAGTTGTGTCAGAACTCTACAAAGCACAGACAATGGGAAATAGATAGACAAATGACAGGTGGGTGTTCATAAGGTTATTTAAAAGAATTCTCACTTATTATGTGAATAGAGTCACATAATTATGGAAGCTAAGCGGTTCCATAGTCCATTGCCTTCACACTGGAAAAAGGAAAAAACTGAGTTAATTTATCTTGAATTCAAAGTCTGAGAATGTGATGAGGGCACAGGGTCTTGGGGGAAAGTGCTGGGATAAAGCCCCAAATCCAAGGGTTAAATGGCTAAGAACTATAATGTCTGACTTAAGGGGAAGACAAATATATTCTAGTACAAGGAAAGGGCTTGCTCTTCTTCTATGTTTAGTCTCTTCAGACTTCCAATGGTTCAGTGTTTCCCACTCTGATTAGTGAGGGCAAATCCTGCTTGCTCATTCTAGTTATTCACATTTTGATGTCCTCCTGGGACATTGTCATTTCCACCTCCAGAAACCATATTGTGACAGCCATATTGAAAATCAGCAGAACAGGCTAATTTACACATAACATTAACCATGTGATGACTATAAAGATTTTGTAGTGATATATGAAAATGATGAACATACAACAAAATTTTATAAAAACTGTAAATGTACAGACATGCATAATCTCATCTATATAAAACAAAAAGCTAGAAGAATGATTCCAAAACACACAAAATTTATCCTGTATTGAAATCATTTTCCAAATTTCCTGTGATGAGTATATATTCTTGCATTTACTAGAAATAGATTTATTCAGTATCTAGTGGGTACTAGGATTTTATTCTTGATTCTGTAATAGTTATGACACTTAACTCTTCAGAATAACTATAAATTAATTTTATGTGGAGCAGAAGTCATTCTTCATTAATTATGATAAATTACAATAGACTAATAATACAGCTAACAATAATTATTACCACTTTCTTACAGTTGAAAGATCTGGAATTAGGCAATATAATCAACTTACTAAGGTCAGGAAGCAAATTTGTAACAAGCTAGGCTTGTTAAGGATTTTTTTTAAAGAATTAGATTTATTCATCTTATTTTATGTAATATTTTACCTGTGTGTGTGTGTGTGTGTGTGTGTGTGTGTGTGTGTGTGTGTGTGTGTACCATGTCATAAGAGGGCATCCTAACCCTTGGAACTGGAGTTATGAAGGGTAATAAGCCCCCATGTTATTGCTAGGAATCAAATCTGAGTCATCTCTAAGAGGAAGAACTCTTGTAAACTGCTGAACAAGTTTACAGCCTCTAAGATTTTATTTTTAATTTCAAATTGTGTATTTGAGTATGTTCACACTAATGCAGGTTCTGGAGTTGCCTAAAGAATCTTCTAAAGTTGGAGTTATGGGTGCTTGTGAGCCTTCTGACATGGGTGCTGAGAATTAAATTTGGGTCCTCTGTGAGACCACTAGCCACCCAGGCATCTCTTAATTTCCACAAATCATGCTTTAACTAGAACCTTCTCACTCCAAGTGTTCTAGGCTCACACTGTGGAAAGTAATATCTCCCAAAAGCAAATTAAGGAAAGCAATGGAACAAGTAGCAGCATGTGTCATGCAAATGGCCAAGAAGGAGGTGGCTATTCAACAAAAATAAAACTTCATCCCTACACAATCAACCCAGACAATTCTTCTTACTTGAGTCTCTGACACTTGAGGTTAATCTATGCAACCTGTGTAAAACAGAATACAGTTTAATCATGTACATCTTCCTGTCATTTCAACATTACCAAATGAATGTTTCTGTCATTTCACATAATTAGCAAATGACTTTGGTGTCTTTACCCAGCAATGGCTCTTGTTTGATAAAAGGTATACTTTAAGCAGAGAGAGAAAAAAGCTTACATACATTCCAGTCTATAAATAATATATGTTGTAGGATTGTATCAACATATTTCGTTTTCCTTTATTGATAGGTTCCTGTCTGTTCAATAAGAGAAAATTCATGAACAGAGTGTAAACATTACTAAAATAAATTTGGTATGTCTCCAAAAACTTCTGTGGAAATTCAAAGATAGATAAGAAGTAACAAGGTTTATGGATTCATTAACATTTGAATGATGAAGCATGTTTGTGTGTTTCCCCTTTGATCAATAGTGCCCTGAAGGAAGAGTATTGTATTAATTGTCCTTCCTAAGCTTCTATTGTGAACATCTGGTGGCCGAACTGCCCTGTAGCAGGACATTCCACTGCACCAGTGTTGTAGGTTTTTCTTGTTTCCATTTTATTACCAGTAAACACATATATTGTTAGGGAACATATAGAAAAGAATGTTCAGGAGATCTTCTCTATTACACCTATTTGCTTTGAGTAGACTAAAATGTACCCTGACATACAAATTTGGTGCATCATTAAGTTCTATGCAGGTCTATATGGTTTCGATTGGGTAACTTTATCATATGCTTTGTATAATATACATCTGCAAGCTATTTTATTTCAGTAAATAAAGTTCTGCTGCACTGTGAATACTTCCTTTTAGTATATGTCTTTCATTTTTATAATTATTGAAGCTTTTATATGCATAATGAATATACAAACTTTGCATGTATACAAAGCTAAGAGAACATCTTACTTTAGGAAAATCAAGTGAATTATAATCGAGATTTCATCAATGTCAAAGACATGATACAAAACAAAGGCTTTTTTTTCCATTTGTTATATTCATAAAATTATTCAGTGTGCATTTACCTTAGTCTCCTCATCTTTGAAATGGAGACCTTCATTACATACTTCACAGGATCATGAAGATAATTAACTGAGTTTCATAAATGTTAAAAGAGTCCAACCCATTGTTTGAAGTATTTTTATTCTCCATTTTCCATTGTTCAAATATCCCTACTTAGAAACTGTTCAGAATAAAATTGATTATAAGTAGTAATAACTGAAAATGAGATTTGGGCCAACTGTTAGTTTTTAAATAAGTATGTAGTATAAATCTTTTATTGGGGAGGCAGAAATTAACTTCCTCTCAGCTTGTATTTAAATGATTTGCCAAGGTGCTGACCCACTGACATAGAGGGTAATTCTGCAAAAACAAGCAAGTGGGTGGCATAGACCAGCCATGTGGAGTATTAAATAAGTCCTGGGTAAAACATAACCTGCATAGTCTATGCATGGAGAATTAAGAACTTCCATTTAGTTTCTGTGCTATGACTTGGTGGCATATATCTGAGAGAGAAGGTAATCCAGGAGTTAATGGAGGGCAAATTCAAAACTGCCCTGAAACTTATCTTGGTAGAGAGAGTGATGCTAGTGTCTACCAGGTTTCTGCTTGTTAATTTCTATGGTTGCTGCTACTGGGGAAATTGTCTTCATTTGCATTGTCTTTCAGTGACCTACCTGGAGGCACACACCTGCAGACACTTCCTGCTCACAGAAGTATCACTAGGGACACAGACCCACATCCATTCAGTGCAACCAACTATGTTAAAATAACATCATAGGCAAATATTTCAAACCTTAACATTTCAAATGTTGCTTCTCGTACCACTTCACTCTCTCATATTGCTCAGGAGTGATATCTATCATTGACAATGTGACTTCTTGATCTGTCCTTTGCCCTGTGTTTTGTTTATTATAAAATTTATTAATTTTGTTGTAATTTTAGAGATTATATCATTACATTCAGAATCTTTATAGAAAGGGGGAAAATTCCTCCCCCAAATAATTAGTTTTCTCCTGAAAATAAAAAGTGAATAAATAAATAAATAAATAAATGTAACTGGAAGTGTGAATAGGTATAAATTGATTATAAAGTATGTATGCATGTATGGTTACTTATTAAAAGTAATACATCAGTCATAAAGATGTTAACATTTGCATATTATTACATTTAGAAATGTTTTACTTTAAATATAAGTATATATTTACAAATGAAGGGAAGCACATTTTCACACATAACTTACAAATTTATAGCTATCAATGTGTATGAATTTCTTTTCAAGGATCATTTCTGTAAGGACTCTTTGGTGTCAAAATGTTGCTTTTCTCGAACCAGCTTTACATTTTATTTCTTTTTATTTATCTGTATTGCACACTTAATAATGTGAAAACAGTGTAAGCTTCTATGGGACCACAAAAGCAAAAAGTACCTCTTGCCTCCAAATTATCAAGATTCCCTTAGTTACCAATTTAATAAGCTTTAATGTTGGTTCTGATTTACTAGCTGTGGGGCACTGACTAGAATGTCTTTTTGTCATAAGACTATGGTCACTCTGTTTATGCACGTTTCCTCTTCTTACATGGACAGTAAGCTTCATGAGCACCTCAATTGTCCTTTTACTTTCTATGTGTACTCTGTCCTGTGTTACCTTTTTGATGGGTATGGACTTATTAGACATTTGGATGAAAACAATACTTGAGTTTCTGTGCTTAATATATATATACAAAGGATGCTATAATATTCTCTTAAGGAATAATTAATGATCTGTATGGACAGGAGAAGTATAGATGTGATGCTCAGAAATGGAGTTCTCCAAAAAATAAAATAAAAAGTTAAAAAGAAATGAATTGTCCATAGTGTGGAATTACAATGTCGTATTGACTGTATTCATCACATTTCACTTGTTAAAAATATGTAAGAAAGAAATCAGAACTAAACGGGTCTACCAAAATAAAATAAAATAAAATAAAAAGGCTGCCAATCAACCCTCCACCATAAAGTGAGTCTCTCTTCCTCTTACTGAGCTAATGCGAGTTCTGAAAATAAAAAAACATCAACTATTGATAAGGTCTATCCCAAAGGAGAGAACCTGGGAAGCAAATGGCCTTGTATTGCCATATTGCGTGAATCAGAAGGGGCGAGAATAAATCTTTCTTAAAACAGTCTCAGGAAAAAGCCTTGCACAAACCTGAAAGTATTAAAAGGCTAATTACTAAGGCCTTAATTTGTAAGCCATGCTCCTTCATTCCCACTACCCTTCCTGCCCAATTCCTCTAACCTTTTCTATATTTCTGTAAAAGAGAAAATCAGAAGGCGCGGGACAGTGCACTCAGCCACAAAATAAGTCAAGGGAGAAATGAAGTACTAATTAAGAAAGCCAGGGTGTTATGCAAATGGCTGGCACACGAAGGAAGGCAGCCTAATGAAGGTGCCCGGAGTGGAAGGGGTGTCTTCATGCTCAGACAGCTGGCTCCCAGGAAGGTCAGGAGCAGGCGGGCGAGGGAGCGTAATCCTTCAGATTGGCAGCTCTGCCCCCTGGTCACCGTTTGATTATCTCCCAAATTGCTGTATTTCACAGAGATAATGATTTTTTATGGTCACAGATTTGAAGACAACTGCTGTATCCTGAGGGTTGTCGTTCTGCAAGGAGACGAACTGCTTCCTTGTGAAGAGGTGGGGGGAAGAGAGAGACTTCTCTGCTTTTTCCTTCCCTTCTTGACTTCCTCCCCAGAATGTTTTATTACCAGCGTGATAGTAGTGCGTGTTATGACGGGAACCACCCTGGTTCTAATTAATCCCCACCCTTCTGCTTGTCTTTAGCCAGCTCTTCTATCTGGTCTTCCAAGCATTCCAGAACATACTCACATGCCTAAGGCTGTTTCTCTTTGAAAGACTTAAATTGGCCTATACTTGGAGCAGGGGAACGTTCCTTCTGGAAGCTCTAGGGAATTAATGCCAGCACGTGTTCACACACTGCTTCAGTTGTGGCATCCTCCAGCTCTGAGGCCTCAAGGTGGTGCGGACTGGAATCCTGCCCTTCACTTCTTACTTGACTTGGGGTTGCCTAGGGTGGAGGCTCTCTGTCAGACTCAGAGTATCTCCCTTTCCCCTCACTCTGACTTTAAGGTGGATGATTCTAGCTAGGGCTCTCAGGTTGCCTTCTCCTTTAATTCCAATGTCCAGGAACAAAGGGAAGAGAAAAGAAAAATAACCATATACTTATTTCCTTGAGGATTAGTTTATTTAACCTAAGCTGTATGATGGCTCCTGGGTGAGTCTTGGGTCTCGGTAATGTTTATTCTCTATGAAAACGACAGTCAAAGCTCTGGGGAAAGCAGTTTTGCAATGAGTCAGAAAACAGCAGCATAGCAATATCCCGACAGCAGCTTCCCAACTGCTGAAAGGGTGCTCTCTGACCACTGGATGTTTGACTGTAGTACTGCAACAGCAAAACCATTCGTGTTTCAGTGCAACAATAACTGTTCCAACCTTGCTTCTATTTTAATATTTATGAATAAAAGACTTCCCAGGGGTTCCTATTCAAATCATATCACCTTAACTGTCGTAAACTGTGTGGGAAGCCCACTTAGCTTCAGGTTTTTTCTAATGCTTATTCAGAAACTGTATATTCTACATATCCTTTCCCACTTAGTGTTAATTTACCCCATACTTTTTATTTTTCTCATTATACTTAGTTAATATATTTTATCATATATTAGTTATAATACATGGAGGCTTTTGTGTTAATTTACATACCCACCAGAACTTTTAAAATGGAAGATTCATTTTTAAATATTAAACATATTTTATTTTATATGTGTAAGTGTTTTGCTGGCATGTGTTTATTTGCACCACAGGTATGCCTGATGCTGACAGTGAGGGCATTGGGTTCCCTGGAACTGGAGTTGCAGATGATTGTGAACCCCATGTGAATGCTAGGACCTGAACCCAGGTCCTCTGCAAGAGCAGCAAATGCTCTTACCTATGGAGCCATCTTTCTAGATCCCCAAAAGAAAATATTCTTATTAATTACTTTTTTCCTAACAGAGTAAAGCTGAGTATTTCTACATACACTATCAACAGTTCCTGGCTACCTTCCTTTCCCTGAGATGCTTGTCTCTACTCTACTCCTAGGCAAATGTCCATGGAGAGGTAAATCTGTAATCTCACTACAGAGATAATATATTCTCTAGTATTTTGGGATATACCCATACTGTGATATATACTTTTTAAAGGCTTTAAAATATGTTTTTTTTCAATACATTCAAACCACATATTACTTTAGGAGTAACAAAATACCTATATATGATGGGATAGAAAGTGAAGAAGACTTCCTCCATGTATGTATCAAGAGAGGCAGTATTTTCAGGCAGAAAAAAATGAAAAAATCAAAGGTTTGGTGGGAGCACATGAATGGCTAGAGAAATCTCCGGGAGAACTATGTATTGGAACAGAGTAACAAAAGGACAAGGGTGGTGTTGAGATCTGAATGTAATGTGAGTCAACTCATACAAGGTTTTCGAGACTAAGAATCACCATGGATTCTAGCTCAGGGAAGAAAGCAGTTTTAACAATATCCTACAATTGGGCATTAAGAATTTTCATTGCTCACAGTTATAAACAGGAATGCTAGCCTGGAAATATGGCCACATGATTAAGATCACCTTTTACTCTTGTAGAAAACGAGGGTGTAGTGGTGCACAGCCATATATGCAGACAACACACCTAGACACTCAAACTCAAGTTTTTCAAAGAAGGTGGTGATGTGAACATCCTTGTAGGGAGGTATTTTTGGACTGAGGGTGCTTCTAGAAGCAAATGCTGATTTAAAAAATTATTTTTTTCCAATTTATGATTCTATATGAATTAGGCTGAACACATTCACATTTTCATTTTTTCTAAATTCAGGGTCTATTCTTAGCTGATAATTTCCAAACAGAGACTATTACCTAAACTTTATTACTAACAAGAACTCTATAATAATGGCTAATTGCAAAGCAGAAACTAAAATTTAAGAAGCATGCCCTGAGTGCCAAGGTGAGGATTATTTTCATCCAATTCTTACCAAACCCAGGGACAAGAAGCATTATTTTCACAAAGGCCACCAAATTTCAATCTCCCAGGCACAGTGACATATTTATTTTGCTCACTACCATCTGCCTCTTATTCTAGTTCACAAACTGCTACAGAGAAGAAGCTTAGTACATTTGTTGCATTTCATGTGTCATATAAATAAAAAAATTGCATTATGGGCATTCTAAGTAATAGAGCTCCAGAGCTCATAAGTGTTTGGCTGATGTTTCCTTCCGATCTGTCTTATGAGGAGGCTACATCATTGGCCCAAGTCATATTAACTATCTGTTGAAAATAAAAATTTTAAGAAGCTAAACTATGTGCATGCCACTACTTTCTGCACTGTGTTCTTTCACTAATGGTGCTATGTGTAATCTATCCACATAAAGTTTCAAATGATACATTGATTTTATGCACCTGTTTTTTTTCCAGAAATTATTATGATCAACATAATATGCAATTTACATCTACAGACTATACCTCTAGAGCTCCACGTTTTCTATGGAGCTTCTACCTACATGTTCAGTAAGTCCCTCAAAGTGACCAAAGCCAAGCCTGAATCTTCTCATCAGCTCTTGACTTTGAATCCCAACTTCAATATAAAATATAAATAGCCTATTTATCTATCTGTCTATGTGCTCAGGTTAGAAACTGAGCAATCAGACTGAGGAGATGCTCAGTAGATAAGAATACTTAGTGTACAAACATGAGGACCTGAGTTCAAATCCTCAAGACTCACCAATAAAGCTAGGAATGGCATAAATGTGCCATTCATGGGAAAATCAGATTCATACACTGTCTCTTCTTTGACCATGAGTTCTGTCTCAAATACTGGATGAGCCCCCGATAGTTCTCTTGCATCTGCTATTGTTTATTTGGACTCTACTATCAGCATAATGTTCAGAAATATTAGCTATTTCCCTTAAGTCCTTTGACATCTGCTTCCTTGGCTTCTGTGTCCCCTTAGTATCCTTTTAGCTGATGTTTGAGCACACCAACCTGCTTTCCTTTCTGTTCTCACTGCCATTAGTATCTTTCCCTGTTCTCTGATCACTACACCTCACATAGGGTCTTCCCACAGTCTGACCCCTCTCCTATGTCTGCTTTTTCAATGTTTTATTTTCTTCAAACACCAATCCTCACCAGAGACTCATTACTCATTTATATTTTCTCCTTGTTTATTGATCACTTTCCAGACTAACATCCACGTTACAGGAGAGTGAAGATTTAGACTTGATGGTAAATGCATCTAGATAATTGAAGGGATGCTATAGAAATTATGCCTTCTTAAGATGTCTTTTCAAACAAATATTCTACAATACTTAAAAACAAATAACAAGTGGTACCAAGAAATGTGATCAGATATAAGTAAGGCAAACTAATGTATACTTGGTAAAGTATCTACTATATATAAATCTTAGGTTAGATAATTATACTGTACACTCTGTAACCAATTCTTCAGTAGAAATGTATAGTAAAATCTTCAACTGGAAATCATTATATCATGGCTATTGTTAAATCTGAAATGTCTTTGCTATTTTCTAATACAATAGAGTCATCTCACCTATCTTATATGTTCATTTTTTTCTAGGGAGGAGTTGAAACATTTATACCACTATTCTCTCTCTCTCTCTCTCTCTCTCTCTCTCTCTCTCTCTCTCTCTCTCTTTCTCTCTCTCCCCTGCCTCCTTTCCTCCCTCTCCTGTGTGTGTGTGTGTGTGTGTGTGTGTGTGTGTGTGTGTGTGTGTACATTGTTTCAAGAACTCTGAGACCAGTATCCTTGGTGTGAAAGCCCAAAACAGATATGACCTGAAGCTTACAGAAGCAAAAGATGATGAGGCCATTTTGTGTTTGGAGGTATTTTTGGAATAGACTTTGTTTTGTTTTTAGTTGGTGCTGAAGGTTGAATCCAGAGCCCCACACATACTAAGCCTGTACTCTACTCTTAAGGAGTTTGACCATACTCCAATGAGTATGTAGAGAACACAAATTGGACTTGGTGAACATTTTCAGAGGTGAAGAGGGCACAAGGGTCAGAGAGTGGACATGGAAGAATGAGAAGTGAGTGCATTGTATGAAATCCTCAAATAATAAATGAGAATATTATGTTAGTGTAAAAAATAGAACACCCTCATTCCCAGTTGGGGTTTGGTCTCAGATAGAATGCATGTAGACAGCACTGTTCTCCTGATTCTGAATGGCATCACTTCCACAGCACAAGAAACCAGTGTCTTCATTTCCAAGCCAATATGTTAGCATATAAAATGATATTTGCATATTGAAAAAAGATACTATACCAGCATATGGTCATTCATTAATATATTGGACCATATTATGCTTAAAAATTTCCCTCAATATTCAGAGAATTTAAAGAATGTCATAGTGAATATTTTTCCATATTGATGATTCTATAAATGACAAGTGTACATGCAGAATACATTCCTCAGAATGCAATTGGCTGGTCTCATGGCATGTGAGTTGCTCATTATTTATTATGAGTCCTCCCTCTGTATCACATATACTGTTCCTAGTAGTGTATGGAAAGTATTTCTTTGCACTTGATGACCAATGGCATCTGTGTTGAGTGGAAACCAAAGGTGTCCTCCAGGTGCTTTATATATGAAAGTGTCTCTCACAGACTCATTATCTCCCTCTGGTAGAAGAAAAAAATGTTACTTTTGCAGTTGAAAATTTTATTTTCTAAATAAGATTGGCTTTGGGCATACTTTTATTTGCTGAGGAACCATTTACATTTGTTCTTCAGTGAACTCTGTTAATTAATTTTCTCCATTTTCTATGGAGTTAGCATATTTTGAATTTATTTATATAAGTTCCTTATGTTTTAGAGAAGTATGTATTGCAAATATTTTCCCATGTTTGTAAATTTTTCTTTTGTGTCTGCCTGTGGAAGTTCAGTTCTCTCTCTCTCTCTCTCTCTCTCTCTCTCTCTCTCTCTCTCTCTCTCACACACACACACACACACACACATATACATACACACACACACACACACACACACACACACTTAGGGAAAAGTTAAATGAGTGTTTAGTTTTCAGATGTTTTATTTTCTGATCATGCCTGGTTTTCTCTTATTTTTGTTTGCAGCAGTGTGCTTGTTGTTTATTGAATTAATTCATTGACACAGTTATGTATGCTTCAAAACATCCTATAAAACTTGGTGAAACTAACATTTTCTTGACACAGAGAAGTGATGTAGGGATTTGGAAATTTTGGGGGAAAAAACTTAATTTCACACAGCTAAATTAAAAGTACAGAATTTTTTTTTCCCCTTATGTCATGATGTGCAGGAGGCAGTCAATGAGAGTTAAATTACTTGTCTAAAGAAAACAATAAATTGTCATAATTTTGGCCAGACAACATCAGGTAGCACTATGATTACCCTTTTAATCCTAAACAGTTATCTATAAGCTATTTGGAGTGAGCTGTTGAAAAAGTGAGGCATTACACAAATCTTAAATACTACAGTCTAAAGTCAAGTTTATTTGAAAAATGCTGCTGTTGATTTGCATATAGTGATGCAGAATGAGTATGATATCAACCCTTTCTTTCCTATCCCAAGAAAATTCTGCAAGTTAACCCCTCCATTCTTGCCTTTAGAGATGAGGTTAAATCATAAGTCAAGTAGGTACCTACTGAAGATCTACTCAAGTTTTACATATGGTTAACACCAAGACATGTGAAACAAATGAGTCCTTAAGGTCTTACGTGACATCTATATAAAACTGTAGAAAAATTGGTGATTCATACATTCAGTTTTTAATGACATATGTACAGCAAAGGGTCTCTCAAAGAGGCAAATTGTTGTCACTGTCATGGGAGCTCACAGACTCTAGACAGAAAGCTAGGAAGCCTGCATGGGACCAACCGAGACCCTCTGTATTTGGATGACAGTTGGGTAACTTGGTCTGTTTGTAGGGTGCCTAGCAGTAGAACCAGGATTTATCCCTGGCTCATGATCAGGCTTTGTAGAACCTATTCTATATGATGAGATGACTCATTCAGTCTTGATGCAAGAGGGAGGAGTTTGGCTCTTCCTTAACTTGTTATGCTGTGCTTTGTTGACTCCCATGGGAGGACTTGCCTTTTCTTAGGAGTGGATGGAGGATAGAAAGGAAGATGGGGAGGGAATGGGAAGAGAGGAGGGAATGGGAAACTGTAAATGATTGGTATGTAAACAAATAAAATATTAATTAAAAAACTGTCACCTTTGCTGTAAGGCTTCTGACAAATTGATCAGCTGGGCAATTTTGTGACAACTTAATGTTTGTATTAGACAAAAATTAGATGTGCTAATTCTTCACACTTAGCACACTGAATGTATTCAGCAAAACAAGAAAGAAATACTTTCTTCTATTTTATTGTGCTTTTATTATTATGTCTTTAGAATTTGTAACTACATAGAGCTAAATTTCACACATAATGTAAACCAAGGGTTTAACTTTATTATCATATATGTGGTTATTCAATAGTCCCATCTCCAATTTTAAAAGGACTATTGTTTTCTCATTGGTTGTTCTTGGCCTCATTGCTGATCATGTATGTAGAGTTTATTTCTGAAGTTCTAAATTCTACTTTGCTGCTTTATCCATGCAGTAATCCTAGAGATATTCTCATAGTACACCAACTTTTTAAAGTGAGGAAATATGAGACCCTGAACATCACTTCTTATTCTTAAGATCATTTTGGGTACTCTAGAGATATTTGAACACCAGATGAGTTTTGGAAGTGTTTTGAACATCATGTTATTGAAATTCAAGGTTAGTGGGGATGAAGACTGGATGTAAAGTGATATCCTTTGTATAGGGTTGGCCTCTGTCCTGCCAGAAACTTATCAGCAATGTTTCCCAAATGCTCAAGAGAATAAAGTAAAAGGAAAAAAAAGTGACATAATGACATTCTGAGGTCCTCAGCTTCACAAGTCTTCTATAAACAATGGGGATATTTCAGTTAACTGCATTTGAAGTATATAATATATTAATATTAAGAGATAGATAATAACCACCAAAATTAATATCAGATATTATTTTGACTTCCTAGATTTGTATGTCTCTTGTTCTAGGCCAATATTGTCTGACTCAACTCTTCGGCTTTCTTTAAGATGTGCTATTGGTACATGTGGTGAAGAATATTTCTAATACCTTTGAGCCATCATCACGAAATTTGATGATATCAATCTGTATCACTGTGTTATGATTGGGAGAGTAAATGAAAGAGGCACATTTTGCATATAGCAAATAGATATATCTAACAAATGACTCAAATGCACAAATGTGTGCATTTTTTATTGGTTAAAATCTCTAATTAACCTGAAGTTTTGCTGATGTTAATAAAAATTTTGTCTTGAGAAATTCTAAGACACTCTGAAAATTTCAAATCTCCTTAAGGTGACAATTTGGTCTGTGGGTCATTCAGAAGAGAAATGCAACACACATGGTGAAACTGGAGAATAGAAAGAAGCCTTGCATACTGGCAGTCAAATTCAAATGTTTGAAAAATGCCAACCTGAAACAAACAAGAGCATTGCGAGCTCTTGAATACCATGCAAGGCTGACACCTGCTAAAAGTGGCATAAAGGATTATGTAATCAACTCTTCACAATAAATAATGCGAATTACCTATTATCTAATACTTCTCCCTGAGAAAACCTATATTCAGAGAAGAAGGAAAGCCACCATAAAAAACACAGTAGAGTGTAGAAACAGGCAATTTGGTTTCATAATCTGCCATTATAATAAAAAATACAAAACTATATAAACCAACATAATGTCCAGATATTTCTTGCTTATAGATTTCAAACAAGATAACATTTATAAACATCCAGACAATTATTCTCCTATTGCAATACAATATGTGGTAGATACACAATTTAATTGTTTTCCTGTAGTTTCACAAAATGTAAAAAGTAATAGATAAAATTAATTTTAATGATAAGACTTATTTAATTTAGTATGTCCAAAATATTTTTGCAACATGTAATCAATGTGAAAATTATTAATGAGATACATCACATCTCTTGTACTAAATCTTGGGAACCTAGTGTCTATTTGACGCTTAATGCACATCTCAATTAAAAGATTCACTCTTCATTTCTTAGTGGCCCCTTGTGGGTTATGACTGTTATATTGAGTAGGAAAGATCTGGACAGTAGGCTAAATTTTAATATTTAATGATTACTTGGTGTTATAAAGAGTTTTAATTTAATTAAGTTTCATTTTCTTATATGTAAAGTGGGAATTCCCCCAATATTATAATTTATGGAGAGGAATTTCAGCAGGTGCCTCTCCTATGATCTCATTAAGAAGTTTGTATGAACTTTGAGCACAGTTTTGAGATCCTGTGGGTTTATGGCCTCAATTATGTAAGGTTTACACATATGTACCCATGTTACCTAAAATATCCCTTCTTATAACATGCCCTTTATGAACCAGTTTTGTGGGTAGAATATTTATATGCTTCTGCTAGGAACATAAGGATTATAAAGGAACTATGCTTTGTGCTGTTAACATAAATGGATTTGGAAGGCAAAGTGGAAAAACTACAACTTTACGATAAACGTTACCACCTCCCTTTAATGCATTATTATATTTTATAGTTAAATTACAATGGAACATTGGGGTACTTGTGTAGGATTCATAAAGGCACAGAGGCAGTCAAGGAAACCAAAAATTACATTTGACTTATTCATTTATGAAAAAAGTATTCTCATGCAGCTGCTATATCAACTCAAGTGAGAAATATGCAAACATATCAGCAATCCCCACCCCAGAATCTTGCCAGGACAAAATTAAACCAAACAACCTCCCAAATTATTAAAGTCTAAGTGTTTAGGAAAGTGCTCTACATTATAAACCATAGGAAGAACCATGTAGCACATGCCTCTCTACTTCTGCACTATATAATTGTATGCAGATGGACCCAGAGTTATGCAATACACTCATTCCTTTAAACAAGTCCAGTACAAATCCAATATTAAATTCCTTTAACTGCACTGGGGAAGCCTGTTATTTAAAAAGGTTCTCTTATAAAATGATTAATCATCCTCAATTCTCCATTTTTAGAAAAGTAAAGTTTTAATATAGAAATTTTACACTATTTAAAATTGTAGACATTTTTTAAATACTTCAGAAGAATATACAGAATAGAAAAAGTTGCTACTACATCTGAAGGCCACCTCCCCATCATTGGAACATGTCCCTTTCATGTACATAAATTGGTCACTCACTCAATGTTCTTTCATGCATCTGGATGTCCTTATTTGCTTTCTCACATACCATTTTTATTTTCAAATCCCAGCAGCAAGCAAGCCTCCTTTGATTTCCACCTACCATTTTTAACTCCGCCACTTGGTGACTCAAATTTCTATCTTTGGAACTAGTGATTTCTATTCTTTGTGATTTTTCTCTAAAATTATTAATATAAATTTTCTATAAAAGAGAAGAAATAAAAGGATTAAGAGTCTTCTTTCTAGTAATGTAAGTAGTGACACGTGCATGTTTACATAATCTTTTTCCATAATCTTGAATGTCTTATTTGCCATTGTATTAGTGTGAGAACACTGCTATTATAAACTATTGTAAACTGGTGGCTCACAACAGCAAAAATGTATTGTCTCATAGTTTTGGAGTTTGGAAAACAGCAATCAAGTGTTTGGCAGAGCCACACTCCCTGTGGGGAAGCTCAAGGGAGCAATCTGTTATATGCCTGTTTCCTAACCTCTCGCAGCTTCAGGCATTCTTTGGCTTGTAGATGTATGCTTTCTCCCCATGAGTCTTGATAGGACCATGTTCAAATATTCTATTTGTACAAGGACAACAGGCCTTCTTTGGAAAACAGCACTTCATCCCAGTAAGAATGGCTATTATTTTCAGTAAAAATAATACAAGGTAGAAAATAACAATAAGAATATGGAATTAAAGGAAACCCTTGCACATTTTTGATGAAAATGTAAATTAGTGTAGACATTAAGGAAAATAAGGTAGAGTCACTTTAAAAAGTTTGGTCAGCCCCAAGGCTATATGCAAACAGGTGACATTATATGGACTTAATAGATTGAATTTATGTATAAAGAAATATATGCATAACAGTAATTAATGAAAAACAGGCCATGAATTTGATAAGAGAGAGGGATTTGAGGCTGGGTGCATGGGAGAAGTTTGAGAGAGGAATGGGGAGGGGGAAATGGTGTAACTATGGTAACTATATTACAATTTCAAAATATTACAAAATTAGAACTGCTATGTGAATATAGTGAGTGCACTATCCTAAGTATATATCCTTCAGAAGAGAAAAATGTGTAGGATAAACAAGACCTTCCCATGTTTATTGTAGCAGAAGGGACAATAAACGTGTAGTATTCTTTCTTAATTGTAACATGATTTGCATGAGGTGCAGACAATCATGGGAGTGTAGTCTTTTATGTTCTAGGAAAAGCCTTAGAAGCTTATTATGTACTTTACATTAAAACATCTCACTGTGAACCTTCAGTATTATTACTGATATAATGATAAAATGATTTTTCATCTCTCCAAAACCAATTGAGCTGGTATATTTCTGGAAAATGACTTTGATTCTTTCTTTTCATCTGTGTATATAAGAAATCTAGAAAAGCAGTTTTGAATAAGATACAGAGGTGTGAACACATTTATTGTTATAATATTCCTGAAGAAATAACTACTTATACCAGTTTGTGTTCAGGAATGAATTCTCACTTTGCACAAGAACAGATTTCTATGATTCTCACATTAATTATATGTTATCACAATGATATCACAGGGAATATAGACTTATAAAGATATTATAGTTCCCAATTGATTCAACAACACATTTCATACATCTAATAAGCAGAAACTCTTTTTTTCTTTATTTATTTTGTATTTATCAAGAAAAACAGTAAAATAAATTTAAAATGCTGATAAGTTAACAATAACTATAAAGAAGATAAAAAGGATAAGCATGACTTATCAAGGGTGATAATGCAAATAAGATTACTACACATATATTTACTTTGTGTTCAGCTTTCCCCCTGAATTTTTTTTTTTTTTTGCCATCCATGTATATCCCCGTTCAAGGTCCCTTCCCCCTCCCACCACATCAGATCATTTTTTCTTCTCCACAACTCCCCATCCCCTCCCTGGGCAGGGAGCAGACAGTCCTATGGTCCCACTGACACAATAATGCTTAGATCAGTCTCCACTCCTGGCAAATCCAGTTTTGTCCCCCCTCCCTCAAGAGTGAATCAGGTGTTCCTATAGTTGGAGTGGGATCTGAAGGGTCAGTCCAGGGTGTTTCTGATCCCAAGCTGTTCAGTGGTCGTGGATTGCAGCGTGGGCATAATAAGCAGAAACTCTTAATCAGAACAAAAAAGACTTGCTCAGAAACTTCTACTGATTTCCTACCAAGCTGCTATAATTGGTTTCTGGCCCAGACTTTCGGGCCTAGCCCAGAGATTTGGACCCACTCTCAGTTTCACTGTCGCGGCTTAGGCCCAAATAATCACACAAAGGCATATATTAATTTTGCACTGATTGGCCTAGGGACCAGGCATATAACTTGCTAACTCTTTACTATTAAGCTAACCCATGATTCTTCTCTTGTTAAGCCATGGGACTTGGTACCTTTCTCAGAGTAGCATAGTTGTCCTCTGCATCTGCTGGCTTCTCCAGTAGTCCCTCTGGCTTCTCTAGTCTGCTCTGCTCTTCCTTCCTTTTCCCAGAGTTTTCCCGGTCTGGTAGCCCTGCCCACACTTTCTGTCTGCCTTCAGCCAATCAGCTTTTTTATTAAACCAGTATGTGGTACAATTATTTGCAAGGTAACAACATAATCCCTCTACACCAAGCCTCATGTGTTTTGATTCCCTTCCTATATGCCTCAAAATATAAGCTTTGTCATTACCAGATAAAATTTGTCATTCATTTTCTTCATCTTGAATAAGCCTTGTTTGCTTAATTTAACCCTTCAAGTTCGAACATGTGCAATCTTCTACCACTAAAACAAATAAACAAAAGCTAAAATTAGAAATTTTCATTAAGATATAAATCAAACATGGAGTGAATTAATATTTTTAGAAATGTCAGGCCTTTGTTATTGTTTAAATTCTATAAGTAGCACCTATGTGTAGCACCTGAGGTGAACCCTCTAAATTCTTGAATTCCCTAAATGACCATCATCAGTATGTGGAGTTCAGACACCAGCATTCAGCTCATCCCTTTAAAGGCAGGATTATAATATAGAAACACAAAAGCAAAGGCTTTGGTATAAAACTTAACCAATTAAGCACAGCAAAGAGAAATTTTCCATAAAAGCTCTTCTAAATTAATATTCCATCCATATTTTATCATACATGGTAGGTTTCACTGCTCCTTCTGTAATGTTATGTTTAATAAGATTTATCAAACTCAGAATCCACAAATTTTATTAACACAGGTATCTTCCAATAATAGTGGGTAAGAAGTATTTGCAAAGTAATTTAGACTAATAGATAATGATTCCATCTTTATTTTGCCATTAACGTTAGACTACATACATAATAAGATGTTTTGGCAAGTATTTTAACATTTTTAAAATAAAAATACTATTGGTATTGGTATACACGTTTCCACTGCCAGCAGTCCTACAATATCTCTGAACAACATGCTTTCTAATCTTATTCACCATAATTATCTGAGATTTATCCGAGTCCAAAACCAAAGACCAATTCAGTGTGATTCATGTACTTGAAAAGAAAAAAGTCAAAGCTAGACATGAGCACAAGCAAAGCAAACAGAGCAGACACGTAACACAAATAACATCTCCTACATTTTCTTTTGATGCTCACAGACCCAGTGGCTTGACAAGATACAAAAAAGTGAGGGGTCAAGGAGTTTATGAGAACTTAATTCCCCTAGAACATCTGACTGGACACTTACGTTTATGTAAGGAACAGTATTCTTCTTACAAGCAGCTTCAATAAACAATCTACCAATACTTGAAGATAACCTCAACCAGAAAAGTCTTGGGAAAAAAAAATGTTTGAATGAAAGCATAATCCTTATTGAATGGGTTGAAAAATATTTAAGTCATGTGGAGGAAGGCTCTTATTATTCATTTTTTAAAGGGATATTAATTTATTTTATGTACAGTGGTGTTTTGTCCTGAAGCTAGAGTTACAGACAATTCTGAGCTGCCATGTGGGTGCTGGGAATTGAACCAGGGTCCTCTGGAAGATCCCTCAGCGCTCTTAACCACTGAGCCATCAGGATATACCATCGTCATAAATGAGAAAGCACTATTATAGAAAAGTGTTGGTGTGTGTATAACTAATGTAATTAAAATTAGAACCTAACTTTGCAGTGTTCTAGAAACTTCTATGATAGAAGAATAAATGCATGGCAGTTGTCAACAGACATATGTAAAAAAGAATCTTACGGGAAATTTACCACAACCAATATAATATAATCTCCAGTCATAAAAATACAAAAATTAGAAAAATAATATTAGACAACAATTTTGCCATTATACAAGAATTATAATACAAGAAAATGCTACTATTACAAAAACACAGTCTTTGAAAAATATTATTATCATATCAGAGTAGAAGTTTTGTAGGTTGCCTTTTTCTTAAGAAAGTAAATGAATAAAAACTGATTCCCTAAACTTTTGGGTGATAATGGGATAATAATCTTTGAACGTGTGTGTATGTGTGTGTGTATATACAGGGCACACATGCACACATCTTAACACAGCATCAATGTGAAGGTTACGGGTGGACTTTCAGGAGTCAGTTCTTGCCTTTCACCATAGGCTCATGGGATCCAATTCAGGTCATTTATGCTGTAAAGCAAATGCATTTATCTGTTGGGCCATCTCACAAGCCCTTTCAACTATCCCTGTATCAAAAATATAATGATAATTATAATAATTATGATTACCATTAATCATACTTTAGAAATTTTCCTTTTGAAGTCTGATATCCAACCATCTTTTTTTTTTTTTTCTTTATCAAGTTCAGGCTAAAATATTCAACTAAACAACGCAAAGTGGATACTCTGGAACACACCATTTCTTAAATATGTTAACTATTAATTGGCTAGAATCAGAGATAAAAATGATGGAAGAACAGTACCTCAGACTTGACAATTTCCAGAGGATGGTAACTGGCAAAACTAGGCCTTCTCAAGGACTTTAAATATCATGTAGAGGGAACTTGGATTGGACTGCCTTTAAAATCATTTACAACACTAACCAACTGGAATGGCCCATAATGCTCTTTCTTTAGGGGGTGCTGGAAAACTAGCAGATTCTGTAGAAATATTATCCCTAGGAAAATAAACTAAGGTGAAAGGCATTTAGGAGATGTTAGCTCACTGTGACTGGTTTTGCTATTCATATCAGTGCTGGGTGTTTCTTTTGAGACATATGTGAGAACACATGTTGCAGGAAGAAATTAAGCAACTGTGGCAGCCATAGTGATGAAGCAGAAATACACAGGCATAGATCAGACCACCCTTTCTTCACACATCAACAGAAATTCCACTTTAACATGAATGCGATGGTGGTGGGATCTTAGGAAAGTCACTTAACTTTTGGAAGCCGTATTATTTTGAAAAAACTAGCAAACAAACAAACAAACAAAAAAAAACAAAAACCTAGAACTTTTATAGGACTAAATAAAGAGCAGATTAGCATTAGCAATAATTCATTAAATAACAAAAATAATAGCCAATTACTGTGAACAACATGAAGTATTTTATGCATATTACTCAATTAATCATCATAAAGATGCTGTGCAAAATTATAGCCATTATTTTATGTATGTATGGGTTGCATATGTAAGTATGTGTATGCCTGTGTTTGGGTTGGATGGATGGCACATTCAGGTGCACTATGTATGTACATCTGGAGGCCAGTGGCCAAAGTTGAATGATTCCATGATAACTCTATCTTATTTCTTTAAAAAGTCTTTCATTGGCTTGGAGTGCTCAATGACTTGGCTAAATTATCTTGCCAGTGGGATCTTTTTGACTGACATCTCTCGGTGCTGCTGTGCCCAATGTTTAGGAGGGTACTGTGTATTGAACTCAGGTCCTCTTGGTTTCCTGTCTGAGCCATCTCCCCAGTCCCCAGCTATTAACTTGACTTTATAGAGTTAACAGATATAAAAATTAATATTCTAAAAATGTTAACTTATTTTTTCAAGGTCAAAGTAAGCAAAATTGTAAGGCTCAAAATTAAAATAGAAGTATGATTCAACGTGAATCCATACTTTCAATGAATTACTCAAAGTTGAAATGACATGTAATCTGTAATAAGAAATATTATTACCATATGCTGTTTGCATACATTTCTGTATTCTATCTGTTAAACCAAATAAACTAAGCATGGTGGCATATGTCTGAAATCCTTGAATGCCAGTAGAGGCAGGAAGATTGGAAGGATAAGGTCACCCTCAACTACATAGAGAATTTGAAGTCAGCTTATGATCTATGACACCCTGTAGCAAAAATATAATAATGATAATAACAATAACTGCCATTATTAATGTGAGAAATCACTGTTCTTTTAGTGCAGCACATTGTTTTTAATCACACAAAATGAAAGGAAAGTAATTTAACAACGGAATTTATAGTTATTTCTGTGCTCCAAGTATTATGCTACACTCATGCCTATAGAAACAGATATAGATATAGAATCTTAGTTAATATTCACAACTCTGTGGTGAATATTATGACTTTTATTCCACAAATGACTATGCTGTAATTTACAGCAGTTCAAATCACCTGCTTAACATTATTGAACTCAGAGCCAGGATTAGAACCTCATGCTTAAGGGAAGCAGAGGGCCAAAGAGAAGGAGAACTTCAGGGCTGAAGAAGAGAAAGGTAAACAGGAAGTGGAGGAACACATGAGGATCCTGACGCCAGCCAGGCTCTGAATGCCTTGCAGGGTAACTTAGGCTTTTACTATCAGCAATGCTTTAAAACTAGATGTGAGTAGGATTAAACAAACAAACAAAACCCAGAAAACAAAATGCTACTTCAAAAAGTTCTCTCAGCAAAGTAGTGGATTGGTGCAGGTGGCTCTGTGTACATCACTTGTGGCAGAATGCTATTCAGATTTCCCCTTACTTCATTTCTCCTTTTAGGAATAAGCAAAGCTACATTTTCCAGATTCTTCTGAAGTTTGGTTGGGTTCTTGAGCCTGAGAATCAGTAGAAATTGAATACCCTATTGCATGCTCTGCCTGTAACTCACTCTGGATAGTCCTCCATACATGGGCTTCCCTTTCCTGATATCTGGGGATCATCCATAGAACATGGATCCCCACACCCAACACAACCACAGGCTTCTATTTTTTCTTTATTTTAATTTAAACAAAAATACTTCCTATCTTGATCTGAAATAAGAATTTGAATATTAATACCTTTTCTTTCTAGACAATACTAATTAACCAAGTGAGTTATACTAACTATGAAAAAGAACCATCTTACATCATTCCGTGTTACAAGGTAGACTTTGTTTGGCTTTCTAAATCTGTAAAAGTGTTCCCTAACAGCAAAACACTTCAATTCTGCCCATGTGATAGAAAAGATGTGCCTCACTAATTCTTGCTTTCTGGATTCCATGATGTGGGTCCCTCTTTCTTTGTGTGAATTCAAGGCTGACCGTGGGAAAATTCTGAAAATCAAAGTGTGCACTTTTAAGGGAATGAAGGCAGCTTTTGTTTCCTTCAGTTACCTAGGAGAGCTGGTAGCATCCCCTGAGGACAGCCAGGCAATCCTTCCACAGGGGAAGTTTGCATATGGAAGTATGAAGATGCTCCATGAGTGTCTAGTACAGTTTGACAGATCTCCTGTGAGCCACATTTGAATTAGATCCTACAGTTTCCACTAAGCTCTCACGTGACCTCAGACATCACTGCTCAGTTGTCCAGCTGAGCCCTCAGTGTTATAAAATAGAGACAAGCCATTCATACTGTGCCCTTTGGAATAGAATACTTGAAAAATCTTAAAGGAAAAGAAAAACTACTGTTAGAGGACATTTTTTTTTTTAACATGGAGAGGAAATATCATAGTCTCTAGGAAAGCCTAGCATAGAAGCAAAGTAAAAACCACAGTGAAATTTGTATGCACTATGAAGGTGCCAGTAAGGTCTAATTCAGAAGAAGGTCCATCCTTATGGCTTAGATGCTAGTATAAGGGCCTCTGTTTTTGGCTACTTTTACTTCATCATTTTCCTGACCCAGAGTAACCCATTAAAGTTACTGTTGTGTTCCTTATGACTAGGGAAGGAAGCTGGGGGCACTGTCTTCCTTTGAATGATAAGATTTACAAAGAGAACAGCAAGACATTTCTTTTAAGCTAGGAGCTTGGCATTCAACTTCTAATTTGAACTTCAAAGTCCAGTGCAGTTTCAGAGTATTATCCCATTTTGGACATGTGGTACTTGTAGCAGGTTGAGCTACAAAATCCCTTTCTAAAGAGCAGATTGAGAGTTCTCATCAACCCACTTGTGGTTCATTAAGAACTGTCAGTAGATTTGTCTGTACTTATCAAGACTACAAAAAATTTCTGAATATGTTTCCAGTGCAAAAATGCAGGTGATTCTGCTACGTCTAATAAAAGGGACAAGCACTTCCAACCTGAGAGGGATCTGATAAAGTGTGATGGCTTCAAGAATATTTCATTCAAAGAATGTTTGCTAAGTACTGTGGGTCAAGCATGTTGCTCCCATGGAAATGCAGTATCAATAGATCCACTTCTTGCCCTCCTGCATATTCTGTTCTATTGAGCTCAGACACATTTGTTCTCTACTCCCACTGGAATATATCACCACAAGCTTAGTTGCTGGAAACAATGGCTTTTTATTGCCTCATGTCTCTGTTTTAGAAGTTCCATGTGGGTTTCAAATTAGTAAAAGAAAATTAAGATGTGATTAACCTGATTCCTTCCAGGATGTTCTAGGAGAGATGTGCTTTTCTGGTTTTTACCAACAACAAAGCGATTGCCAATATAACTTAACTCATGGCCACTTTATCCAGCTTCACAGCAAGAAAGGCTGCTTGTCTTATGTCAGTGTTCTACATTCACTTTTGTCTTTGATTGGTCCTTCTGGCACTCTCTTCAGTTTATTTTTATTTTTGTAGAATACAGTCTCATTTTTTATCCATGCATCCCATAATTCCAACTCCCTTCCCCCTCCCAGTCAGTCTTTAGTCTCCTTCCTCCTCAGCCCCCAGTCCCTCCCCAGAAAGGGCAAGAGGTCTCTCTTCAGTTTTAATTTTGCAATTAATGGTGCCCACCCAAGTCTTCTTCTGAAATTTTACCTCATTTAACTATACCTTCGATATTTCTCTACTTATGCAAGAGAGAAAAGTCCAAGGTTTTAAAGAAATAGGATATGCAACATAATGCATTTTTTCTCTTGTGCAGAAACATTTAGAATGCCTATTTGATGTTCAGCTTATATTAATATAATTAAAATCATCTGTCATATCTTATGATTTTATTCTTGTTCTGTCTTGCACTCTAGGCTCATTTTTACCTTGAATGGAGAATTGGTGACTAAGTTTCTCTTTTTATTTTGCCTAGGTCTCTGAAGATTTATTTTTTCCATTTAACTTGTAGTAGATAAGTGTTAAAAATTCAAATGCACTTTTTGCTTCTCTGTAAAGCTTGGATATGCTATCTTACTCAGTGACCTGGATCAAGACTGGTGTTGAAATCACATTGCTCAATGGTGGTGTGGAAAGACCCTATGCAAAGAATGTGGGCAGAGCAGGCCAGTCCCCCAGCAGCAGTCACTGTTGATTTCTGGCATATTACATCAAGATTGGGAGAGTGTCAGAATTCGTTAGAACTTGGATTGAAATATGACAACTTGTCAAAGACTTTCCATAATTGATAAAAGCCTCTTAAGGGTGACACATAAAGCTATTTATGATGGTATGATTTGTGTGATATAACCCCTACATTCCTTGTTATACAGTCTCAGAGTTTGGATAGATTTGATAAGTGCATACATAGTCTATTTTTATTGCTTGATTCCCTTATCTTGAAACATAATTGCAAAAATATATCATGATGCTTTGTAAATCAATTCATCTGGTAAGGGTTTATAGGCAATTAGCAGAACATAACTCACCCTGTAGGTGCTGTAGTAAAATTCTTAGAGAAATAAAATCTGATCTCTCCACTCAGGATCTTTAAGCATTTGTTGCTGCAACATGATGTAAATACATAAAATAACTAAAGGAGACAACAGGACAATAGTGACAAGCTTGCCACACATTAATAATCTCTGAAAGTGCGCTACATTTCCAGAAGCATAGTAAAAGCTGAAAGGATGTTGAAACTCAAGAGAGATGTTCAAAAGCATGGCATGCCATGTTTAAAGTGGAATGAAAATTTGACACATAAAACACACTAAGTTGAGTATCAACGAAAGAAGCTGTAAAATAAATACACCAGAAGATTTCTGAGTTCATCTGTTTGTGCTTTTCCCTAAGTAAACATGTGCTGTGAGTATGTGAGGCACAAACTAAAATTCAGTGCTGTGGCATAACAACCCCCTTCCTTAAAAAAAAGAAGCACATGATACTAACAAAGACATTAATGACAGGTATGTTTGTTGAATATGCATTGACTTGTATATGCTGTATAACATTTAATCTTTTATATCAACCAAAAGTAAGTAGGTACAAATATTTTAGTTTCTTTTTCTTTTTCTTTTTTTTTTTAAAAAAATAAAGATTACAGGACTTAAATGAAGACCTAACAGTCATACAATTAACAAGTAACAAAACTAGCCTTCTAATTGACTAGCCTTAGAAAAACATATTTCTTCAAAAAACAGCCCTAAATATAAGCTGTAAAGATTTCCATGCATCATTGACCTTTTTCTTCTGCTGTTGTTCATATGTGATTGAAAAAATCCCTTCAACAAGCAGCTTGAGAGAAAAGTTTCAGGAGTTTTTTTTTTTTTTTTAACTAACACAAGAGGTATCTGGGCTGGGATGTTCAAGATTCCATTTGTTTGCTGGGCTAAACTGCTGTTAAAAAAAAAAAAAAAAAAAAAAAGAATAGCAAAATTTGCCTTTGTTTAGTTTTGAAATGTTGGGGGGAGGGGTGGGATTGCGAGAGCTCAGGTGGTTGAAGAGGCCAGAAGCATTCCTTAGGTCCCCTCAAACTGGAGTTTCATGCTACTGTAAAGTATCTGAGTGTGGGTGCTGGAAGCTGAACTCAGGTCCTTTAAAGAGCAGGGAGTGCATTCACTGCTGAGCCATATCCCCAGTTCTTCTTGTTTTCATCTTTAAATGTATGTCTTAGAAATCACACCTTATGGTTGATAGGAAATTTCCTCATTGCCCCTTTTTATAAGAGAATAATCTTCCATTGTAAACACGAAAGAGAAAGCAGGGTCAACAGCAGGGTTCATCTTCCTCAGCTTCCCAATTGTGGATATCACATCACCAGCTGCTTCTGCTCCTGTGGCCAGGCTTTCCCTCACACTTTGAGCCAAAACTAGCTCTTCTTCCCTTAAGCTGGGAACTTTGTCCTTTTATCAGATATTGGATTACAACAATGATTAAAAAAAATTGGAAAATAACACCTAAGTAGGCACACAGCTGATATTTAAAGATCTGCTGTCCTGCAAATTAACTCCCACCTAAGACAGAGAGAAAATGTCTTATGTTGAAATGGCTATCTTGTTGCAGAAGCTATCTTGCCCCTAGAGAGTCTGACAGGCCTCCTGCTTTACAGCCCACATCCCCACAGGCCTTCTCTGCTCCAGACTTTCTCTTCTATTGGATAGCTCATGTACTGCCTTGCACAAAATAGTAATTGGGTGTCTTCAAATGTATTTAATATCAAACAAGACAATCCCCCTGGGGATCATTTGTTTCCTAGGGATATCCTGGCCACATCCATACTTATTCTTCTGTCATCAATTTTTATATCTACTTATCTACCCTCCAAACTAAAGATGTTACTAGTATATATATATAAATATTTTTATTAAATCAGTAAGCTATCTGAAGTAATCCAGTTTTGTACATTATAATCATCCTACATAGTATAAGATATCTTTCCTATTATGTACCTATATTTTATGACTTTGAGTAAAAGTTGTTATCAGGTTTGTTTTGCACACGTTATTTCCAAATTAATAAAAATGTCGTTTTCTTCACCATTTTCTTTTTTACCTTATTATGTGATTTTGTGCAGGCTGTTAAATTTTATGTCCTGCTATCTTTTCTTGTTTGAGTAATTTTTATCATTTAGTATCTGGGAATTTCTAGTTATTATCATATCAGTCTCAAATCGTGTTACTGCTCTTACCACTTCCATTTGTAAGTTGTCAGCGTTTAGTTTAGTTGACCCATCAAATTCTGGCATGTGCTTTCTGTACAATTTCAAACACTACTAATATGAATGTCCTTTATTTTTCCTGATTTTTGATGAAAATGCCTGTAAGGTTTCCTAGTTAAGTTGCTGGTTTAGGACCTGAGTATATTTTTATGTACTATGTTAAGAAAGCAAAATGAGAGCACTTAATGATGGTTCAGTGGTTAAGAGCAATGACTGCCCTTCCACTGTCAAGCTCAATTCCCAGCATCCACAGGGCTGCTCATAACCATCTGTGACTCTTGCGTTAGAGGATCAACTGCCCCTTCCTGGCCTTCACAAGCACCTGGAACAGGTACATAGACTTAGATGCAAGAAAACCACACATACACATAAAAGGCAAATTAAAATTTTCCTTAAAAAGAAAGAAAGAAAGATGCACTTTGTCAGAAGCCTTCTCAACGCCAAAGCACTCTATCACATGATACCCCCTTTTGTCTTATCAGCTACGTCTTGTTTTGCTAAGATTCTATCTCAGAGTTCTGTACATGATAGTGGATTTCCCTGATCCATTTTCCCATATGTCTTTTACGTTTCAGTGCATAACTGTGCAAAAACTATGTCATAGGAACATTGGATTGATGGAGGTAATTTTTAGAGTTGCATAGAGGTAGCCAGTGTTTGTAGAAAGAGTTTCTTGCTCAGTCTAGTCCCAAAGTCCGTAACTACCTGGCGCTGGTTAGGCCCCCAAAATGACGCAGACACTAATATTAATTACATGTTGTGTGGCCTATGGCTAGCTAGCTCCTGAATCTTGAGTCAATTGATTTCCACAAATATATCTTGTCATGTGGCCCGTGGCTTATGTTACGTGTTGCTTCATGGGCAGCTGGATCACGTCTCTCATGACTTTGCTCTCTTTCTTTCGTCTATGCTCTGATTTCCCTCCCGCCTAGTCTAAGAGCCTGCCATAGGCCAAGACAGTTCCTTTATTATCCAATGACATTCACAGCATACAGAAAGACACCCCACATCAGGTGTTAACTCATTAAGTAAGTATGTGTGTAATAGTTTTGCCTGGTCTATTGTGAAGTGTTTCATCTTCCTGCCTTAGCAGCCAGTGGTCATCTTCAGTTCATATTTCTTCTTCAAAACTGATTATTTTAATTTATACACATAAAATTGATCCACAGAAAGACTGTTGGTCTTCTCATGGATAAGGATCATTATATGGTTTCTGAAGTAAATGGCTTTTTTGTCTTTTCTTGTTATTTCTGATTGTTAAATTTTTTTTTCTATTTTTTTTTCCTAAGAAAAGTTCTCATATATGCCCAGCTTGTCCTTGAACTTGTTATCCAAATTCCTTTATATTTTCAATACTGAGATTACATGCACGCACTTGCATACACAGTTTGTTTAGTACTAGAAACTGACCTAGGGCTTTAAGTATGCTGAGCAAGCACTCTACCCAATGAGCAAAATCTCAAGTCAGAGAATTGCTTTTCTGTGTGACATATTCAAATTTCTAGGAATTTGATGGCAAGCTTTTTAATGTATTTGGGAACAAAAATCACCTGTGCCCATTTGTTTTTACTTATGATGAGATGAATAATATTCATCTTTGGCTTATCAGACCCTTAATTTCTGTGAAAGAGTAATTATCATAGTAGTCCCAGCACATGGTAGCCCTGGTGGTCTCACATCACTCAGATTCTGGTAATTAGCTCTGTTCTCTTCCTCTGAATACCAGATCCACTTACACATTACACTGTGGGAAGGTCATTCTTTCCTAGACATCAAGTAGGGGTCTTTTTCTTTACTTGCCATATTAAAGAAGAGACAGTGCCTCAGAGTACCTAAATATTACAGCAGATGATGCATGCAGCCTGTTTCACTGCTTATCTAGTATATCTAGATGAATTGTCTCATTATGAGTAGTGCCTCAGTGGCTCTGAGAAGTACTCAGGACAGGTAGTTTCATTTACATTTCAGAAAATGACTAGCTAGCTTAGGATTTAACAAGGAACATCTGTGCACTTTATAGTGTGGTGCTTGGCATACTGTAGCACTCATTAAATTATTGGTACAAATAAAGGAAGACCCTAAACATATCAGTCTGCAGTTCTACATATTAGTCACAGATATGTCCATAATTAATATTCCTTCCCTCTGCTTTATTCTATGACACACAACATCATCTAGTAATGGATTCTTTAATTCTCTACCTTGTGCTCGTCGTGACCTCAAAATATCATAACTAAGGCCCTTGGCTTCAATTCTTATAAGAGAGTAAGAGCTTAGATACTTAGGAGTGCAATTCTAACTCCGACCCACCGCACACAGGTTCATCTCAGAGCGTGCACCTAAAGCAAGTTAGCAGTGTAGCCTGGAATTCTCAATGTATTTTCACTCCCTAGCCCTTGAATCTATTCAAGCTATATTACTACTCATTTTTTTTGGAAACATTTAGTGTCTGCTTCTGAATTTACTCACTAGATATCACATGTTGTAATTTCAAGAAACTTCCATATGGTAGATAGAAAATAGATAGATAGACAGGCAGGCAGACAGACAGACAGACAGACAGACAGGTATATATATATATATATATAGATATAGATATAGATATAGATATAGATAGATAGATAGATAGAAAGATAGATAGATAGATAGATAGATAGATAGATAGATAGATAGATAGATAGGATGAATGTGAAATTGTACTAATATTACTTATAATAGGTTTTGCTTTTCTAAGATTCCAAAAGAGTTTTTGATTCACACTTTTAGAATCCTATTATAGAAAGCAGCAACTGTTTCACAGACATGTATTTAATCTTGCAGAGATATTCCTTTCTGATGTATATACTCTGTGTTATCATATAAAATGTCCCTCCATGTTTCAACCATTACTCTCATAGTCCTTGGGGAATTCACCTTCAGCTGCAAACACATTCATGCTACAATGCAGATATTATGATTAAAAAACTAGTAGTTAGTAGAACTAAGTAACTTTCCTAAAGTATAATTCCAAATAAACCAAGGAAGCAGGATTGACTGTCATTTTTTCAGACTTGATTTCACTATTAGGAGTAAAAAAGCAGCTAAAATGCTTGATAAACTCCCCTATACATCTAAAACTTCACAACTTTACACAGCACACATATGACAGCTCCATCCCAAAAGCAGTTGCTTCAGTCTTACGAGGCCCCAGGCCTTCTGTAACCTGCAACTGTTCAACGTGCCGACTGTGAAGTGCTGAGCCCCAAGTGTGACATCTATGTCACAATTATCCTGCTAAAGCTCGGGAATCATCATGGAAGAGGGGAAGAAAGAGCCAAAGGAAGTGATGTCTGCAGCACACCTCTATTTTCAAGACATGATGATGATGTTGCACAAATTAGCTCATAGCAGCTGTGATGGTTTACATAAGATCTGGACATGATGAACCAAGCCAAAATCCTAGCAAGGAGAAGGAAAAGTTCATGAAGTCTCATGCCTATCTAAAAAGCTATTGACAATTGATAGCTTCTTGGAGAAAGACAAGAGTTTGTTTTGCTGTTGTTGTTGTTGTTTTATTGTTGTTGTTGTTGTTGTTGTTGTTGTATTCAGGGATGTTGTCCCAAGAGACCACTCACATGCATGTACAGGCAGCATTAATGGGCTCACTGCGTTTTTAAAAAGAAGCATATGAAGTTAGGAGGGAAAAGTATGTGTGTGTGTGTGGGGTGAGGATTTCAGAAGAAGGAATTGGGGTGAATCTAATCAAAATGCAGTGTGTATATTATAAAATCTTCAAACAGTTAAACTTTATTATTTAAAAAATTCATTTAAAAGTTCTCTTACTGGATTTTCTGAACTTACCAGATGAGTTAAAACAAATAAGCTGGGTTGGCCCCAAGACACAACCCTTATTTTGTTTTATTTACTGTATTTGAAAATCATCATTTGAATGGTAAAATATAATAAAGCTATGACAAAATTAATAATAATCACAAGACTAACTGCAAAGAAACAGGAGAGCTAGATGAGGTAAATATGCACAAACACTGACCTTGCCCATGTAGCATTCAAGCCACATGGTGGGAGATGAGCTGAATAAATTAACAGTTTCATGGAAAACCTTCAGTAGACTGACTACTCACCTCTATTGGATGCCATTAGAATCAAAGGACCAACCCAGATGCACATGTAGAAATCATTTGCTTATATTCAGAACATTATGGAACAAATTGACTCTTTTTAGTTATTATTTGTGTCTTTTGGAAATTACAAGGAAAAGAGAAAGAGTTGTTGCTTACCTATTCTTTAACTAAAGAGAGAGGTGAAGTGGGAGAAAAGGGAGGTTTTCCTTAACATCAAGTTTCATAGAAATTTATCTCTGATGATGAAAGAGTGCTGCAGATACCCAGGTGGGAGGCACTTTCCATGCATCTAAATCTGCCAGCCTGAGGAATCTTGGTCCTTTTATAACCGAGGAGGAAAGGTAATGGCTTTTTACTGCTGCTGTAAGTAGGCTGATATACAGAGGAAAATTGATTCAGGGAAAGAGTAAAAAGGGTCCAAAGAGCACAGGTTTTATCTATGTAGCAATTTAGAACAGAAAGTTGATGCTTCATGATTAAAATGCACTATGAGCTTCAGATATGCAGTATGCATGTGCAGATGATCATTAACTTGTCATGCAAAATATGATGTTATTTAAAGAGCACTTAGAAATTATTCATAAGTATTCTGCTTAGCATATTTTCTTATAAGACCAAGTTTAGAGAAACACTAGAACTTTATTTCTTAAAATTGAGACATTCAGAAATAAGCGAGATGTATTAAATGTCTTTTACACACCTTTTGCATGTATGAGGTTGTCCTAAACTCTGCTTTGTCCTTGGCAGTTGTGGATGTGGTTTTTTTTTGTTTTTTGTTTTTGTTTTTGTTTTTGTTTGTTAGTTTGGTTTTTTTTTTGTTGTTGTTGTTGTTGTTTTTGTTTTTGTTTTTTAGCACTCATGTCTTTTTCCTACCATTTTCTGTTAAGACTAAGTCTCCACAACCCAACTCAACAACTGTTGAGAAAGGGGTGTGTGTGTGTGTGTGTGTGTGTGTGTGTGTGTGTGTGTCCCGATTCTTTTCCTGAAATTATTCTTCTTTAACTTAACAGTATTTCTCCATCCAGTTATCTCTTCCTTTAGTTATGCTTTAGTTATGCTTAAATAATTCTTCTCCACTTTAGTTTTCATCCCCTAAGGATATTTTAAGCAATCATCATGCCTCTCATCAGCTATGCTTTTAAGCTTGAAATGGCAGCCTTATTTACAGATGATGCTATTTGGAACCCAGTGTTTGTATATAGAAGTTTGTGATTGTGAAATTGTTAAAACATTGAGGACAGAAAGCTTTCCTTTTTCTTCAAGATTTCAGTTCATTTTCTTATTTGCACAGCCAAAAAAATAAAAGACAGAAAAAAAAAATGACTTGTTCTGCAAACCTCAAAGGAAAGAGTTGCCTCTGTCCATTGTATCTGAAATTTATATCTATATAAATTTATATATATTTAAGTGAAAATCATATCTATAGATATAATAAGCCAAATGACTTTTCTAATACAATTAGAACTAATTTATAAACAGATAGTATATCAGAGGTGTATCTAAACTTAAAAGAAAAGATGAGATAGCCTTATTTATATGTGTATGTTTTATATGTATATACTCATGTATTTCTTATAGGGTTTAAAGTATATTGCATTAATTAATTAATTGCTTGACCATTACAATAGTGATTGAGTTCTTGATGTAAATTGATCATATGAGTGAAAAAAATTAAGTCCAGACACCTTGTTTTTCTGGAGACAAATGCTTAGTACAAAAGAAGGAATGTAAACAAACAAGAAGAATGAAAATATAGGAAGTATCCAAAAAAATAAGAATGGATAATTCAAAATGAGAAAAATCAATTATGTTGTACATGAAGTCAAAAATTCCAAAGGAGCAGAATGGTTTTGAGCTTTCCCTGGCGTATCCAGTCATTCCCCAAATTTAGACATTTCTCTATTTTACTTTCTTAAAGGCCAAAGATCATCAAATAAGCTGGAGATATTCAGTTATGACCTCTTACAGAAACTGGAAATTTTATCCATTGAAGTTAATATAAAATGGCACAGAATGGGAATGATGTCTTTGTTTACAACCTGAAAAAAAATACAATTTGAAATGTATGATGTTAAGGACAACGAATCTCATTTACAATCCTATACTATATTACGATGTCAAGACAAACAAAAATCTACATGTAGGAACAGCTCATTGGGAGCAGATGAAAATGCTTGGAATTATGTTTACCATATTCAATTTATATATCCCTTGTTTTTGAAGATAGATACTTAGGACATTTATTCTTATTCCAATTATTATTTCTAATGCAACTGCTTAACCCAGGTAGTTTTGCCTCTAGCTTGAGCTGATAATTTATAGGTAAATTATTATAATTGAAAGGTTTATAACAAGTGAATTGAATGGGCCATAAACTTGCTCAAAAAGAATAAAAAGAAAAAAGTGGGCTAGTTGTGTTGCATCTAAAACAAAAATAACATTTCAGTTAACAATATGTAGCTAGCATGTCAGCAAAGTAAAAATGTTTGATCAGATATAATAAAATCATAACTTCAGTTTTAATAATGAAGCATTATTCTAATGAACATTTATAATAAGTCGATTGTATTTTATAGCCTTAGAACAAAGCACAATAAAAAAGACTTTGGTGGAAATATTTAGATGTTTATTAGAATGTTTTACCAAAACTATGTGAAATTTCTAATACATTTCCTTAAAGGTTCTTTGTGATAAAAAGCATTTGGGCTTTAAAAACTAACATAACATCAAAACTCTAGAGAGTGAGATTTAAAATTAGAGGTAGCTGCCATTACTTTTTGGCTAAGTTTTTAACTTGTATGCAAGGGTCCTCAGTTCAATTTACAATATGGTTTAAGAGTAGTCTAACTAGATCTTATGGTCTCTATTTCTCATCCTAAAAATGAAATTATAACCTATGCCTTGCAAAATTGTTCTAAGTGTCTAATGTATAAATTACATGCAGAACATGATGCACAGTAAGCAACCAGTAAAATCATAGTTTTAATTAATAGAAATATTTTCCTCAGATATGTGAGTATTCCTTTTGCTGTGGCCCATTATCTTGGCCTTGATGCTGGAACTCATTGGCATTTAAATAAGGACTGGAAGAAGCTCCTTAACCAAGGAAGCTGCAGTGAGAAAGACGTTCCTCCTTCCAAGGCTGAGTAGAGACAGCAGCCCCAGGATGGGCAGACTTCGGCTAAAGGAAGCAAACACCAGTCAGCGGAGGAGGAGAATCGCATCTCAGCCTCCTCCCTAGCCTTATGGGGCCTCACTGCTGTCTCTGCCTCTGTGATTGCCTGAAGCTTCACCAAAGACAACAGTGCCCTGTGGTAGCTAGACCATCACTCAGCCACTGTCATAATCAGTCACCTAGAGCGGATTTCAGATTTTCAGCTCCTAGATTCAAGGGGTATGTAAGACTGAGCCTGAAGGCAATTAGCGGGAGACCATGGAATAAAAGAAGATTCCAATCAAATTGTAAAAGCTAAAACTAAGAAGAAATGTGAGGCTAAACCCAATATGTTTTGTAAGAGACAAATACCCATCTCTTGTCTCCTTTTTCACAACACTTAGAAATCAGTGTGCAGTGAAAAATATTGACTTTCACTTAACTATTGGGTGTTGTGGACTGGAGCCCTACTGTAGTTTTTTTTTTAAAATCCTTATCATTAATATCTGGTCTAAAAGCAATACAACTTAAATAATCTGAACATCAACTAACCCTGAAGTTAAAGCTGTCTAAATTGTTTCCTTGATTTTTGTCATTTGAAATATTTTAGTGTTCTAAATGTAATAATAGGTAATAAGAGGAAAAAAGGTTGATGATAGAATAATAAATGTTATTTTATTTTTAGATAAGTATATGATTTTAATGCATAATTTCTTGTCAAATTTTCTCTGTAACTAACCCTGCTGTTTACATATTTCCTTTTTATAGCAAAATAAGTTATAAATGCAATAAAGGTATGTTGATTATTTCACATGGAAAGTAGGTGAAAATGTACATGTGCACAGAGCACACACATATTCCTATTCACACACAGTACAGAACACACACACTGAGTCTATTACAATGCCGCTTTTTGAGAAAGTATTCATCTGGAGAGAGAGAAACCAGCATAGCACAGGTTTGCCCTCCATGGCTGTGATTAGAGCCCTAATTCTATGTTACCTTAAACCGTGCCAATTTCATTTCTACAGTAAAATATGCTTTAGAGGACAGGAAGAAAGCTGATTATTTAATCAAAGGGATAGAGAAAGCCAAAATAATCCACTGTATCTCATGAAGGAGCAGGGGAGGGGGCAGGAAACACTCTGAAAGCATTATAGTAACGGTGCTTCTTTATTTTAAGTAACAAATAAAATAGCAAAACATTTTTCCCATCATAAAAACCAACTTTGATCCCCAGTATGGCCATTGAGTGGAAAATTGAACCACAGTATAATTGCTTTCCCTGTGACCGATAAAGTGGTGTAACAAATTTTGTGTTTGAATGATAAAATCAGCAATTGGCCCCTAGCATTTCCCTCTGCCATTCCTCCAAGGACACACAAGTCCCATCAGGCTCCAGGGCAAGAGCAGGGGTGGAGGAAGTAGCTGTAAATCTAGTCCAAGTTGTTGTTGGATTTCTCTTGCTTGCTTGCTTGCTTAAAGAAATAACTAAAATAATAAAGCAGTTTATGTTTGTCTTTAAATGCCTAATATAAATCACTTGTGAGTGGGGCGGGGGGAAGAAAATGCACCCTTCAATGAAAACTGATTACTGCTGTAGTACAAAAGTCTGAAGCCTTACTGGGAAAAAAAATTATTTTACTCAAGAGTAAAATCTTGTTAGAATGGAGAAATTGTCTTAATGGTCCTACTGACAAGTGCCACAGCTGTTTGATGCAGAGGCAGCAGCTAGAGACACAGTCACTGCAGGAAGGGAACAGGCTGCATTGTGTGAACTCATTACAGGAGAATTGAACGGCAAAGCCCCAGCACATTACCCCACAGAAGTGTAGCAATGCTTGTCCCTTTGTGGAGCTGGCTCTCCCCTTTTTATACAGTCTCTAATGGCATTGACCATGATCAGTGAAATCCCATGTATTCATCTCAATCTGTTATGTTGTCTGGCCGGGCTCCTCTTTTAAGTGACAAAACAGAGATTCCAGGATTGAATTGGTATTCCCGGTCAGCAGGAAAGGGAAGGAAAAAATTGATCCCAGTGAAACAGGGGTCCATCCAGAATTTTCTAAAGTCTCTTTCAGTATTTTGCATTTAAAGGAGCTGATTGCAACCTTCTTCCTGGACATGGTCATGAGCAAATGCTTGCCAATACTCAACTTTGCAAGCAAAATGTATTTTTGAGTAGTGGTAGTTTGCTTTGTCATTGTGGGCTCATGAAGAGCTGTAAGGGGAAAATGTTTCCAAAGTTCAATTTATTCATACTTCACAGAAGTTCTTAGTTTTATTTTGTGAAAAATAATTTTATTTGGGTGAAAACATGATCTTGAAATGAACCTTCGGGATGCTCAGAGCTTCATAGATGAAGGAATTCCAACTGAGCCGATTTTGTCCAGTTTTTCACAATTACTGACATGTTCTTTGAATTTATACAAACAGTAGGTATAGCTCTTGTTTTGCAATTTATATATTTTACTTCTCAATTTGATTATTAATGTTTTAAAAATTTTTTAACCTTAGTGTTGGAATTATCATCATGCATAAAATAACAACAGTGTCACCGTCAATGACTCTCTTCCCACGTTGACATATTCTGCTCATGTCTAATCATGATCTGGGGAGACCTCCAGTCCTCACATGACTTTGAGATTAAAAAACCAAGACAGCCTGTTTCTTTACTTCTAAAGGTGTGTATGTAAGTTTCTAAAAGGTGAGCACTGAAGTAAGACCACAATACAAGTGACACATATAAAAATGTTAACAATGCATTTTTTGTCATTAGGTATGTTCTCTGTTTCTTGAATTTCCTGTATTTTCTAATGATATCACATGATTTATAAATCTTCTCCCTGCTATATGTTAAAGTTGGTAGTATGTACCTTTGCTTTATCTAAGTTTATCTAAGTCTTTTTTTTAACACTCTTAACAGAATTCAGCAAGTTATCCTTCGAGTTTCTCACCTTTGCAGATGACCAGTTGTGTGCTGTGTGTTTTGAGCATGTCTTATAGTTTTAGAACCAGGTCTGGAAATTCCACCATGATCTACTTGATATTTATGGAATGAGGAAGAATAACCAAAATTTGTGACTTGTGATCACTGTTTACATAAAAAGATGTCTTTAGTTTGGTTGTAACATTTTTAGGGATATTAATAGGTATAACTGACAATGAAATCAATCAATGTTATTCCAATCTAAACACTGGCTTTTTAAATTACAAGGACTTTCCCTTAGATGGCTTCCACCAAAGATTTAGTACTAGAAGGGGTAGAACTGGGTGAGATTTAGAAGTGGGTCTTAGAGTCAACTAAGACTGTGGTGAACTGACTCAGTTATCTTCTAGAAGCTGTCATCGACTCATAAGAGACATTCTGAGCATACAAATTATTATTCTGTGATGGAGAAGACCCCTTTCCTCAGAAATCACAAAGATAACTGAGTAGCAGAGTGGACAGTACTGAGACCTCAGGGTCCTTGACAATTTAGTGAAAATCATAAGCTGCTTTATGGTCATAATTTAGGAGAACAGACCAGATGATAAGATGAATTCAGACTTGGACTTGAAATATTGAATTTAATATGTGAGACCCTCAACACACCCCCCCACCATCCTAGTTATGACCATATACGGAAAAATCCCCAACTGTCCTAGACATGCCCATATCTGGAATGTCCCCAACTATCTCACCCCTACCCAAAACCACACTGATAATATGGAAAAGAACATTTTGTGTTGCTTTCATTATTCAGTCTTGCAATTAAACTCTAAAACTTTCTACCCAAAACACCAAAGCATATGAAACATAGTGGAGGCCATGAGAAAACACATTTTTTTTTTTTTTGCCTTTTTTTAGATCTCTGTGCCTTCATCTTGGCTTTGCAAACTAAAGAGCAAATCAAGATCCTTTAAAAAAAAAGTGGGAGATTATTATGAATCTCTGTTCAAACTTTGCATTGCCTCTCTAGAGTAAAAAAATATGACCAGGTACTGAGTGGTAAAAGTCTCAAACATGACTTTACTTGGGAAGTAGATTTAACTAGATTAAGGATTTCAAGATGAGATCACCCTAGAGTTACAGTGAACTCTTTGAAAGATACAAAGAAGTAGAAGCAACAACAAAGGCAAAGGCTGAATTGTGAATTTAGAAACCAAGGGCTACCAGTAGACAGCAGCACTTTGGAGACATTGCATAGACTCAGCAGAAGATATCCAAAAGAAATCAAACCTGGGGGCTGGATAAATGACTCAGTAGGTCAAGAGTACTGGCTGCTTTTCCAAAGATCCTAAGTTCAATTCCCAGCAACCACATGGTGGCTTCCAACCATTTGTAATGCAATCTGACGTCTTCTTCTAGCCTGTAGAGATATATACAGGCAAAACACTGTATAGATAATAAATTAATTAATTAAAAAGAAAAGGAAAATAAAAAACCCAAACCTGCTGCCACCCTGATTTCTCTTTTGAGCTCCAGAGCTCTTAGAGAATACGTTCCTCTTGTTTTCAGACATGACTGTTTGGAGTAATTTCTTTCCACAGACATAAAGCCAATACATCCTTTCCCACTTTCCCCAGGAGTTGTGTGTGGCTTTGCTCAGTGTTTCTCTTCAGCTTACTTCTCTCTGACTCTGGGCCAGTTGCTTTGTGTCTCTTATTGATCTTTGGATGAATAGAATCCATTGCCATATCAAGCTTCTAGACTTTACCACTGGAGTAACTTACTCAGGTGGTTTGCTTACCTCATTCAGAATCTGTCATGAGAGTCTTTCCTATAGGACCTCTCTTCATCCCATTTAAAACAGTTACATTATTTGCTTACACTATCACTGTCTGTTCATGCTTTATTTTATTAATGTAGCACTGTGGTAGTTTAAATGAGAATTCTCTTCCACCCCAGGGCTCAGTATTTGAATAATTGGTCCCCAGTTAGTGGAAAATTTTGAGAAGGATTAAGAAACATGGTCTTATTGGACAACATGTGTTAGTTTTTTTTTTTTGTTTTTTGTTTTTTGTTTTTTAACAAGACTAGTAATATTCAAAATTTCCCTTTCTCTGTCTTGTGCTTGTGAATCAACATGTATGATCTCAGCTACTGTTCCAGGGTCAGGGTTGCCAGCCTGCTGCTGTGTTTCTTGCCATGATGGACATGAATTTTAATCCTTGAAACTGTGAGCCCCAAATAAACTCTTCTGCGTTGGTCATGGTGTCTTATCTCTGCAACAAAGAATTAATTAAGAAAGTGCTTACTATATTCTGTCATAATCATCTATTAATTTGTCTCATTCAACTATAATCTTAGATTTCTTGTAAGTAAGAAAATTATCTTTTGTTCAATATAGTTTACAACTATATTGGCTGTGAACACAGTGTAATTGAAATGAATGTGTTTAGTGCATTATTTATTTGAGGACCTGAGAAAATTTAAATTATATTTTATAGAAAATCATTAGTAGCCATTTGTCAGAGTTTTGGAAGATGGAAGACTTTGGAACTTCAACAACTGACATCTTAAATAGTATGCTTTTCTGAAAGTATAAGACAACCAGTTGCCAAAACCAAAGGATACACTTTCAACCAAAGCTAGAGCAGTTAAGACACATTAGAACAACATGTTAGGATGAAAGTGGAGCTGTAGATGCTATGTGCCAAGACATCACTCTCTCTGAAGTCCTAGAAAGGAATAAATCAGTACACAATTCTGTATTTAATACAAAGAAAATCCAAAGCACCCTTTAGATATAAAATCAATTTTAAAGATACTGGTAAGCACTAAAAGAATACACATTACATTTTATCAATTAGTGCTTTTACCAAAAACCTTGAGCCATAATTAAGATAAATGTCAGAGTATTCATTTGGGAAAGTTGCCTGGAGGAAGTATACAAGGGTCAATCTAAGGTAGGTTCAGTGGTATTTAACATGTTTTGCATGGGCTTGATGCAAACCACAAGTAAAACATTAAGGTATTTTCAAACACAGAGTCTTTGCAAAAAAGGGGGCACAACAAAACCATCAATCAAAAGTGAAGTGGCAGTTACAGAGGGGGGAAAATATTCTCAGTGTGTTTTTAAAATGGGCTGCCACTCAAAATAAGTAGATTTTTTTTTAAAAAAAAATGAAATGTCAAATAATTCAGTTAAAAGTAGGCAATATATTCTAGGACAAAGAATCAGCTAACAATTAGACATGAATAATCAACAGAAGAAAATAAACCAACACCATAAAAACAGCTAATCATATTCTGATAAGAATGACTTACCCAAAGAAGAAAAGACAACAACCACCAGTGACATGGGAGAATTAAGATCTGATATTGGACTTGTATATTACATAGAAATTATTAAATATCTGTGGCGGTTCATGACTCCAAATTAAAAATAACCCTGTAATCCTAATATTAATACAAATCTGAAGAAAATGATAGCAGCATGTCAAAAATATATCTGGATTCTTATATCCAAGGAAACACTATTAATATCGAAGAAATATAACTAACCTAAACATCCATCAACAGAATGAAACTTTGGTGTACTGCCCATCTATGATGCAGAATGAAACATTATCATTTTTAGCTATGAGATGGAGCAGCATATCATTATGTTGAGTTAATAAGCTAGACACAAGGAAACAAAAACTACATAATCATTATTATTTGTGTAATTTACAAAACTTGATTTTATAGGAGTCAAGGGAAGAACAATGATACCAGAGGAGGAGGAGAGGAGGAGGAAGGAGTGTGGAATTTACCAGTGGGTGTTAGGAACATGCTTTGCTGTGTACTATATAGTAGAGTGACTACAGATAGTGGCAATATACAACCTTATGAACTAAATAGAAGAAAAAGATTTTGCTATTTTCACCATAACAAAGGTTAAGTATAAGCTCTACATACAGTTCATTGTTAGAGTACATTTCCAGTGTACCCAGTGCTGAGAAAAAGAAAAAACTAAAGACAAATATTTGAAGTGCTAATAATATTTACTGTGATTTGAACATTCCACAATCCGTACATGTGTCAAAATATTGAGAAATACCCCAATGCTATTATGTACGACTTTAGGTGTCACTTAAAATTAATTTGAATACAAATAAGATAGCCTACAGGAAAGTAGAGAAAAGGAAAAGAAGGGCAGCAGGGAAGAGAAAGAAAATTAATCTATACATGGAAGAACTACAGATATGACTACAAAGTCTTTTCTCTGAATCTAGTTATAGTATCCTGACTTAACTCAGTGAGTCTCTCACTTGTCCCATTTAAAGATACACAATTTTTGGGAAACAAGAGATCTCTGTGTGTGTGTGTGTGTGTGTGTGTGTGTGTGTGTGTGTGTGTGTGTGTGTGTGAAGAGAGAGAGAGAGATGTGATGTGTACGTGCCATGTATAATCTACTGATGAGACACTAGTAACTACTAGCACTCTCAACAGTGAGAACCTCAAGTATCTCCAGATGTTAGTAAACATTCATTGCAAGAAGACATCCTCTCCTCTCCAAAATGTTCTACTGAGGTAGATAAATGAACTTCAAAAAAACTGTCCTTCAAATAGGACTGGAGAGATGCTCAGCAGTTAAGAAGACAGGTGACTCTTCCAGAGGACTCAAGTTAGATTCTCCAAACCACATGGTGGCTCACAACCATCTGTAACTCCAGACCCATGAAAGATTCAAGGCCATCTTCTGTCCTCTCAGGGAACCAAGCATGCACATCATACACAGACATACATGTAAACAAAACATTCATGTACACAAATAAATACAATTTAATGAAAAGAAAAATTGCCTTTAAATTGGCAGATATTTCTATGAGTTTAGGAAAGGACAATCGAAACTTTTCTCTAAATATTTACATTGACTCCATAGCCTATTGACTGACAGAGCTTTTGATGCTTCAAAGATGTAAAGGTATTTCACTAAGTCACTACATCTGAGATGGTTTTCTTCATTTAATCTCAGGCAGTGGTACCTAGGAGGCTCTGGCATTACCATTTAAGACATCAGTATCTGTTCTTACTTTTGAGGCTCCCAGAATCACTGCCTTGAGGTGTCCTGTCTTCAGTGGTCATCTCTATAGAAACGATATGTGGTAGCCTTCCTTGGTCCTTCCTTCTTAGGGTAGAGAGTTTCACTGTCACCTGAGATTTGTTTCCACTGAACCTGTGCCTAGTTTTGTAAAGATGAGTGATGGAATGACAGCCTATGAAAACCCAGAGAACCCCCAAGGCAGGGAATTATGTTGCCAGTGTTTGTGCTACTACAGTCTAGGGATGGAGGCCCCAACCTGCATTGTTTGCAAACATAATTAGAAGGAATTATAATCACAGACTGTCTTAACTTTGTGAAGGTTCCCAGAAAAGCACATTGGAGAATTTTCTATATTGATTAAGCATAGTAATATTAATACATATTTTTGCCTCTAGTCACTTCTTTCTTCAGAATATTCCCACCTGGGACTGAGTAAGTTTCTCTGATTCTGACTGAATACTAATGCCGTAAACTTCGAGGTGACCCTTTGACCTATGTCTTTTCTTCCTTTCTCTCCTCTCTACCTCCCCCACTCTCCCTGTTTCTCTCAAGAAAATAGTCTTCCAGGTTTCAGTGTGGGGTTCACATGTCTTCTTGGGTTACCATTGAGGCAGTGACGGATGGCTCACAGTACTGCCTGCCTTGACCTCATCAACATCAGAAACTGCTCTCACGTCTCAGTCATCTCTGACAGCCTTTGAGCAGAGAAATGAGACAGTCTCCCTGACACAAAGGCTTCTGGCCTGGGGTAAAAAATTCCTTTTGAAAAAAAAAAAAAAGAATTCGAACACTCTACAGACCACACTGCTTTCCATTCATCTTGTAGTCTGACCCATCCATCCCCATCTCCACATTAGCTTTCAGACATTATTATAGCCTTTTCTAATTCTTGGAGGCTAGCCACAGTAGCTCAGATGTTTTTACATTGTAATGGCTCAGTTCTGGCATAGCCTTCAGAGCAAAGAAGAAAGCGGTTTCATTTATACAATAAGCGCTTAATTTTGGCTTTTGAGTAGTAAAAACGGGGAAGGGGCTAATCTTGTTTCTTACTAAAACACACGGTAATTAATCTAAGTAAAGACAGGAATGAAATTGATGTGGAAAACAGCTAATTACATTGAAATAGAATGGCATTCTAAAATTTAAAAAAATTACAATATGACACATAAATATAGGCATAAAAATGGACAGAATACCTTTTTTTTCTAAATTTATTGTCAGATCTCATTAATACTTGGAATGTTGGCTCTCAGGGATTTTTAGGGGAAAAAAGAATATAATACATTTTTCTCTCAGTTTTTCAGCAAGGTTAATACCAGTATTGTTTGGAGGCTTGCTTTCCCTTATAGAAAGAAGTAGTTCTCAACCTGTGGGTCATAACCTTTATAGGTTAAAGTATTAGATATACTAAATATCAAATATTCACATTACATATTTCATAACAATAGCAAAATTATAGTTATGAACTAACAATAAAATAATTGTATGGCTGGGGATGAGAAACTGTACTAAAGGGGCCCAGCATTAGGAAGGGTGGGAACCCCTGGGCTAGAGACATGGAAAGCAGTAGCTGTAGAGTTGCTGATGGGTAATCATTGCTTGCATAGGACGTTACTTCTCTGGTTCCTTACTGACAGGTGTGACTAAGGCATAAGGAATGCAAAAGTCTGCACCAGTGACAAGGCTGAGTAACACTTTTAAATCTTGACAATGACACACTTCTTAGCAGACTCCTCAACTACAGCAAAGGAAACAATTTTAGTCACTTTGATCTTCAAGTAATTGCATCTAATCATACTAGAAAACTGTTGGGTTCATTTGCAAATCAAATGTAAGTGAGCAGCGTATATTTTATTCTTGGGCAACTCTACTTATCTACTTTTATTCCCTTTCTTAGTTTCAGTTGACCCAAAGGTTTTTGGATGTCTTGATGAATCTAAAGCCTAAACACACTTGGCATAACTTTTGAACCTAGGTTAACATAAGCATGATGCCCTGAAGCAGAGGGAAGTTCTTTGTATCTCACATCCCCCGTGGCAGACTTCAGAGATTTGAGCCTCTTCTTCCTACCACTTCACCATGTGTCTTCTCTATTTAGTCTACCAATAAGTAACAGAGATGAACCAACCTCAAACTCTACAGCAGGAGAATGAATTCACAGATGGTTCTCTACTCGATGCATGGTTTGCTATTTATATACATAAAGAAGTTCCTTTGACATTAATGACATTCACCATGTCATAAAGAAGCTGGAAAAATACATAATTATAAGTCAAGTGTCACTAGAAAGCAGGACAAAAAAAGTACTTTGGACAGGAATTTTGGCTATTATTGAATACGCATAAAACCTTCCAAAGGAGAAGAATTTGGACCAGTGAAGAACTGTGATTTCATCAAATATTTCATGTATAATAAATGAATAAAATGAACAATTTAGGAACAGATATGAGAAGTGGATATTTAATATCTAGGTGTCAAATGGGAAAGTAACAAGTGGAAAAATGCAAGCATTTCAGTTACCATGATCTCCTTGTAACCATTGAAATGGATAATTATAATGGAAAATGTTTTGTTTTGATTCTAAAAAAAAAATCATAGCTTACAGGCCATAAACTCTTGAAGAAATCACTAGCTTACAAATCAAGGTCTCTGGAGCTGTGCACAAAGCAATGAAATATTATGGTGACTATCCTGTTCCTTAACTTTTGGACATTATACTAATCTCAAAGGCCACAGCCACATGCCCAGGAATTCTGACTCATGTAATTCTTAGATATTTGGGTAACTTAGCCTCACTCTTCTTGCTATCACAGGAGCCATTTATGTGTAAAACATGACTATTCAATGTAGCAGCTAGAAATTGCTTCTTCAGTCTGCTGATAGACTCTGAAAGGCCAACATGTGAACAAAGCCATCACAGAAGCCTTCTCTTAGTTCTATAATTGCTAAGTCTCTGAGTGGATGACTTAAAGCTTTGTAATCACATGGTGGCTTGAGACTTCTGTATGTCCCCAGATTTAGGGTGTTTGGACTGCTGGTCTGGGTAGAAGAGTAGGATTATCAACTCAAATATCTAGACACAGGATCCCGATGAGGCCTGAAAGTGTCGCAGAATATCTGGCTTGGGATCCCATACCTCCTAGGTGGCTACTTAGGCCCATTAGCTCTACCAGTGCTTCAGTAAGCAAGATGGAGACTGCATTGCTTTTGTGATTAACCGTCAGGATCAGGACTCATACTTTGACATTCCCAAGGTTAGAAGATTAGGTCTCCATCTCTTATAACTGTATTGAAAACTAAATGGAAAAATAATAGTACTTCCTTCATATGGTTTATTTTTCAGAATTAGAAGAACTAATGGTCACTAGCAGTTAATTACAGGACACAGTACACAGAGTACCTACCATTCCAGAAAATGCATCTATTATTTCAGATACAGGGCTAAATGCTAGGGCTTAAGAGAAGACAGAAACTCAGTCTTGAGCACTTTGAGAGCATCATTGTCAGGTGCATATGGGGTTGTGGGAGTCCTCTACATGTGATCTTATCCTTTCAAATCTAGGAGGGAAAATGGACTTGGTGACAGATGGTCTTCTAAATATTTACATTTGTGCCCATAGCATGACACTACTCTCAGCCTGCATTACAGAAACGTATTTCTCACAGTGAGCAGCAATTAATACAGGGACTTACAACTGAAGACCTGAGAATAAGTGACCATAGAGTGATGGAACCAAAACAAAACATCTATGTCACAGGCATCAGATATCAGAAAATATCCTAGAAGATGTGCTAGAAAGAAGGGAAGGACCAGAAGTGAGGGAAATGAGAAGTATTGTCTTCTGATGATGGCACATCATGATCAGCACTCATAAAACCTCTACAGTGTGGTTACTTCTATAACTGACCACATTAACATTTCATCATGCAAACAGGGTGGGCTCCCAAGGTCTCCACCTATCCCTGAAGGAATATTGGTAATTAATGGTAGTTGAAAGGAAAACATCATATTTTTTTTTGGCCAGTAGTGTGGCCACTGATAAGTTGGACATGGTCCATGAAATAGCCTCCCACTCATGCCCATGCAAGCAGCTGTAATTTTATTCGTTGGGGTCCATACAAAACCAAACAAAAATACTCAAAGCAAAGTAAAAGTGAAGTTTGTTAGGAAAAGAGGTTTCAGTGGAGAAAGAGGGGATGAGAAAAGGGAATAGTAAGAATGACAAAAATTATTAGTGTGTAAATGAAATAATTTTTTTAAAATGTAGAAGTGAAATATTGTTTAATTTGTTGCACAGTTCATTCCATCCTCAAATGGTGCTATGAAGTATTCACATTAGATAATTTTTTCCTTATTTAGCCAATGAGGAATGTGAGGCTCAGACAAGGTAGGCTGCTTTCCTAGGGAAATAGGGAGTTTGCAGAAGGCAAGATTGGAATATAGTTTTACCAACCTCAAGTCTTCATTTGCAAGTGGAATAGTAACACTGAGCTAGTCCAGCCAATCTACCTTTCTCTGTAAGAAAAGGGGTTTAACCACCTCCTCAAGGTCCATATGGGTCAGGGTACAGGCTTGGAAGCCTGAAGGCTTCATCTTGCTCCTTGGCCTCTAATGAAGCTGTTGTCACGTTCTCTTCCTCTGCCCTCCAGGAAGACACTGCTGTACTGGGGACTTCATTAAGAGAGACACTTGGCAAGAGGCAAAGAGCAGAGGAAAATCATGGAAGCATTCCTCATTCACTCACAGTGAAATACACCTCTGCAGTGGAATACCACTTAGCAATTTCTCCTTCACTCTCCAGGCTGCTCCTCCCTCCCATTCTTCCTATTCTGTTTTTCACTAAAAATAAATCTCCTGTTAGCCCCACTAGTGATCTCAGATGGGACACAGGAAAATTGAATTTCCTATTTAAACTGGAGCTTGGTGAGAAGTAAAAAAAAAACTTTCCAAAGGGTGTTTCTCAGGGCTCCTCACAGGATAGCAATTGTTCCCAACAATACAGACTGTGTGCAGGGTGCCTGCATCTTGATTTCTTCGTTTTGTTCTTCTAGGTAGAATCAGATATCTTCTCCTCCAGCACAACTGCCAGAGCTAGACCCTAAGGGCTTGGAAACTTTACAGTCCTTGCCTGCAAGAGTGGCCAATGCAAAACATGCAGGAGCCTTAAGGGCCAGACTTTAATTCCCAGCTGTGCCCTGGTATTTCTTTATCATGAAGGGTGTCAGGGTTATCAGAGCTGGGAGAATAGTTAGAGATAAGTCTTGGTTTATTTCCATTCACCATCACACAATCTGTGGAAACCTCTGCCATTTCTTTTCTCTTGGGAACAAGTTGGCTATTTTATCACAGATGAACCTGACCTGAGATTTGGACTTGGAGCCTGCAAAGATGATTTTAAGAGATTTGTTGGCAAGTATACAAATACTAGTGCCCCGAGCTCTCAGTGAGTGGCTCTGTCACATGCAAACTTACAGTAGTATCCATTTCACAGATAATAGGAGAAAGTAGGAGAGTCTTGTTTGCTTTTTTCATTTCAGTGGGGTAAAGGGCTTCTTCAGATATGGCCTACTAAATTTTGATAAACTATAATTTCTGAGAAATGAGCATCTGTCCATTGACTGGTTGTTAGATTGGTTGGTGAACGTTTGAGGGTTCTGTCATAGAGCATTGTCTCACCAGTATCTCACCAGAGCCCTGGTATCCCCAGTACTGTGGATTGAGAGAGGACAAGCAAAGGTAAGGGAGAGTGAACCTGAATGTCACTACCCCTGAGCTATGTACTTGAGAACTCAAAGGCAGTGATAACAGCATATTTAGTGTTAGGTCAGATGCTCTGAACCAGGCAAAGTCTCTGACACCCCAATAGAAGGGACTTTAGTCACTGTGTGGAGGTGTATTTTCCTGTAACAATTGAAGGATGGGCACACTGCAAGCACTGAGAGGGTAGAGACCAGACAGGATGCTAAACCTCCTTCAGGGCCAAGAATAATTCCATAAAAATACCTAAATATCAATTCAACCCAAACTGAGAAATCACCTTGATGAAACTGGCAGACTTTAAGGGTGAGAGTAATCGAGACAACTCTGATGTGTTATTCACAGTTAGGATATATTCCTGAGAATTTCATTACTGTGTATTCATTAGCTTGTGTGTCCATAAAACTAGGTGGCATGGATACAATGTTTTTAGAGATAAGGTCTAGCTTGCTGTGGCTAACCTAGTCTACAGTTCCATAGAGTATACTGTAAGTAACTATAGCATAATGGCAAACATTTTTTATATCTAACCATAGTTATCAGAGAAAAAGTACTGTAATAGTATCATATGGAGGATGACTCATGCCTTTATGCACTCATCATGAATGAAGCTTATACAGCTGGAAACAGCTCCATTTTTGTTAGCAAATGAACAATGGATGAACCTGATAATAATAATGGTAATAATAATAATAATAATAATAATAATGATAATGCCCAAAACATTACCTAATATAGTTATAAATTATTATAAACAGTGAACACAGAATGCCTTAAATTTAAGAGATATAGCATTTCTTCTTCTATAAGTGCAGTTTTTCATTTTATAAACAATATTTAACTGTTAATTCTTACATCTTCTAACATCATACAAAATACTTCTTTTTATATGTTTTATACTTTCTATTTTTAGTGCTTTAATACTGCCTTTTTCAAGTTTTTAATCTTTTAAAAAACTAAGATGCTAATACATAGACTCATTGAGGCTCATTCAGAGGCAGGGGCATCAATCTCTGTCTTCCCACTCCTTACTGTTCGGCTGAAAAGTCTTTAGTGGCAATGGTGTGCATGATGTCATCATCTCCCACAAAAATAGCTCTTTTTTTTTCTGGAATAACTCTTGAAGGACCAGTTGTATGTATAGTCAAGTCTGTTTTAATAAAAAAGAAAGTATTCATTCCAAAAATAACAAATATTAAATCCACAAACTCAAATCATATTTTTATTATCATTTTCCAAAATTATGTACTTCCAATAACTGCATTGCTACACTTTGTGTGTATACCTCATGTGTGGTATATACATGTGCTTGTGTGTGTGTGTGAATGTGTGTGAAGTTACATGTTTCATGGCTGCTTGCACATGTGAAAGGCAGAGGCAGGCCTCAGGTATTACCCAATGTCACCGTTTCTACCTTATCTTTGAGATAGGCTTTCTCATTGAAAACACTACTCACTGACTGACCCAAATGGCTGGCCAATGAAACTTAGAGATCACCCATCTCTCCTAGGCATGTGCAAATGTGTCTAACTTTTAATATGTAGAGCTTGAGATCCAAATACATGCTGCTGTGGTACACAGGTTTACCAACTGAGACATTTTACCAGCCCCCAGGCTATTCTTTTATAAGACACTAGTATAGCTATCATATCACTAAACTATAGAGATTTTTAGTCATACTATGTATTATGGAACTACTTTTGATTAAACAGTCTGTGATTAAAATATTGTTATGTGGTTTATTACCATTAGCATATACTAGTAATTGCTAAAATGATATAACCTCTAGTCATAATTTATTTTATTTCTTTAAAAAAATTTTGTTCTCATACTCATCAAGGCTCCTTCTCCCAGTCCTCTCCCAGTGCCCCCCCACACACACCATTCCTCCAACAGGGCAAGGAATCCCAAGGTGAATCAATTTGGTCTGGTATCTCCAGTTGAGGTAGGACCAAGTCCTTCCTCCAAGTATCAAGGTTGAGAAAGGTGTTCTCCCACTAGCATTGGCTCTAAGAAGCCAGTTCATGCACCCTGGATAGACTCTGGTCTGAGTGCAAGAGGCTCCACAAACTGCCCACGCATGTCAACTGTCATTGATTAAGGTCAACATTAAGAAGATTTAAATTTTTTTCATGAAGGTTCCTCAGCTGTCATTTCAGAGTCAGTGGGCTCCCAATAGCTCAGGTCAGCACTCTCTATGAGTCTCTTCCTCATGATTATGACTCCTTTGCTCAAATACAATCTTCTCTCTCTTCCTCTCTTCTGCTGGACCAGGAGCTCATATAATTTCTCCTCCTTCTGGACCAGTAGTTGGACCTGGTGCTTAACGATGGATCTCTGCTTCTACCTCCACTGTTTGTTTGATGAAGGTTCTATAATGGCATTTGATTACAGGAGAAGTCTTGTTTAGGCACCCTCTCTACTATTGCTTGGAGTTCTAGATGGGGTTCTTGGGTATTTCCCTAGCACCAGGTTTCTCTCTAACTCCACAATGGCTCCTTCCATCAGGATATACACTTCTTCGCTCTCCCTCTCTGTAATCCTCCCTGTACCACCCTTTTGACTCATGTTCTCTTCTCTTCTCCTCTTGTACTCCCTCCCATAACTTTGTAATTTTTTCAGGAGATCTTCTCTATTTTTCTTTCTCAAGGAGATCCATGGATGTATCTCGAAAGATCTTCCTATTACCTATCTGTTTGGGGGTTGTATATTGTAGCCTAGTTATCCTTTGCTTTACATCTAAGATCCACTTATGAGTGAGTACATACCATATCTATCTTTCTGGGTCTGTGTTACCTCACTCAGGATAATACTCTTCAGATCCATTCATTTACCTAAAAATTTCAGGATGTAATTTTTTTCTGCTGAGTAATACTTCACTGTGTAAATGTACGACAATTTTTTGATTCATTCTTCAGTTGGGGGATGTCTAGGGTGTTTCCAGGTTCTGGCTATTACAAAGAATGTTGCTATAAACATAAATGAGCTAAGGCCTTTGGGGTAAGAATGTGCATCCCGTGGATATATGCCCAATAGTGGTATTGCTGAATCATTAGGTAGATTGATTCCAGTTTTCTGAGAAATCATCATACTGATTTTCAAAGTGACTGTATAGGTTTACATTCCCACCAGCAATGAAAGAGTGTTCCCCTTGCTCCATATCTACTCCAGAATAGATTGTCACTTGTGTTTTAATCTTTGACAAATGTAAGATGGTATCTTATGTTTTGATTTGCATTTCTCTGATGACTAAGGATGTTGAGCAGTTCTTTATTTGTCTTTCAGCCATTTGGAGGTGTTCCGTAGAGGATTCCCTATTTAGCACTGTACCCCATTTTCCAATTGGGTTCTTAGGTTTTTTGACCTCTAGTTTCTAGAGTGCTCTATATATTTTCGAGATCAGTTCTCTGTCAGATGTAGGGTTGGTGAAATATTTTTCCCATTCTGCAGGCTACTGTTTTATCTTACTGGCCATGTCCTTTGCCTTATGCTCCTCAGTTTCAGGAGGTCCCATTTACTAATTGCTGCACTCAGTTTCTGTGCTACTGATGTCATATTTAAAAAGTGCTTGCCTGTGTCAGTGCATTCAAGATATTTCCCAGTTTTTGTTTTTATTCTATCAGGTTCAGTGTAACTGGGTTTATGTTGAGGTCTTTGAAACACTTGGATTTGTGTTTTGTGCAGGGTGATAGATATCAATCTATTTTTATTCTTCTATATAGCACCACCCAGTTATGCCAGAAAAATTCATTGAACATGCTACCTTTTGTCATTGTATATTTTTGGCTTTTTTTGTCAAAAATCATGTGTTCATAGGTGTGTGGATTAATGTCAGAGTCTTTGATTCAGTTCCAGTGATCCACAAGTCTATTTTTCTGCTAGTATCAAGCTGTTATTATTACTGTAGCTCTACTTTAGAGCTTGAAGGGATGATGATGCCCTTAAAGTTCTATTATTGAACAAGATTGTTTTGGCAATTCTAGAAATTTTTTATTATTTCATATGAAGATAAGTATTGTTTTTTCAATGTCTTTGAATAATTGTGATGGAATTTTGATGGAGATTGCATTGAATTTGTAGATTGCTTTTGAAAAGATTGCCATTTTTACTATGCTTATACTACCTATCCAAGATCTTTCTATTTTCTGACCCCTTCAATTTTTTTCTTTGATGACTTAAAGTTCTTGTTGTACAAGTGTGTCACTTCAATGCTTAGAGTTACTCCAAGATATTTAATGCTATTTGCAGATATTGTAAAGGGTGATGTTTGCTTGATTTCTTTTTAAAGACCATTTATTATTTATGCATAGAAGGGCTATTGCTTTTTTTTTTTTGAGTTAATCTTTTATCCTGTTACAATGTTGAAGGTGTTTATCAGCTGGAGGAATTCCCTGGTAGAATTTTGGGGGTCATTTACATATACTATTGTATCCATCTGCAAATAGTGATAGTTTGACTTCTACCTTTTCAATGTGTATGCGCTTGTTCTCCTTTTGTTGTCTTATTGTTTTAGCTAAAACTTCAAGAACTATATTAAGTAAATATGGGGAGAGAGGACAGCCTTGTCTTATTCCTGATTTTTGTGGCATTGCTTTGTGTTTCTCTCCATTTAGTCTGATGTTATCTATTAGCTTACTGTATATTGCCTTTATTATGTTTAGGTATTGTTCATGTATTCCTGATTTCTCTAGGATTTTTATTATGAAGGGGTGTTGAATTTTGTCAAAGAATTTTTAAGTATCTAATGAGATGATCATGTGTTTGTTTGTTTGTTTGTTTATTCAGGTTGTTTATATGATGGATGACATTGACGGTTTTTTGTACGTTCAATCATCCTTGCATCTCTGGGATGAAGCCTACCTGTTCACGGTGGTTGATTTTTTTTATATGTTTTTAAGTTCTGTTTTCCAGTATTTTATTGAGTATTTTTGCATTAATATTCATGTGGAAGATTGGTCTGTAATTTTCTTTCTTTGCTGCACCTTTGTGTAGTATTAGAGTATTAGAGTGGGTATTAGAGTGACTGTACCCTCATAAAAGAGTTGGACAGTGTTTATTCTCTCTCTATTATTTGAAGGAATTTGAGCAATATTGATATTAGTTCTTTGAAAATCTGGTAGAATTCTGCACTTAAACCATCTGGCCCTGGATTTTTTTTTTTTTTTTTTTTTTTTTAACTTTGAAGACATTTAGTAACAGATTCCATTTCACTGAGGTTATATGTCTGTTTAGGTCATTTATCTGGTCTTGATTTAATTTTGGTAAGTGGTACCTGTCTAGAAAGCTGTCCATTTCTTTTAGGTTTTCCAATTTAGTAGGGTACAGAATTTTTATGTATGACCTAATGATTCTCTGGTTTTCCTGGATTTCTGTTGTTATGACCCCCTTTTCATTCCTGATTTTATTTTTTAGATATTTTCTCTCTGCCTTTTTGTTAGTTTGGATAAGGGTCCATCTATCTTGTTGACTTTCTCAAAGAATCAACAATTTGGTTCACTGATTCTTTGTATTGTTTGTATTGTTCTCTTTGCTTCAATTTTATTGATTTCAGCGATGAGTTTGATTATTTCCTGCCATGTACTCCTTCTGGGTAAACTTACCTATAATTGTTTTAGAGCTTTTAGCTGTGCTGTTAAGGCTCTTGAGTGAGACTTCTCCAAGGATTTTTTGTTTTCGTTTTTATTTAATGTAGGCATCTAGTGCTGTGAGTTTTTCTCTTAGCACTAATATCATTGTGTCCTATAGATATAGGTATTTTGTGTGTTCACTTTCATTAAATTTTAGAAAGTCATTAATTTCTTTCTTTACTTCTTCCTTGATTCAGAGGTGGTTCAATTGAGAGATGTTCAGTTTCCGTGAGTTTGTAAGCTTCCTGTGGTTTGTGTTGTATCATGGTGGTCTGATAGATTAAAAAGGTTATTTTGATTTTTCTATATTTAGTCATATGTGCAAAAAGTTCCATGAGGTACTGACAAAAAGATATATTCTTTTGTGTTTCAGTAAAGTTTTATATATATATATATATATATATATATGTATGTATGTGTGTGTGTGTGTATATATGTGTGTATATATATGTGTGTGTGTGTATGTATGTATAAAGTCCACTTGAGTCATAACATCTGTTACATCCGTTATTTCTCTGTCAAGTTTCTGTCTGGTGGGCCTGTCCACTGGTGAAAGTGGGGTGTTGAAGTCTCTCACTATTAATGTATGGGGTTTGATGTGATAATTAAGCTTCAGTAATGTTTCTTTTTTATATGGGGATGTTTTTGTATTGGGGACATAAATGTTCAAATTAAGACTATATCTGGGTGGATTTTTCCCCAGGTGAATAAATAATGTCTATCGTGAACTCTTTTGATTGATTTTAATTTAGGGTCTATTCTCTTAACTATTAGGATAGCTGTTCCAGCTTCTTTCTTAAGTCCATTTAATTGGAAAATCTTCCCAACCCTTTGATCTGAGGTACTGTCTGTCTTTGAAAATGAGGTGTGCTTTTTGTATGCAGCAGAAAGATGGATTCTGTTTTTATATCCATTGTGTTAGGCTGTATCATTTTATAGGTGAATTGAGCCCATTGATATTAAGGGATATTAATGACCACTGATGGTTAGTTCCTATTATTTTTGGTGGTAGTGTATTGTATTTCTCTTCTTTGGGTTTTTCTTCTCTGGAATTTTCTATTTCTTATGGCTTCATGAGTGTACTTAGATTTCTTAGGTAGTTTTCCTTTCAGTACTTTCTGTAGGGCTAAATTTGTGGATATGTATTGTTTAAGTCTTGTGTTGTCTTGAAATATCTTGCTTATTCCATCTGTGATGATTGAGAGTTTGGGAGGAGATAGTAGTCTAGGATGGCAATTCTGGTCTTTTAGTGGCTGTATAACATCTGACTAAGACCTTCTGGCTTTCATTTTTTCCATTGAATAGTCTAGTGTTATTCTGATGTGTCTGTCTTTACTAAGTTCCTTGGCCTTTTTCTTTTTCAGTTCTTATTATTCTTTCTTTATACTGTATGTTTAGTGGCTTGATTATTATGTGGCAAGCAGATTTTTGGAGAGCTATCTATTTGGTGTTCTATAAGCTTTGTATAGCTTTATAGACATTTTCTTTTTTAAATTGGGAATGTTTTTTCTATAATTTTGTTAAATGTATTTTCTGTGCCTTTGAACTGGTATTTATGTATTTCTTTTATTTTTAGTATTCTTAGGTTTGACCTTTTCATGTGTGCTATGACTTTTTTGGTTTTAATGTTTTCTTTGACTGATGTATCTATTTCTACTATTGAGTTATCCACTCCAGAGGTTCTTTCTTCTACCTCTTCCATTCTGTTGATTATACTTGTATCTGTAGCTACAGTTTGGTTCTTCAGATTTTCTATTTTCAGCATTTCCTCAGGTTGTATCTTTTTTATACCTTCTATTTTAATTTTTAAATCTTGAAATGTTTTCCTCACCTGTTTGATTTTTGTTGTTGTTGTTGCTTTCTTTAAGGAATTTGTTGATCTTTCTCTTTTTGTCTTTTCTTCTATTTCTTTCAGGGAGTTTTTTAGTTTTTCTTTTAAGGCATCTAATATCTTCACAAAAATTGTTTTTAAAGTTGTTTCCTTTTGCTTATGCTACATTGGCATAATCAGGCCTTGGTGTTACAGAATAACCAAATTCTGGTGGTACCATATTGTTCCTTATGTTGTTGTGTGTATTCTTGCACTGTTGTCTTCCTCTTGCTTTCTTGGATTAATGTGGGATTTGTCTGTATCTCAAAGATCTGATCTTGGTGCAATCTGTTCTGGCTGTGTCGGTGTCTCAGGAAGCCTCTCTTGGCCCAATATGGGCCCTTGACCCACTTGGAGGTAGTGTATTCTGTGTCAGTGAGCTGTTCTTGGTGTAATAAGAACAAGTTATTTCTGTGCCTCAGGGATCCAATCTTTGTCCAGTATGAGCTGTTGATCCAGAAGGCGCTCTTGATCCCATAGGAGCTCTTGATCCAATAGGTGTTATCAAACTGTGCGTCTCAGGTAGCTGCTGAAGTTCCTGGATGATAAGGCAGACTGGGGGGTTTGGCAGGATTTCTACATGGGGATGTTCAGCAAACTGGAGTTTTAATGGGGAGTTCTGGCCCATAGGTTTTCACCCTACTGGTCTGGATTTAGGGGAGAAATGGGTGAGGACCACAGGTCATAATTTAATCAGAATAAAATAAAATGATACAGAAATAGGACCAATGTGTTCTCTTTGCCAGCCACCATTTGCCTTCCTGCCAAGGTGAGTGATTTTATTGCTTTTGGAAAGAATAGGCCAGATTATTTATTTATTTATTTATTTTCCCATTATAGGTATTTGCCAATTGGTTTTATTTACAAAATTCTATATAGACCTGAAAAATAGAAAGAACTGAGCAGGGGTCTTTGCCCAACAGGTAGAGTTTTGGGTTACTTGGAGAAACAAGGACCATGTCAATATTCCTTTCTGGGATACCTTTATAGATGAATATCGCATCTCTCTGAAATCATACAACCCACCCATTCATATATATTTTACTGAGTCCATTTATCCTTGTTCTTATATACATGTACTCAGGAGTGAATACAAGGAATTGAAATGTATACTCTTTCCCTCAGTATCCAGTTACTTCCTTTTAGTCTTTATCTTTGAATTTTCAAACAGAGCCACAAATAGAATCATTAGGCTGTTGCCCTATGTACATTGGAAAGAACAGTTTTAAAGCCCTGATAACATGCTTTAATCACTCCTATGCTGAGTAATCTTGAAAACTTACTTCTCCATGGGAGTCCTCAGGTTCTTTACATGACAAATGAAGTCATTTATTAGATAAATAATAGGTTTATCCATATGTTTGAGCTAATAACAACTATCTGTGTTTCTCAGTTGCCAATGGCCCCTGAGCTTTAAATCCCAACTTTTAGTCATGCTGAAAAATTATATAAGAAAAGACTGGGTCCTATCTTACAGGTTATACCCTGAAGAGAAGTATGGAAGAGAATGTTGCAAAGCACTGACTGCACACTGACCCTTGATGAAACAAAATTTCCCACTTTCTGGCAGCACAGGGTTGGTTATTAAGGCTGCAAAAGGAACAGGAAGCCACAGCAAAAAGTCTCATGCTTGCAGGATATGCATTTATGCTTGGGAATCCATTGTGCCTGTCTTCATGCTAAGGATAAACTGAGTACTGAAAGGACATTTTTTATACTCATTTATTTATATTTAATCCAAGAATATTTGCAAAAAAATTTATTGCAAAGAATATTTGCAATAATGAAGCAAAAAGGATCATTCCAATTCAGCAATCACAGAAACTGTATGCTGAGTTTTTCATTTTAATATAAGACCATATTTAATCTCCCTGCTTTTGGAATTGCAATTGTACCTAAAGCCTCTAGATTGCCATATGGTTTAGCAACTACACATTTTGTCATAATGTTTATCTTCATACATGTATTGTTTCAGTTGAATTTTTCTATTCTTTAAGATTAGATAGAGTATGTCTTTCAGATAGTATGGTCCAATGGTCTCACACTGGTGCTAGAACCAAAGAAGACATTAGCAGTCATGATTTAAGATGTTAAGAACCTACAACCACATTTCTTTGTGCATGCTGCTTTACAAACATACCTTCATGTTTTGTTTAAGAACTGCTTATTTTTGAATGCCACTTGATATCATGGAATGCTGAACCACTGTCATTTGGATCTGTACAGCTTGCATGCATTGCTGTGAGCAGGACTTCTGATCATGGTATCACTGATCTTTGGCAGAATTTGAAACAATTGTAATACATGTTTAGTGTGGAGTTTAGCTCTGTTCATTATAAGATGTGTAGTAGCATGTCTGGCCTACCTCCATTAGGTGCCAAGCAACCCCTTTCCAATAGAGACAAACAAAAATATCTTTATATATTTCCATATATTCTCTGGGAAACAAATACTTCCTCATTTAATAAGTATTGACTTGGAGTAAAACACATTACGACTGTCCACAAGCCTTTGACATTCAGTGGAAATCTTCGTGTTTCTTTTTTTTTTTTTTAAAAAAAAAAAAACTTTATTTATTTATTTTATTTATTTGCCTTGGTGTTTGCCTGGAACTGGAACTACAGACAGTTGTTAGCTGCCATGTGGGTGCTGGGAATTGAACCTGGGTCCTCTGGAAGAGCAGACGGCACTCTTAACCACTGAGCAATCTCTCCAGCCCCCAATGTTCGTGTTTCTTAAAAAAAGGCACCAATTTCATCCTTGAATTCATCCATTCTCCAAGTACTTATTGACAATATGCTTCTTTCAATGACATATGGGGCAATCTTTGATGAAGCAAATATAATTCTACATAGAAAAGGTGGCAGGTGAGCCTAGTTGAATATGATCTATGAGCATTCTATTAACACTAATGGCTTCAGGGTGAAGGTAAGAATAAAGAGTATTCATATCACTAAATATACTATTCTGATCCTATGTTTTTTTCTACCTCATTTTAGAGCTAAGTTCTCTTAGGAAAACATGCGTCATTTTTTAAAATATTCTAGTTTGAGTGTTTTATTACATTGTAGACTAGAAACCAAACATTCACAAGTATTACTGAAGAAAACTTACAGAAAATATTCTTACAGCATTATTGAAGAAAACTTACAAACAAACAACAACAACAACAACAACAAAACAATATTGTCCTTCACATAGGGGTGTGGAGACCAGAGTGAAAAGACGATTAAAAAGTCAGGGGGAAACTCTTTGAAATTTTGGAAAATAAATATGATGGTTGGAATAAACTAATTTTATAATCCATGATCTTGGCAGCAAAACCAGGGTTAAATGGCCATTCATTATGGGGTAATAGAGGTTGCATGTCAGAGAAATAGATTTTTTTTTATAAATGCTGACTTCTCACATGGTATTGAGGCTACCAAGTTCAATAGAAAAATGAGAACAAAGGCATGGAGACATGCCCACTTTGTGTATTATTTATGATAACACATATTATATATCTTATTTTTGCTCATATCCCATTAGTGAGAATAAATTATCTACCACCACTCCATAAAAGATTCTTGAACATAAAAAAACACAATTTTTATTTTGAGATTATATAACTACATCATTTATTCCCTTCTTTTTCTTGACACCAGCTCTTTTATGGACCTTCTTTCTTTCTTTTAAATTTATGACATTGTTTTCTTTAATTGTTGTTTTATATACATACATATACTGCACCACACATATACAAATATATGTGAGTGTGTATGTATTCCTAAATACATATACACAGCCTTCTCAGTCATTATAATATTACTTACAGGTATGTGGTCTCAGGACTGACTATATAGTATTTGATAACTAATCTTGAAGATGTTCCATGAGGAAGACCATTTCTCATACTCTCATTACTCTCCAGTTGCCCATAGCTCTTTGTCTAGAGTTGAAGTTTTCCAAGCTTCCCCCCATTTCATGTTAGCATATCATTGCTGTTCAAAGTATTCTTTAGGCAGATATCTTGAAGTACATTAAGAAAATAATAAAACATGGGTAGTAAACCATCATTGCTTTTCATAGAAATTGCTGGGTAATAATTTAAGAAGTGCAGAGCAATAATTGCAAAGGAATTGTCAGGAGCATTCTCTCATAGGTAGGAAAGAATCTTGAGTTAGGTGATGGAATAGTGTTTTGGGGCAAAGTATAGACATGTGACTTAAGACCTTATATGCATCACAGTGATATGTTCAATGGAGATGGATAATTGTTGCCTTCTATTAATTTTTTCAAGCCCTCTCAAAACATCAAAGTGACCATTTTATTTTATTGTATTTTCTGGTGTTAAACTTGTTCTTTAACTAAACAAACTTTCTGGATATGTGATTTTTATGCTATTTTGCAGTGTATCCTTAGTATGGATTTAGATTTTTTCATATTTAACCATATATAATGTATATAATACACACACATATGTATGAGTTTAAACATTGAATGCATGAATATGTTGTGTGCGTGCATAAAGTCTTCTAGTTTGTTCATTTCTATGAGACAAAAATGTTGCTGGGGTACAGCATCATTTTACATCCCTTAATGGGTATTTCTCTTCTAGAAGTTCTGTGCCACTGATGCTTCTCCGCTAGCAGCATTGTATGGCAGTTTCTGTCCTTCCTTCTCTCACTGGGCTGAACTGATTATTTGTTTCAAAGCATAAAGTTTGCTATGTTGGTATCCTCAACCACCACAAGATGGGCTTTTAGAAAGTAGACCCTGAGGTGATTAAGAATATGAGGAAGAAAACCATATCAAAAAGATTAGTGTCTTTATAAAAAAAAAAACGGAGTTTGCCTTGGCTTTGTTTTATGTTTTGCATAGTCATGTTATAACATGAGCATCTGCAAATCAGCAAATAAACTCTCAACTCACCTTATCTGTTCTGTCCCCTTGAGCACAGGCTTCTCATCCTTTTAATTATTAGATATAAGTATTTGGTATTAAAATTATTCAGCCAGGTATTTTGTTACTTCTTTGATGAAAGAGACATGCACAAAACATATTATTAATACTGAACATAGACATAAATATTTATTATCTCTTTGAAAGTTTAAAATAGTATTCCAATACATACAATTTTTGGATTGTACTAAATGATAAAAAACATGATTATATTAAATATGCCATTTGTTGACATGTTAGTAATGTGTTTTAGTAACATGCATTTAAAAAAGAAGCCTGTTTGAGTATGTCCAGCTGCTATAATCAAAATAAGATAGAAGTGAAAGGACTTAGCTGGACATTTAGAGATGTGTTTTGGATCTCTTATGACATTAGATGAAACTTAACCAAAATCCATTCAACCTAATACTTGCTTTACATGCCAGACTTTAGCATATGACCATGAGCTTTAGAAAATTATATCCTCAAAGTAGAGAGAAAAACTTTACTAGAGATTGTGGTGTAAATAAATCTAGCCCACTAAAAATCACACAACCTTTACTCTACAGTTTCAACCTACTTAAAAGAAATGTAGCCATCCCCACTGATAGATGAAAGTTATACTACATATTGTGACTCTTTGAAAGCAACCCCCCCAAAAAAACAAAAAGTATTATTGTCTTCAGTTCTACACTACCCACAGGAATTCACATGTCCCCTTCCAGGGTGACCTGGATGGTAGAAATAATGCTTTTTGCTTGTTACAGATGCCTACTACCAAAACACCAAGTGGCCCTCATTTACTTCTGGGTGAGATCCAATAATTCAATTCCAGTAAGTTGCAAATTCCTCTTGGCAATTCCATTTAGGATGGCCAAAACAAAAAGCCAGGTGTTAAGCATAAATTTCAGGAAATTGCTCAATCATCAGGCACTCTCTATGTGTTCAGAGAGAAGCATTAAGTCATAGGGAATATTATCGACAATATAGCCAAATCATAAAGCAAGACCACAGAGGTAAGGTAAAAAAAATTATAATTTCTAAGAAACAAATACCATTTTCAAAGAGAATGATGAAGTCTACAAAACTGCTTGGAATATCTTTGAGTACACTGCTTCAAGGAAAAAATAAAGTACATTTCCTAAAGGATCTGCATTTTGGCATCACGGGTTTGAAATAGACTCAGAAATATTTGATTGGGGAAAAGAGAGAACACTAAAGGTATTATTTTCTGGATAGACTAGTTAGGTGTCATTATTGTGCATTAGTTTTAATTATTTGTTTTGTTTTGTTTTGCTTTACTTAAGCAAAGTTTAGGGATGGGTAAAAAGAGAAAATGAGGAACAAAAGGCATTTTTAGGGTTGCAGAGGGTGAAGAAAGGAAAAAGTAGATGAAAGTAAGAAGGAAGAAAGTAAGAAGGAAGAAAGTAAGAAGGAAGAAAGCATTTAGAGAGGAGAGAAGAATAAGAAGTGTATGTGCAGGCATGGAGTGCCTGTGTGTGTGTGTGTGTGTGTGTGTGTGTGTGTGTGTGTGTGTGTGTGTATGTGTGTGTGTGTATGCATGGAGCATTCTTTCTTAATTTGATATTTAAATAATGATCGGAACATATTTACACTCAACTTTAGTAAAACCACTACACATATTCTTCCAGTCACGGATGCTGTCCAAGCATGGTTCCCTGCAGAGTGTTCAGTGCTGGGGAATGAAGAGAGTAGACAAAGGTATCTACCTACTCTGCTGGAGCTCTCTAGAAAAGTCCTTTGTCTTTTCTCAAATGGTTGTAAATAATACCATGATCCAAGTGTTTAAAAACCCTGGAACAATTTTCCTTGATTCTTTCCCAACTCCAAAGTACAGACAAATCTCAACCTAAAATAATTCTTTAGCTTAGTATATCCATTTTTATCTATTCCAATTTTCAATAAGCGAGTGTTAGAGGAATAGTAGTTAAGCTGTCATGGGTGGAAAAATAAATCCTCACATTTGCTTTCTTTCATCTCAGTCAAGATTTTTGAAGCTCTGTTAAGAGGATTAAAAGCAACAGCAACAACAATCAATGTCTCAGGTTTTCGAGACACAGATATGTAGATTGTGTGTTAATTTTACCAGTAGAATACTTACTGCTGTTTCTACTCATGAAACCAAATGATAACAAATATATAAGAGAAAATAAAATTAGTATAGCAAGCAAGCCTTCTATATTAGAAATTAAACATTCTCTTGGCATTTCCCTCTTCTTCATGTGTTTCTGTCACCACCAAACCTGAACCATTCTCCCACCAAAGCACATCTTAGGTCTTTCTACTACACTGGAACCACTTGAACCTATCACCAACACTAATTTGGCTTGTAGAACTTTCTCTTTTTGGCTTTTATAACTGGTATTGAAGCCAGGATGATCTTTTATAATTATTAAGGTGAGACTTAATGCTACAATTACTGGAACTTAAAATAACTTTCTGTTAATTTGTAAAGACTTAAATCTCGAAAATGACTGTGAACCCTTATTTAATTAATTCTGATTCTTTCCAACTCTCCTAGTACTTTTCCTGAGTAGAGCTCATGGTGCAGGTATACAGGTGTGTGGGATTTGTTACTTTCTTCCTACTAGTGATAAATGTATGCTGTCCTAAACAACGCTGACTTCAGTGTGAATATAAGTTTTCATTTCTCTACATTAAGGACACAGGATCCTACATGTATGTGAATCATACAGTAAATACAACTTGCCTTTCATAAAAAAAACAAAACAAAAAAAGAAAAGAACTGTCAAGCTGCTTTCCAGTTTATTTGTACCATTCTGAATTCTCACCAGAAATGAGAGTGAGTCATTTGTGAGAACTCCAGTGTGAGGGCTCCAGTAAGAGAGCTCCTGTGTGAGAGCTCCAGTGAGAGAGCTCCAGTAAGAGAGATCCAGTGTGACAGATCCAGTGAGAGAGCTCCAGTGTGACAGATCCAGTGAGAGAGCTCCAGTGTGAGAGCTCCAGTGAGAGAGCTCCAGTGAGAGAGCTCCAGTGAGAGAGCTCCAGTGTGAGAGCTCCAGTGTGAGAACTCCAGTGAGAGAGCTCCAGTGTGAGAGCTCCAGTGAGAGAGCTCCAGTGTGAGAGCTCCAGTGAGAGAGCTCCAGTGAGAGAGCTCCAGTGTGAGAGCTCCAGTGTGAGAACTCCAGTGAGAGAGCTCCAGTGTGAGAGCTCCAGTGAGAGAGCTCCAGTGTGGCAGATCCAGTGTGAGAACTCCAATGAGAGAGCTCCAGTGTGAGAGCTCCAATGAGAGAGCTCCAGTGTGAGAGCTCCAGTGA
>PVIH01002454.1:0-189138 GCA_004025045.1 Sigmodon hispidus
TCCTGACCTCTGGGCGGGGTCCGAATCCGCCCCTCGGAGACCCCAGCAGTTGCTTTTCTCAGTTCGAGGTTGTGGCGGGGTTTCCCTCAGCAGGAGCCGTGGAAGTGGTCAGGGACAGCGTCCACCTGCCCCTGCCCCAGAGAGCGCTGGGATTCTGCAGCCAGCGCTGGGTCCCGGAAGTGGAACCAGCAACAATGGGCGGCATTACTTTTTTTAAAGAGTCTTTTTTTTTAATGTATAGTGTTCTGCCGCCTGCATGTATGCCTCCATGCCAGAAGAGGGTACTGGGACACATTATAGATGGTTGTGAGTCACCATGTGGGTGCTGGGAATTGAAATCAGGAACCCTGAAAGAGCAGTCAGTGTTCTTAACCTCTGAGCCATCTCTCCAGCCCCACTGAGGGGCATTATTTTTTTAAGTTTTTTTTTTGTATTTAAAAATATTTTTCCCATACCCATCACAGCGCTCTCTTCTTCCCCTCCTCCCAGTCCTTCCTCAGCCTCTTCCTCCCCATCCCCCGATCCATTCCCCAGAAAGGGCAAGGAATCTTTTAGTTTCTGTCCCTCATTTCAAGGCTGAGTAAGGTGTTCTTCTGTAGAGAATGGGCTCTGGGAAGCCAGTTCATGCCCCAGGAATAAACTCTGGTCAGACTGCAAGAGGCTTCACAAACTGCCCACGCTGTTTGACTGCCATCTACATTCAGAGGCTTTAGTTCCTTTCCATGAAGGTTCCTCAGCTGTTATTTCAGAGTCAGTGCGCTCCCAATAGCTAGCGTCAGTCATCTCTATGGGTCTCCTTTACATGATTCTGATGCCTTTGCTCATATACTCTCTCCTCCTCTTCAGCTGGACCAGGAGCTCAACCTGGTGCTTAGCTATGGATCTCTGCTTCTGCCTCTAACCGTTGCTGGATAAAAGTTCTCTTCTGCTGGGGCTCCAGAGGCTGTCTCCCTTAGATGGTCTTGAACAAAGTCACTTTCAGTTTTGGATCAGTCTTTGGTGTCAGGGAACCTAGAATACAAAGGTCAGCCCTACTGTTCAGTGGTGTATGCTCACAAATGAAGAGACGCTGTTGGCCAAGGTTAACAATACATAGCTAGTTAAGTGATGAAGCCCATGCTCAAACCCAGGCCAGCACACTGTGTGGTTCTTACCCAGCTACTTGTTCTCTAAGCCTTTGGTTCTCTCCATCTGCCTAGTAGTATTAGGTACAGTGATTGCTTAAATAAACACTTCCCACAGAGTATCACTGTCATTACTGCAAAGGATCCTGGGGCTGTTATGTCTCGCTCAATCGTGCCATGGAAGCCGGGATCAAAAGGTTAAGCTGACGAAAAAAAACCTATCAGTAAAGGGTCTCATTTTTAGTGGAGACAGCATTGTGGCTTTCCTTCATGAAGACCATGGCCAGAAAGAAATGAGTGCTTGGTCTTAGCATGTTAGCAAGTTTGGGGATTGGTGGCTTCAGATGTAGTGTGAAATGAGGGGAAGATTTAGAGACTGGAGATGTGGAAAAGGCTGTTAGATGGGAACCACACTGCTCACCAAGGCAGTAGATGGAGGAGCTGAGCTGTTCTCCTCTGGATGATGGGAGATACAATAGAGGACAAGGAGATGTTAGCTGGGGTCTGAGGAATCAGCCCAACAAGTAAATGTGGCTGCTACTAAGCCGGATCATCTGCATTTCATTCCCAGAGTCACACAGTGGAGGGAGAGGACCAGCTTTCATAATATGTCCTTTGACTTCCACGGGGGTGCCAGGGCACATTTGCTCACACTCTCATCCAAAACAACGAACAAGTGAGAGAGAGAGAGAGAGAGAGAGAGAGAGAGAGAGAGAGAGAGAGAGAGAATAACGGGGGTCAGATCAGGAAAACAGAACAAAACTCAACTTGACTTTGGCCTGCAGACGTGAATTGGGTCTTCTTGGCATCCTCCAGCCTTGCCTTTTGCTCGTCTTCATACCAGCCTAAGCATGCTGTTGTCACTTTTAAAACTCCCAAGTCAAGCTCCTGAAGTGTGGTGAGCTGCGGGAAGAGGGTGTGTCAGATCCGCCTGTGGAAACCTTCTAGAGAGTCTCTGTAGCTCTCCTGCTCTCTCACCACTGTCTTTTTCTTGTTACTTCCTCCAGCCCCTTTTGCCACATAGTGTCCAGCTCTCCTCCATCTGATTGGAACCCCCACCTGTCCCCAGGGCCCTCTTCACCCTCTAGGGCGTCTTTATAGTTTCTATGCACACTTCATTTTCTACCCATAACACAGTTGACCCCTTTTTACCCCATAACACACTTTTTACCCCTGCCTTCAGGGGCAAGCCAATGTTTCTTTCTTTTTTCCTCCTCGTCAGATAAAGACTGATTGCGCCCCTACCGTATAGCAGACACATCATGTGACAGCCATCAGAGCTATTTTCCACAGAGACACACTCACCTTTCTCTCCTCACTTGAATTTAGATGCTGCTGCTGGCCCGATTTGGATAATGAAATGTCAGTGGAAGTGATGGATGTCACGTGCTGTTAGAAAGTTTAAGAGCTGGTGTGGGCCTTGTGACACTTGTTTCATTCTGTCCTATCTCGGACACTGACAACGTCTGAGGTGATGGGTGTCCCCCTCAGCCCAGGTCCTAGAAGGGCCAACATGTGCATTGCAGCAGACCTACACAGAGAAAGTGGTAGAAACCACAACTGGGTTTTTAATTCTTAGAGACTTTGGGGCTGTTTGTTGTAGAACATAACCTGCCTGGATGCCATGACAGAAACACCCAGTCAGTGGTTTGGTAGGCTTTGTTATTGGCAGGGGTCACCATCCTCTGAAGATAAAGCCCTAGATTTTAGTACACTATGAGATGTTTTCTGAGGAGAAAGATGATCAGGTAACAGTAAGAAACAGACCTGGTGCCCACTAGGCTCACTAATGTGTGACTCAGGCAATAGCAGATGCTGCCATCTAAAGAATTGAGGAGGTAGAGTCCCTGACTGGCTGCCCTTGGAGGATAAAAGCAGACACTGGTTGTTTCTCACACTCCTTCACTGCACATGCAGACTTCTTTAACCCTCTGACTGTGCCAGCAAACTTTACTAAGTGGGATGTCATCTTAGGAACAAGTTAACTCTGTTGATCAAGGACTATCTAAACTTGTGCTTTTGTGGGGCTTGAAGAGATTGAAACTGGCCATGTTATGTGGCTGAAATACAGTGGAGTGCCCTTGGTTGCTCCAAATTTTATCTATCTTAAATCCATCTTCTTCATTCTCTCACCAAAATCAACAGGTATAAAGGATTGCAGGCACTGACCTCAATGGTGAATTTGAAGGTAGTTAGAATGTGACTTCAGGCATCCAGGAATGCTTGGACCAATGTGGAAATTCTTTTACATTTGTGTGTGTGTGTGTGTGTGTGTATGTGTGTGTGTGTGTTTTGGTGGGGGAATGGTCATACTAAAGCACATGATAAGAAATTCAGAAGACAACCTGCAGGAAATGGTTTCTTCTTCCACTATGGCTTCCAAGGATTGAACTCAGATCCTCGAGCGTGGTGGCAAGTACCTTTTACTTGGTGAGTCATATTACTGGCCCTGGATGGAGGCTTAAACTTCAGTGTACTACTGAGATTTCCACTATCTGCAGGTGAGGGCATGAAGCTGTAAGGTGTAAAGCTCCCTGGATATGAAGAACTGGTTCACTTCCAGCCACGTCAAGAGTAGTAACTTTGCCTTCCTGCTAAGAGAATTTGCAGTGTTCTCCGAAGTCAGATGAGAACACTGGGAGTCTGCAATCTCAATGCTCCTCCTGAAAGGAAGCTACCGGGCTACATAAACAGAGCCATGCTGTGCGAATGCTGTGCTATTATAGTAAGGCAGGTTGGTTTGTTTACTTATTTTTAGAGCAGATTTCAAAAACAAACTTTGACAGCTGGAGATGGGCAACCCACAGATGAGGTGGATCAGGAAGTGGAGAAGCACAGCTTTGAAGAGCTGATAAAAACCAACCTGGTGCAGGCAGGCTTGCATGATACCGGGGAAGCCAATACTTTTTGTTCCCCTTACTTTGGTTTTGAGAGATCTCCCTCTGTAGCTTGGCTAGCCTGGGACTTGCTATGTAGACCAAGATGGTCTCAAAATGTGTGGCAATTTTCTTCCCTCTGCTTCCCTCAGTGCTGGGATCATCAGTACATGCCATGAAGCTAAAATTTCAGCAAAATCGATACAGAATTTATGTAGACTCTGCCATTCTCATCAAATTTCTCTCTCTCCCTTTCTTTCTTTTATTCTTCCTTTCAAAAAGTTAGTAATGAGACCTATAGGTTAAAGTTTTGCTACCAGATCCAGAGGACTTTTCTTGACAGTTAGGGAGGCTTTGGCTCCCTGAGGCATACCACCAAGCCAGAAACCACTTTCAGCTTCTGCCTCTGCCAGTCTGGTCTGGTCTGAGCCGGTCAGGCTTGCACAGACTTTGTACCAGGGCCAAGCAGGGACTGGGTTGCCTATTCCTTTGGGGCTGGTGACTCCAGCTCAGCTTAGGGATTGGTGAAAACTTCTTTCCAAGAAGACAAACTTGGGTTTTGTTTCTGGATGCATTTGGGTGTTTGAGGGGAAGAAAATCATTTTTTTAAAGCACACAGGAGGACAGGCATGCTGGTACTTTGGGAGCTAAGAGGCTGAGGATGACTCAGGGTTATGCTCTGCTCAGAGCCTCACCATTTCAAGATACCAGGCAGGCCAATAAAATGACTGTGTGCTGCCAATGCAGGCTCACTTTCCCCAGGGAGGCCAGCTGGATTTTCATCAGAGTCATGGGATATTTGGTCTTACTGTTCTAAATATAGGCTGGGCTCTAGGGTAAGACGGCCCTATACTTGGCCACTCATGTCTTCGGCAACATCTTCTTCTGTAAGTTCAGATCTGTGGAATAACAAGAGGAGTGTTTCCAAATGATGGCATCATGTGATTTCTGGAGCCTCAAACTTAGTATGTAGCTAAAGATGATCTTCAGTTTCTCATCTTGTCTCTGCCTTCTAGTGTTGGGATCACAGGCATGTGCTACTACCATGCCTGGTTTTTTTGTGGTGTTTGGGATTGAAACCATAGCTCTATGCATGTTAGTCAGGAACCTTACCAATGCCTTCTTTCCTTCTTTCCTTCCTTTCTTTATTCCTTTTTTCCTTCCTTTCCAAGTCTTTAAAGAATATATTTTACAATGGATTATAATGTTTCAATATGCAACCTTGTTTTTTTTTTTGTTTTTTTTTTTTTGTTTTTTTTGTAGTCCAGACTGGCCTCAAATTCTCTCTTTTCCTGCTTTACCCTCACGAGAACAGAGATTATGACCATGAGTTTCATACCTAGTTGTTATATAATGCTTTTTAAGAGAATGGCTTGAAACACTGACAAATTAGAAGTAAGTTAAATTTAATATGGTTGAGGTGGGAAGCTTATCCTGGAGTGACAGGGAAAGAAGAGACAAAGGAGACAAAGCAAGTGTCAGGAGTTCAAGGCCACTTTCAACTACATAGTGAGTTCAAGGCTAGCCTAAGATATTTGAGAATCCGTCTTAAAAAAAAAAAGAAAAAGAAAAGGAATGAAGGAACAGTCAATAGTCATGGATAATCTAGATACATCACAATGTCCCCCTATGACAGAATCCTAACAGCCACACAAGATCGTGTTGGAGAAAGTATGCATAAATGACAGGAGGTGATTGTTAGAGAAAAGGAACCTGGAGTCATAGCAGTCAGAACAGATTTTCCTCAGGCTGTTGTTATGGGGGAAAGAGAACTTGACACCAAATTTGGCTCAGTCCTGAAATAAGCAGGATTTGTAATCTAGGAGCCAGAGTGGAGTCTGCTGATGGAGAGGGGCCAATTCTTGCTAATGGCCCTTGGGACTAGGGAGATGTCAGTGGGTAAAGTGCTTTCTGCGCAGGTGTGAGGATCTCAGTTCAAGTCCCTAGACTGTGTGCAAAGCTGGTAGCAGTAGCAAGGGTCTGTGATATGAGCGCTTCTCTGACAAGATAAGAGAGAGCAGGGATAGACTTCTTAGAGAAACCTGTGGAGAAGGACAACAAAGGCACCCTGTTTCAAACCAGGAGGGAGCTGAGGACTGACACCCAAGGCTGCCCGCACACTGACTTCTACCCACATGCCCTGGCATATGTGTACACACACCTCCATCCATACACAGAAAGTACACTTGACTGGATTCCTGCTGAAATAGGCCATGGTTGTTCAATATCAGAGATGCCTGAGGACTTTAATTAGCTATCAAGACTCTGGACTTCTTTCTGAACTGACTTAGACAGATTCATGGTGGAGATGGGCCATAGAGGCCTGGTAAGGATTGAGGCCAAGGTCCAAATGTCTAGGCTTACAGTACCTTGGCTGAAGGTCCATGAAAGATCCTTGTCAAAATCTTCATGCATTTTTTTTTTTTTACAACACCAAAGCAGGACAGATATTGGTAGCTACAGTGAGCTCCTGATTATGTTGAATATTTACAGTCAGACATGTACAGACCGGGAGAGAGGTTTTTTCCTTTGTGCCTTTTCTTTATTTTTAAAGTTTCTACAATGAACTTGTATTTTTTAATGATTAAAGTACACTAAGTTTATTCATATATTTGAGAGGTGGAAAAATTTTCACCCTGACTTTTTAGGGTCAGGGTTATTTAAGTTTTATTGAAATTATATATCCCTTAAATCAACAATTAATAGTCTGTAGATCATTACTTGAAGGAAGACCATTAGGTCTCACCTTGTGTGTGTGTGTGTGTGTGTGTGTGTGTGTGTGTGTGTGTGTGTAAGGGTGGTGAGGGTAAGCTTTGGCAAGAGGGATGCTGAAATCAGATGCTAATGTGCTGTCCCTAATGACTATGGCAGGAACACAGTCTAGTTGCCTGGTCTCGAGTAGAAATATTAGAACATCTCATTCTGTGGTTCAGTTTACACAGCATCGGCCATTCACTCTTACAGAGGATCTCTCATCCTGAGCACAGAGAGGCTGAAGGGTTATACAGTACACCTTTATGAGGCCATTGAGGGTAGAAACAAGTTAAACCTAGATATGACCCTCATCTGTCTGTATGAGCAGAGACATCCTGAGAAGAATACAATAGACCATTATTTTAGTATTTTAGAAAAGAGTTTTGAAGGAAACATACCTTATAGAACCACTAAGGCAATCTTCAAGAATAGTATGGATGAGTGCCTACATAATCTTAAGTGAAGTTAGTAGGGCTTGGGTGTGTCCCTAAGTTGGTGTTTTTCAATCTTTTTGTATTGGTAATGTACTGCTGAAGTACTTGTGATCTGACTCAAGAGTTTAAAACAGTGCTTAGTGTAAGCATCACAGCTCAGATGGAAAGGTATCCTGGCAGCCAGGAGCCAAGGAATACTACAAAGTCACATTATATAACAGACTTCATACAAGAGATTTACTGGGGGGGGGGGAAACCAGGAGGATGCTGAGAAACAGCAGCAAACTGAACAGGATTCAGGGCTTATATAGAGTTTCTTGGGAAGGGGGTTGAACTTTAGAGGGTGGAGTTTTCCAAGGTGGGAATTGATCAGATTTTAATCCCTGAGGTTGGATTTTTTTACTCTATAGGGTTGGGGCAGGGTCCAGCACTTAGGGCAGTTAGAAGTCCTCAGATGAGGGGCCTGGCCACTCCTATGACTTGAGGGGCTTACATTTAGTGTCTCAGGATCTTTAGAGTCCAGGATCTTGATAAGGCACTTTACCTCAAGGCCCAGCACAGTGGTTTTCAACTTGTGGATCATGACCCCCAGGGGTTTGGAATGACCCTTTCACAGAGGTCATCTTAGACCCTTGGAATTTACATTGCAATTCTGAGCATCAACAAAGTTACAGTTATGAGGTAGCAACAAAATAATTTTATGATTGAGGGTCACCACAGGAGGAGGAACTGTATCAGGAAGGTTGAGAAGCACTGGTCTAGCTAACGAAAGCATTCACTTAGCTCATGGTTCACTGGGATACTTTCCAGTGTTCTGATTCTGGTGAGTAGAACTATTAATTACTCTGATCCTGTCCAGGGCAGATGCTCATGGTCCACTGAACCTGTTCCCTTCAGAGCTCACCTCTGTCTTCTTACCGATGTGAGCAAGAATCCATTCCAAGCCCAGTTAGATAATGCAAGCACTCAAGGAGGATCCAGGACTATCACTGCTCTGTTTAGTTGCAACAGAATTCTAGAACACATCTTTAGATTGAAGACTGGCTTGTGATGCTTAGGAGGACATTGGTTGGGAATGAGTCACTGGCTTGTGCCCATAGTGAGTCTGGTAGACCTTGCCCGCATCTGCTCGTGGAACATGTAACACAGGGCTGCATGCTGTGGTGATAACCTTTTATGGTTCTGCAGAACAAATGTTAGCTAAATGATTGAGGTATTCATGGTGGTCTTGTGGTCAGTGGGTATTTCCTTTGCTTCTGTTTCCGGAAATCTTTGGGTGATTGACAAGTCATCCATTCTTCTTATCAAGTTCTATTATAAAATAAAAAAGCAGCTAGGTGAGGAATGCTTTGGATCATTACCATCATCACTGTGGTGCCTCTTGCAATAGCCTGAGAAGTTTTGTAGAGTTACCTAGTAAAATTAGTTTTCTCCAATGGGGTCTTCCTGGGTATATTAACCACACTTTAGGGTAGACCCAATGCCCACAGGGTATTCCTGGGTATATTAACCACATTTTAGGGTAGACCCAATGCCCACGGGCTCTTCCTGGGTATATTAACCACACTTTAGGGTAGACCCAAAGCCCAGGAATAGTTGGCCGATACAAAACTAACTCACTAAAATTTTTGTAGCTTTTTTTTTGTCTCCCATTGCTTTGTTTGGGCTTTTATTTATTTATTTATTTACTATTTTTTTGGGGGGTGGGGAGTAATTATTGATCTTTTGTTTGTATATTTTGATTTCCATTTTTATGGATATTCTTTATGTGTTTCTTGCTTTTAACTTTTGTTTCTTTTGTTTTCAGAGAGAGAGCTAGAGTGAACAGGAACAGAGGTGGGTGTATAAGAACATGGAAGGATCTGAGGAGAGTTGGGCAAGGAAAAAGCATGATCAGAATATACTGAATGAAAAATAGCTTTAATTAAAGCCTTATGTAAAAAGATTTTCTTCATGTTTCATATATGCTTTTGGCATACTTATTTATTTTATAATTAGATTTTTGACACAGGTTTCAAGTAGTTCAGGACGGCTCCAGCTTCCATGTTCCAGCTAGCCTGGAACTCTCAATTCTTCAGCTTCTAGTTCCTGAGCCCCGGGGTTACAGGTGTGGGTGACTGTAACTGGATCCTGATTTGGTTTTCTTGAATCAGTGTCTCATCCTGCAATCCTGTCTGATTGGGAGCTCAATCTGTAACCTAGGTACACTCTCAAGTGCTCATACTGGGCTGGTTGGTAAGATCATTTTTGTCTAAAAAAACTTTACTTCAGGAAGAGATAGTCAGATAATTTCTGAGGTACATGATGGGCTGCTAAAGATAAAACTACAGATTAAAAGGCCAAAGGAATACTTGTCAATGTAGGTCTCAAGGAAGTCAAGATATGCTTGACTTTAAATATGGTTCTTGTTTGAGAGAATCTTTTTTTGGGGGGGGCATGGGTTGTCAAGTAGTCTAGGCTAGTCTTGACCTCACGATGTGAGATTGATCTTGAAAAACTAACTTTCCTACACCCAAAAAACTTCCAGCATGCTGGATTTTTGATAAGTCTTTTGACTCTCAGGTGGAAGGATGACAGGATCCTATCTCTTCCCATGTCTCCTTTATTTTCTCTGTCTGAGTGGAGCACACTTGTGATTCCAACAACAGGGTAGCAACAACAGGAGGATTGCCTCAAAGCCAGCTCGGGCTGCACATCTCTTAGAAACCTCTCCATCCCCGTCACCTCCACCCTGCCACACATACTCTTGTCTTTCTATCCTGCTTCAAGATAAGGGAGACCATTATTTAGAAGAATCCTACAATTTAGAAAACTTGGCTGTCATAGTTTTATGCAACACCTAACTTGAGGTAAGATAAAAAAATGTGATGAAATTTTAAAAAAAGTGTGTGTGTTCATGCACCCATGCATGCTTAGGAAGCAGATGGTCCATATGCTTACATTTGCATATTCATTAGACACTATGTTGCTGTTGATGCTCTCACAGATAGATGCTCAAGGCCATGGTCTTCACTAAGTTATGTCAATCTGTATGGAGTAGAATGAGTCTGTTGTGAGCATTGAAAACATTCTCTGGGGGACTCTGATTCACTCCTGTGAGAAAACCATCATTTCTCTTCTGCTACCTCATGAAAGGGTCGGTCCTCTTGATCGCTTCTCTGCATTGCCTTCACCCACACCCAAGGCTCACCCCTCTCTAGGCTTATCATCGGAGGGATAAAAGTGCCAGCTCACTGATATGTTAACAAGCTGCCACTCATCTGAATCTGCAGAGCAACTGCTGGCTCTAAAGGGAGACAGGGCCTCACCAATTTCTGTGAATTACAGCCCTGGTGGATATGCTTGCTTTAAATCTGTGGACTTGATCTCCTGAAGGCATGAGGCTGGCTGGATTGAGACTCCCTGGTGATGAAAGTGCCACGTAGGGGAGGGGTATATCCAAAGTGGCTTTGGAGAAGAGTTCTCAAAGGTGCCTCATTAAATATGCTATTATTATAGCTCCAGGTACTGGCTCATAGACAAAGAAAGGGAGATTCAGTTGGATAACAATGCAAATGTTGATAAGATCTGAAACTTGAAGTTCTTCAACAGGTGACTGTTACCCATTCACATAACAGTAATATTACTTGGCCATCAAAATGAATAAGTGGCTGGCATATACAAGCACTTGGGCTAATCTCTGTTGAACTATGCTGAACAATCGGCACCCCTTTAAGATCAGATTAAAGATCAAACCTAGGGCGTCGGTGCCTACCAGGCAAGCAGCTCAGCCACTGAGCTACACATAGTCTCAGCCCTGAAAATGAGTGTTCTCAAAAGGTCACATGGGATTCCATTTATACTAACAAAGCAGATATCAACTTATAGAAACAGGGACTAGGGATACAGGAGTGGGTGTGGGGAGAAAGTGGATGGAGCTGCATGAGAGTGTGGGAGGGATAGGATGCTGAAAATAGTTCATCTTACAATAAATAGCAATATCCCAGCTGTAACATAGTGCTACCCAGTTTCTAAAGGCCTTCTTCCTCACTGGGAGGGAACTGAATAAAAGTGCAATTATACTGTATACATATATATATATATATATTTACAACTTTGTGTAAATCTACAATTTTCTCAAAATACAAACTGTAATTATCTCAGTAAAGGTTGGTCTTTTCAGATCCAGTTCTGGTCCTGAAGCAACGGTTCTGTCCCACACAGGTTGAAGTTGGTATAAGACTGGCTCTGACTTAACATTGTGCCAGGCCCTTTCCTGGTTTTGAATGTGAGCAATGGATTCACTTCCTCCAAGGCCCCTGGAGGGTTTTTCTTGTTCCTGTTTTATTTTGTTTGAGGAAGGCTTTCCAGCACAGATAGTTGAGGATGACTTTGAACTTCTGATCCTGCTTGCTGTCCCTATCTCTTGAGTGCTGGGATTACAGGCATGTGCTACCCCTGCAGGGTTTTAATGAGGTACTAAGGGTTAAACCCAGGCCTTAGGATTCAAGGCAAGCTACCAATGCAGCTACATCCTATGCCTGCTGCAATTATTTTTAGCATAGTAATATCAAGTTGATGGCTCTCCATAAGGCTTTTCTCAATAGAGGGCACATCTCTGTGAGACTCTATGGCTGTCCTTTTATATGCTGTCTCATACCCCATCTTCCTGCCCAGGAGTCATAATCCCTGTCTGGCAGGAGGCAGCCAGGGCCTGCAAGATGCTGAGTCCAGGAAGCCAGAGAAGGGTGACTGAGGGGATGGCTGTCCTTCTTTCCTCTCTCCTCTCCCCTCCTACAGCCTGGGGTGGGATGCTAGGTCAGGGGTGAAGGAGGGGATGGACATTAGGTCAGCAGCACCGCACTGGTCCTGCCTGGCTCCAGGGTTGGCTTTGCTCAGGTCAGAGGTGTCAACTCTGCCCTTTAAAAATTGAGTAAAAAAGAAAGAAAGAAAGAAAAGAAAGTTGTGTGTGTGTGTGTGTGTGTGTGTGTGTGTGTGTGTGTGTGTGTGTAAGGGCACACAGATGGCAATAGGGTGGGTGTTTGAGGTGGGAGTCAGAGATGAGGAGCAGGTGAGGACTACTTAAACCGAAGGCCTGACTCAGCCCTTTCCTTTCATGGACTTTGTAAAGCACCGTTTGTTTTAGCTCAGTGGGTGGGTGGGAGTGAGGTTGTGAGGGAAAGAAGACAAGCATCTGGTGGACTCCAGACACCCATCTTCCTCAGGGTTAGGGGGCCTCCATGGAATCTAGGTTCTGGTGTCTTAGCTGGACTTCCATCTAGAAAACAGTGCGATTGTAGAGGTGGGACTCAGAAGGGTCTGTGTGTTATGTGATACCTCTACCCCCAGCCATGAAATAATGACATTATTCTGAAAAATGTGCAGATGAAAAGAATGATAACAGCCTGAGGGAGGAGGAGGAGGATGGTTGCCCACGTCTCCTGGGTTTGTTATTATAATGCACTTTGATCTGTTCAGAATCGAGTTTTTAGTTCTCCAGTTATGTTCATAGACTGGGCAGAGCTTGGGGTTGCAACTCTCTTCTGGCATACCACACCCACAAGAAAGCCTCTGGATGATCCCCTTTGTATGTGGTGTCGGGAGCTCTCAAATGATACCACCAGGTAGAGCCAGGGGGTTGTCAGAGGCATGCAGGGCAGGGCGGGGCTCTCCTGGGGAGGTTAGAGAGGCTTTTGTTTGTTTAAGTAATTGTAGTAAAAACTGGTGATTTCAATATGTTTAACTATATACTGGACCTCAGTCAGTATCTATGAATCAATGAAACAGCTATAGGATTTGATCCATTTCTCCCCCAGGGAGTCAGGCTCCACCTGAACTCAAGTTTAGAACGGTTTTGGTCTAGAAGACAAAGCTGTGTTTTAAAGCCATGGGGAGAGGTAAATTTGCTAGCTTGCTCCAGCCTTATGTAGTCTGCTAGACTGTCTCAGGCTTGCTCTTTAGTGGGTTGGTGGACATGTCTGTGATCTGTGTTCTGCTTCTCCTTTACCTCTTTCCTTCTCCCTAACTGCTGTTTTGACATCCCTCCCTGCTGCCTGGAGGTAGCTCAGCCAGCCCCTGTCTGAGCTTGTCTGGAGTCAGGGGTCAGGGAATCTTGCATTCCCTGTGCACAGAACCCAGCGCAGAGGCAGGTGTAGATGCTTATTAATAAACATCTTTTGACTTTGATGCATGGAAAGGGAGTGGAGGGCCCCAGCCGACCGGCAATATTTTACCTGGTTGTTTTGCTGAATGTCAGACCAGGGTCAAAAGACAAAGTGCCTGTGATTTTCCATATTTGACTAGATTTGTAATCCATGCAGAGAAAGAAATGTTTTCATTTGAGGGTGTATGGGAATTAACACCTATTCTATTATACTCCTTTAGCAACAGACATAGGGCACAGGGGCCACTTAATCAGTCCTCTGGTTATTCTGGAGATATAGACCAGTGAGGGATAGAGCACTTGCCCAGTGTGTGAGAGGCCCTAAATTCACCCCCCAGTAGCACACACTCTTGAGTGCATGCGCACACCTTAGCATCCATTAACGTAGGAGATAACCGGGCTTGTCCTATAGCATTTATTTAATTGCAAGAAGAAAGTAACTATATGATAACAACTGCTAAATGCTACTTTCTATTTGAAACTACCCTACACACAGTCTTCTTCACCCTTACCAAACCTGTGCACACTATATTGTAAGATATAGATAGCTGAGGTCCATTTTCAATATAAGGTGTGATTAGAGTTAGTCAGACTGACTGGGGTGGGGGGTCTAGCTGGCTGCTGGCACCTGCTGATCTCAGACATTGAGAGTTAGAAAGTTTTAGGGCATTTGTTACTGAACTGAGCCCAAGATGGGAAAAGGATTAGAAAAAAAAAAGGAAAGCACAGCACTGTCATGGGCTAAGCAAGGTGGCACATGCTTTTTATCCACCACTTGGAAGGCAAGAGGCAAGTGGATGTATAAGGTTTCAAGGCCAACCTAGGCTCCCTAAGTTTCAGGACAGCATACATACAGTGAGACCTTGTCTCACAAAACAAAATAAAACCGACCACCATCATCTGTTAATTAGACCAGTTTTGTTTTTCTATACCTGCACCTCTTTTTTGCATGTTTGCATATTAAAGACTGGCTTGTTTCCACTAGCCTTCTGAATTTGTTATTGTCTCTCTCCAACATATACTACTACCTCGCACATTGCACTGACTGGTTAATTAATTATCCTCAGGGTCAGGAATGTGGATTGCAGAATTGGGATTCGAGCCCAGCTCACTCAAGATCCTTCTCCTGTTACTCAGTGACGCTTCCTCAACATGAAAGTGTATTATTCCTTTTAGTATGTTGGCTGGCTTTCGGGTTGTTTTCTCCTCTGCCTTTTGACATCTCAGGATAAACCTCTACAATTAGGCTCCTGTGACAGGAAGATAAAATGCCCAAAGACAAAGACAAGAGCTAAGAGTTATAATAGATATAATTTTACTTCATCAAAATAAAAAATACTTGTACTTTAAAAAAGGGCTTCTTCAATTTTTTTTTTCTGTCACAAGCTCCTTTTGGACAAGAAATTCATATAATGTGGGCATGCAGAAGTCAGGTTTCTCTTGTTTCCTGGTTCTGTTTAATCCCTCCAATTGTCCTGTGAGCTTCCAGAGGAAGAGACATGGCTCTGAAGTGATTGGCCAGTTTCCTCAGGCGCCTGTCGTAACAGTGATCACAGTTTACTTATTTTATTTCTCATCAGTCATTTTTGCCCAGCACAGGTACAGCTTATTGTCTTATTAAGTAGTTGTTATTCTTTAATTTGTTTAATAATTGATTTTAATAATTATTTATTTTTATGATTAATTTTAATGATTAATTTTCTTAATTAATTATCAATCTAACTGCAGTAGAAATGCAGTACATCACAAATGTTATTTCTATTTCTTCCCCCATACTTTGTTTGGTTTTCTTTTGTCATTGAGTGGTGGTTCCAAGAGTTGGTGTCTCTCAGTCAGGTGCTTTATTCCAGTCAGTAGCCAGGGAGTACATATGGAGTCACATTAACTAACACGGATTCAAAAATGAGCTGGAATTGGGTAAGTTAGGTTGTTGTGCAGGGTGACGGGAGCCTGAACTGGAGATGGGTGCTGTCATTCATGCCTTTCCTGGGAGTTAAAGCAAGTTAATGAACTAACGAGAGGCTGTTGCATTCACCCATGGAAGGAATCCACAGCTTACCTTGTCCTAATGAGACATCTCCTTGAGACACTGGCTCTGGAACTCATGCCCCATGGACAGCACTTCACTGGGGTCATGCTTTTTATCCCCAGTGCTTGTCTCAATGATGGCAGGCACTATGGAGGAGCGCTGATGTCCAAGGCATCTCTGCACCTGGGCTGCTCTGCTTTGTTCTCATTCCACCTTCTAGTGTCACATTCTCCATCTTTGACTGTCCTACCCCTTCCCTCTTGACAGACGGCTCCATGGGTCAGGAGGTGGTGGTGTACACCTTTAATCCCAGTAGAGGAGGCAGAGGCTGGTGGATCTCTAAATTTGAGGTCAGACTGGCCTACAGAGTGAATTCCAGGACAGCCAAGACTGTTACATAGGGCAACCTTATCTCAAAAAAACAAAAACAAAAAGGCTTGATGGATGGGGAAGCAGTGAGCACACTGAGTAAGAATTTTGTTGTTGTTGTTGTTGTTTTTTAAGACCTAAAGGTAAATTGGTTGGTTCCTATTGTTTTGTTTACTAAGAGCAAAATAAAATTTAAGTCTTCCTAGTAATGAAAACAAAGTTTATTCTATCACTGTATAATACCCGATACATTAAAGCCAGTAAAGTGTGGATTTAAAAAATGTCTTAGATTGCCATCCATCCATCCATCCATCTATCCATCCATCCATCCATTCATCCATCCATCCAGTTACCCACTTAAAACATCTACCAAGCCATCAATCTGTCTATCCATTCACCAACATATCCATCCATCTATCCTTTATGTAAGCATGAGTGCATTCATCCACTTATTCACATTCATCCATCTGTCATCCATCCAGTTACCTACCCACTCATCATCTATTCATCTACCATCCACTCAAACATCCATTTATGCAACTTATCATTTGTTCACCTATCTACCCCTTCATCAATCAGTCCATCCATCTACCCGTTCTTCTATCATTCTTCTATTTGCCTATCACTCATTAATCTGTCTCTTCATCCATTATCCATTCTCTTTGGCAAGTCTACAGTGACCTTTGGACAGAACCTGAGGAGGGCCTAACTAGAATCTGTGAAACTGTCTATGATTCCTGAAGAGTCTCAAGCAATCCTGTTGGGTCACTCTGTCTGGAGTATGCCTGGCTGGGGAAAGTGGGGCCATAGAAAGCCCCCCTTTCTCTCTTCTCCCTCAAGTTAACTTGGAAGACTCTGCCTAGTCCTGCTTCTGTTTTTTCTCTAGAGGTTTTTAACTTTGCAGAACACCTCATATGTGCACAGAGGTCAGTCCCAAGAAGCAAACACAACCTTCCAGTGCCTGTCTTGGCTCCCTGCCATAGCTTCTCAGATTTTACAAAAGTTCAAGAGGCAGCTATATTTTCCGTGGCTGCCAACAGGGCCTTCCATGGCAGTGCCAGACTACTCTTCAGGTTAGAGTGTTCTCAGAAGAATTTTTAAAGAGGGTTTTTAGAGGTTCTGTAGAGCTGTATGGGCCTGGGGATTAGAACTTCTCACCATGGGAGCCTTTGGTATAGAGACGGGCATGAGATCTGGACAGGGTTTGTAAGGAGAATGTCACAGACAGATATGCTCAGGCCTACTGTTCAGAGTTACTGAGTTGTGCTTGGTGTTTGCCTGGCTGCAAAGAGTCCAGGTAAACTGTTCCCACCATCAGCCACCCCCCCCACAGTCCTACACGATGAATGTTTTTGCTTAGTGACTGGCAATGTTGTCAGTACAGGAATTTTCCCCAGAACTCAGAAATATTGTTGTTGTTTTCGAGACAGATTTAATTGTGTAAACACAGATGGCCTTGAACTCATTGTATATCACTGGCTGGCCTTGGATTTTTGGGAATCTTCTTGTCAGGGCTCTTTAAACACAGAGATTACATACAGGTGAATGTCACTGTACCCAGCAAAGGTCATAGGTATGGGTTTCTCAAGCTTAACTCTTTCCAAGCATTTTTACTTTTGATTTCTGCAGTTCCAGGGATGGAACCCAGGACCCTGGGAATGGTGGACACTCATGCTCACACTGGTCCACATCCCAGTCCTCAGAGCCCAAAGACAATGAACGGTACTCTAGAGCATCAAGGATGGGGAGATGGTCACAAGGCTGGGTGACACCACGGTCCTTGGATGCTTCTGGATAGCCTGGGAAGTATCAGTCAAGTTCTTTGGAGGTCTTGAAAAAAAAAATCTCATCTAAGACTATCTAGAGAAATAAGAGCAGTTTAAATTTGCCCCCTCCCCAACAACATATACAAAGTGAAGATAAGCCTGAAGACAGACATAAGCACCTTGTGTCTAGCCTCCAGCTTATAGCTCAGAGTTCCCACTGTGTCTGAAGGGTAGCTTCAGTTTTTACTCCACATGCTTTTGGGAAATAATGAAGGTGATAACGCCTTTAGAGTTATGGAGAGTTCTAGATGGCACTGCCAAGACACAGGAGCTGAATGGGGAGGGGAGAAGAGGGGAGTCTAAAAATAGTGTGTAGGGAGGGCTCCTGAGGCCAGCTCCCCTGTGTTCTCTGCGTTGGACAGAGCAGCTGGGTACAGTTATCCTCATGGAGCTGGAGAGCAGCTATGTGGTGAACTGGGAAAGGGTCCAGGGAAGGACCTACAGGTGATGCAATGTCTATAAACTAGGACTGGAGGCCAGGTCCGGTAAAGGGGTTCAGTGCCTCCCGAGGAGCAGGGTGAGGGAAGCACCTTCTGTGGTTGTTCTCTGGAAAGGATAGAATAAAGGTTACACCATAGCTTTTCTCTTGAGACTAGTTTACAGCTTCGTGCAGGCTAGCCTGCCGTAATGGAGACCCAGGCTTCAGATGACCAGGCCCTCTGTGGATTTGAACAAGACTGCTAGTCTCTGCTGTGAACAGATCCCAAAGCCCTCAGAACCTGGAAGAATGACTCTTAAGTGGCCCATTTCAGACAGCTGGCTCTGGGGACAGTTTGGAACAGGTGGAGGCGTGCCCGATTTCCATCTATCACCCACTCTTACACTGGGGAGCGGAAGAAGAAGAAATGGAGAGAAGTTGGGGGGGCCAGTAAAAACCTTCTGTAGAGGAAAGAACTAATTCTGTCTATGGAATCAGCAGCTTTACATGGGTGGTCATGTTTTGGGGATCCATTATCCTCTAGTTTTAGAAATTAATAGCCAAAGGCAAAAAGATATTCATCAATTGGCCAACACTAGCATGTTCTTTAGCATTCAGTTTGTTGGGATTTAAGCCTGAGAGTGTCTGACTGCCCATAGTTGGGTGTGTGTGTGAAAAATGATAGTTAGCTGTTTCATTGGTCCCTGTGTTCACTGTCCTGCTCAGCTTTCCTCAGCTTTACACAACCTGGGAAAAGGACCCTCAACTGAGAAAATGTCTCCATCGGATTTCTGTAGGCAAGTCTGTAGGGCATTTTCTTGATTAATGATGGATGTGTGTGTTAGAGGTGGTGGTGGGGGAGAGGGCACCCCTGGTCTTCCTTGGATTTCTGTAGGCAAGTCTGTAGGGTGTTTTCTTGATTAGTGATTGATGTGTGTGTGTGAGGAGCATCTCTGTGCACGTGGTCTCAGGCAGTTTAAGAAAACAAGCATGAGCAAGCCATGAGGAGCAGGCCAGTGAGCAGTTCTCTTCCAAGGCCTCTGTTTTAGTTCCTGCCTTGAATTCCTGCCATCTTTAAGATGGACTGTAATCTGTGAGCTGAATAAACTGCTTCCTCTCCAAGTTGCTTTTGGTCAGTGTTTTATCACAATAAAAGAAACCAAACAAGACCACTCACTGGTCACTGACTCTTGGAGTCCCTGAGTTCAGAAAAAGTCAGTGGAGGGGTTGACCCTGCCCATAGCTTAGTTTTGGAGGGCCTGATTTGGAGCATCTGCATGGTCCTTCCTTGATTTAGAACAGAAAGAAGCATCCACAAGCCCAGATTTTCTCTGGGTATCTGGTTGCCCCAGTCTGGAATCTGAACCGATCCATTCTCCATGAGTGAATTAGTGAAACAATCCAGTTTGGACAGGCAGCAGCCTTAACAAACCTGTGAATGGGCTCAGAGGTGTATGGGGCTCAGGAGAGCTGCTCAGGCTGGGAAGGGGGAGGAGATGAGACACTGGCCTCCTCTAGTCTCACTGGCGCCCCACCCCCACCCCCAGCCCTCTCTGCTTGGGAACCTGCTGGGATGCTGGTCTCTGTTCCCCGACCTGCTAAACTGTGGGAATTTATTTTGGTGGTAGATTATATTTTCCCGGAGACGGTTTAAATTACTTCTACCTCCTTTCATTTAATTAGGCGGAGGCTGGTGTCCATTGTGATCAGAGGGCCTTCCTGCATGAATAAAGAGTAACATGTTTGTTTTCTTTTGGGTGGGGTTCATTTTGAAAATGGTGAGCTTGTGAAAAGAGGAGAGAGAGCATGGGGGGGGGGAGATTGCAAAGTCATAGGGTAAGAGGTAGAGACAAATCTCCCGACTCCAGCCAGCTTAGTAACCCTTTTTCCTATTTCTTGGTTCTCACTTTGTACAATATATTCAGAACCTCCTCTGTTCTCACCCCTCCCTGGCTAGGCTTTCTCTGTCTCTCTCTGTCTCTGTCTCTCTCACACACACATATACACACATATACAATCCTTGGGAACTAAGCACTTCCTTTTTCATCAATGCTTGCCTAATTGAATCCTGCTTCCTTTACTATTGTTTTCTATCTGACCCTTCATCCCTGTTTTCTTCAGGTTTTAGGCTATCACAAGCAGCAGGCAACTTGTTCAATAAGCCACGATACAGTCTTGCCTTAAAATACTACGCAGCCAAGAAAAAGAACTCAGAGATCTCTACTATATCAACATAGAATTAATTACCAGGGGTTGTTTATAAAAAAGTCAATAGTACAAATCGCTTGTACTTTAACAAAGGCTTTTTACCTTTGTACACAGCATTTCTGGAAACATCTGAAAGATCTCTGAGCATGATTGTTTCCAGAGAAAGGGAACGAAGGCTGGATTTAGAGAGAGACCAACACTTACATGTTTTAAACATTTACATTTTTATCCCCCCAGGCCGTGTGTGTGTGTGTGTGTGTGTGTGTGTGTGTGTGTGTGTGTGTGTGTGTGTGTATGTTGCTATGACAGGCATGTTATGTGGAGGTCAAAGGGCAACTTTGGGAATTAATTGGCTCCTTCACCATGTCTGAATAGAGCCCTGGTTGTCGGGGTTGGCAGTGAGCAAGTACCTACCCAGTGATCCATTTCACTGTTTGTTTTTTTTATATTGAATTATTATAGCATATCTTTGTTTCTTTTTTATAATTTTAATTATTATAAATTTCTATCACTTTTTGTAATGGGGACTGATTTATAAGATGAAAATGTAAAATTTGAAATATAATATGAGACAGCACATGCTTAATTCCCAGGTGGATTGAGAGCTGGCTTGGTGAATTCGGGTGTATTATATTGCAGTCCCAGCAAACAACCAGTGTGCAATTGTTGGCAATTGACTTTATCTTTCTAAGCCCCAGTTCCCTCATCTGTGAAATGAGACAGGAACAGCTGCTGCTCTATGAGATACACAAGCTTATACTTTGCTGAGAAGACCTAGTTAAGGATGTCACTAAACGGACTTGCTTTAGTGTCTTTATAACATTCTGCAGATTATGCAGATTCTACAGATCATCAGAGGTAATTTTAAGAACACATGTCTCAATCCTCTGTTTAGAAAGTGTCAGAATCCCTAAGAACAGCTCTGCATCCTAGGTAGGTGGGAAAGTCCACTGAGGAGTCTCCTAGAGTCTTGAATAACAGAGAATATTGGTGAAGCTGCCCTGGGAGGCCGTTCACTCTGTTTCTGGGCATCACTGAGGGGCCAGTGAGCAGAGGAAGCCTGGGGAAGACAGGTGATGCCATTGGGTGAGTCTAGGCTGGAGATGTGCCCTCTCCAGGTTGGTGATCAGTGATAAAAAGAGGCTGGTACCAAGTTATTTAACGCCTTGAAGGCCTGAAACAGGCACTTCAAGAGTTTGTCCCATAAGAAATGGGAAGCATAAAGATAGGGCTCCAGGTACCTGAAGTTTCTAGCATTGTCACAAATGGCCTGCAAATTCAGAGCTGCAAAATCACCATTCATTGAGATCACAAGTTCCATACATCAGGGATTTGGACTTGCTAGGGTGTGACTGTAGTGGCTTGTCTGTGCCGTGCCTCCTAGGGTCTTGTGGTACCTCAAATGTTGTGTTTGGGCTTCCGTGGGGCTGTCTGCTTCTGTGTTTACATGCAGGGCTTGCAGGTGTATGAGACTTTGGCTAGGTCTGAGTCTGTCAGACACACCCCCTTCCCCGGAGTTTCCCTAGCACTCTAGGTCCTCACAGCATGGTGGATGTGCTGTAAGGGAAAAGCACCCTAAAGTGTTACCTCAGGGCTTTCTAGGATTCTGGTAGCAGCTTATATGTAGAGTCTCCCACCAAAGCAATCACAAGGTCTAATCTGAGGAGAAGGTTAGAGAATAGTTGAGATAATGCCTCGGGGGAAAAATGGTGGGGTCAGAGACATTGGGAGCATTTTTGCAGGATATAGTCTGTTGCAAAGAAGGGCATTGGAAAAGCCAGGTGTTGTAAACAAATAAATATTTGTTAGACTTTGCTGTGTGTTAGGACTCCAAGATAGGGGTGGGAATGCAATGTGAGCAAAACTAGACATCATTTAAACTTCCTAGAGGTCATGTGTGGAGGAACAGACATTAACTTGTCAAAAATGCAATGAAGACTCTGCTGTGGTAGTCAGAAGGAACATGGGGCTGTGAGTTCTTATAATAGACTCTGGTTTTATAGCCAGAGAGGAGAGGAAACAATTCCCTGAGAAGAAAGGAGAGCAGAAGAAGGGTTAGCAGTGCCTGGGGCAGAAGGTGGGCTTTCCACACCCCAGTGCTGAAGCAGAATGAAGTCAACAAGAATGATTGCCCCGGGGAGAGAAGCTCCAGACTACAGGGCTCAGTGGATCCTGTCCATCATTAACCAGGACCTTCCTTTCTCTAGTGTTTGAGACATTTGGCTGACCACATTTATTTTTCCTGCAAAAAAGCCATAGCTTCCCACTGCACAAATGAAGATGAGAAGATGGAGCTGAAGCATCTTTCTCTGGTTCCAACTGCAGACAGGGGTTCACTGGTCCAGTATTGACTGAAGTTGACAGCTATACTTGATCCACTCTGTAGCAATCTGGAAGCTAGTCTTGGGATTCCAGCGACATACTCACTTCATGACTTCTCTTTGCTGAACTCTAGAGGAATCAAAGAAAGCATTTAAGGTTTTATCACTATGGAAATCAAACAGAATAGTTATAGTTAGAAGAGTCTGAGAAGGAGAGTCTATCTTGACCAAGTTGGTCCCAGATACACGAAGATATTTTGATATTATTGCTAATAGCAGTGGATCGGGAGATGCCTGAAGAGGTCTCCCAAGTCATTTGGGTTAAAAAGCATAAAAACTGACTTGGGTGGCTTGCAAGAGTGAGAAAAAGATTCCAGGTACTTCCCAACACTTGCTAGTGTCTGTGAATTAGAATCTAAGCCCAGCCATGAGCACAGATGATTGCCCAGCACACATGGTACCTGACAAGCTCCCTTCAGGAAAAGGAAGTGTTTTCCCATCAAGGTTTCTCCACCAGCAGTCTGTGCGGCTGAGAGAAAGTGATGCTTAGCAACATCTCCACATGCAATCATCAGGGTTTCCGGTCATGTAACTTGCCTTTTAGTTGACAACAATGATAGGCACTCAACTGCCCCCAACTGTAGTTCTTGTTCATGTAGAAGCAGCCACAGTATCTAGGAGTTTAACACAGTCACGGATACCCAGCTGGTGTAGCCAGCATTGATATTTAGTGTTGTGATGCTTACAGAGAGTTTGCTTCAGTCTCTCTCTGCTGAGAGGCATCAGTCTTCTTTCACAGGTACTTGGTTACATTTCTTTCCACAATCTGAGATGTTTATTGAATAGTCCTTTTTCTCTGAAGGAGGAGTGTCTCAAAGGTCATTAAAACTTCTGCCAGATGTAAAAGGATGACACACCAATTCTGTCTGTGTTTCCCGTGGCCTGGAGAGAGTGTCCCTTTCATCAGCATGTCAGGCCAGTGCTGTGGCCTCCGTTCTCTTCTTCCAAAACACTCAGTGTTCCTTCCACTTGTGACCAGCTCCATGATGCTGGCCTTCAGAGAGACCTCCCATAGAGACATGCTGTTCTGCTGAAATCTGGCAACATGTCCTAGGATCTGAAGGCCAAGATGACCATGGAAATTTGTGTTTTTTCAGCCAACCTCAAGTGACACAGGACACAGAGAAACACCATTCTTTAAACTCTTCTCGAAGGTTGATGCTTTTTGCTGGCATTCCTGGATGGAGCTGGGTGCCAGCATGATTATCACTGATTTCCCTAATTCCTCACTCAGCATGTTCACTTGCTCCATCTCCTTGGCTAGTGCCAGGAATACTGTCATCATCCTAGAGCAAAAGACATGCATAGTTCCCTTAGCAGGACCACACAGGGCCATGGCAGGCTGGTAGTCCCTCAACATATTTTTACAGGGATAGCATCCAAGCCATAATAGCAATAAGTTTTTATTGCACATATAAACAAGGTTACTTATTTTGCCTAGCATACAGTCTGACCGTTTGAAGGTAGAACTGATGAGCATCTGTTGAAGAGATGGAAGGGGACAGTGGAAAGAGAGCGACTCTGGAACTGCCCTCTATTGAGAGCTGGAAAGATGGGGACTGCCCAGCTAGTGGGGAGGGGTGGGTTGCCTTTCCTACTCAACATACCAGAGCCCAACTGGGCAGGGCTCTTTTTTTCCAGCACAATGGAAGACCAAACATCCTAGCTAGGCAGAGCAGCAAAGACGGGGAGGCATGGGGAAGACTCCAGGTCCAGGAAAAAGTACAGACACTCTAAAGATCCTTAATGGGTTACACAAAGGACATTGGATGTTATATGCCCCCAGTATCTGTTAGATGCTGCACGAACAATTCCACACTGTTGCAACTGCCCCATCTTAAAGAGAAAACCTTGTGACGGTTGCTTTCTAACTCCATGTAGAAACACGAATGCACACCAGTATCCTATGTCTAATGATTACCTAAAAAATGGGCTGACACTGAAATGACTCTCAGGTGGAAGGGTGCTTAGATGTTCATGTATGCTTTTATCTGTGCCCCAAAATGATTGGACCCTACTCCACCATAGAAATGACTTAGACTCAGGCATTTGAGACAGGTCTTAAGCTGGCCTTTGAATCTCTGGGAAAGATTGCTAGCAGCCATGGTGGCTGAGACTGTGAGATTATAGTGCTTTATTGAACTTGCCTTCTTCAGAGTCCTTAGATGGAGGCAAGACTATATATCTCATGAGAAAAGTACCTGTCTGTTTTCTATGTGGCCATGAACTTAAAGGAATCAGAAGGACCAGGAAGTCCTGAGTCACCTACTTTTATTCTCAGTCCAGGGGTTTGTCCCCATCTACTGTCTCCAAAATGCTTAAAATCATTGGGTGAAATAAACACACAGTTAAAGCATTCGCTGGATGTGGTTTCTCTGCCTCAGAGTTTAGATGTAAAGTATTCTTCCAATCCTTATGTGTTGAAGGCTTGTTTTCTAATGCGGTGTTCAGAAGTAGGGATTCTGAAAAGTGACTGGCTCATGATGACCCTGACTTAATGGATCAATAAATTCATAATTGGATGGCTTTATTGCAAAGGGACAGAAACCGGAGGCAGGACCCAGTTGGAGCAAATGCACCACAGGGTGTGATGGTTGATCTTGACTGTCGGCTTGAGTGGGTTGAGAATCACCTAGGAGACACACTTCTGGATGAATATGTTTCTGAGATCTTTTCTAGATAGGTTTGAATGAGACAGAAAAACTCATTCTGAATGTGGGCGACACTTTCCACAGACTGGAGACACAGAAATTAAGAAAGGAAAAAGGAAGAAGCCAGCTGAGCACCAGCATCCATTTCTTTTGCTTCCTGAATGAGGACCCTTTACTGCTGCCTCACGATTCTTCATCATGCTAGACCTGCTTTTTCTATCATGCCTTCCCTCACATAATGAACATGTACCCTCAAGTATGAGCCAAAACATCCTTCCTTCCTTAAGTGACGTTTTTCAGGTGTTCTTTCACAATGAGAAAAGCAACTCAGACACTGCATGCACCCTTGAAGGATATATCTTGTCCCTGGCACCCCTACCGCCTTCATGTCACTTCCTGAATGACAAGAAGAAAAAGCCAGGCATGGCGGTGCACACCAAGAGGTTAGCAGCTTTCCTCTCTTACATCCTTCTATTTGAATGTGTCAAATCTTATCTCAGGCTCAGCACAATGGAACCAGCTGACCACAGACCAAAACTAGGAGCCAAATAAAGCTATCTTCCTTTACGTGGTTGTTCTTTGGTATTTTGTCACTGCAAGTAACACAAATCCTGTGAATGTGTGCCTTCCCATTTACTGTGTGTTCTTGGTTATGTCAGAATTGCCTGTCAATTTTCTCATGCAGACATTGACATAAGACTTAACTCAGAGGGTTGTAGTGCTTGTTGAAGGAGGCCACAGATATGTCTATTCATATTAGAGTTATATATATATATATATATATATATATATATATATATATATATATGCAAAGTATGGATCAGTTCAATACATTTAGGATTCTCCATAGAGCTAAGTAAAATAGTACCTCTTCATCATTTTTTTCTCTCAGGTGGACCGTCTAGACTTGTTGATAAGCTATGGTCTATGAGCAAAATCTTCCCAACCTTCTGTTTTGTATATGTGAAGGAAAGGATGTGTTTTTATGCTTTTATTTTTTACACTTCCTTTTTTATTTATTTATGTGATATGTGTGTGTGTATGTGTGTGTGTGAGAGAGGGGGGGCTAGAAGAAGAGAACATCAAAATTGGAGTTACACAATGTGAGCTGCCTGATGTAGGTGCTGGGAACTGACCTCAGACCCTCTTCAAGAGTAGCAAGTGTTCTTCACCATGAATCTGTCTCTCCAGCCCTGATCTTTTAACATTTTAATCATTGGTAAGAAGAAGAATATTTTATGGCACATGGAAATAATGTACATTTCAGATCTTCATAAATATAGAGTATTATTAGGATGCAGCCATGCACATTGGTTGATCCCAGTGGCTACTTCTGTCCCTGCTCCTTTTCCTGTGGTCCTTGATTCCTGCACCAGAATAATGGAGCTCCCAGTGAACCCCAGTCCTGATGCATCACATGGGCTGTGTCCACAGCTCTCAAATGGCTGAGCCTGTGATAAATTCCTGCAGACCTGGTTCTTAAGAGGACATCAGCTGGGTCTGCTCTTGCTTAGGCAGGGACTGACAAAAACCTTGGGAGTGAGCCCTTGTGCCCAAGGCAAAGAGAACCACCTATCTCCTTAGGATAGAGGTATCTGTCTGACTGGTCCAGAGGCACAAATCCCACCCTGCTTGCTGCACTGGAGCTATTGAAGTTGCCTGTGTGTCAGCTGGCAGAGGGCTTTGCCTGCTGACAGGTTTCCCATTTAAATATAATCACCTTTTTATAACCACAGAGCTCTCTGAATGCCTCTCTCCACCCAGAGCTTTCCCCTGATGACTGAAAAGAGCTAATCCAACAAATGGCATTATCTCCTCTGAATGGACCCCGTTTATCACCTGGACAAGCCCAGAAATTTCAACTCCAAGCTTCTCTTTGTTGTAGCAACAGGTGCTCCGGAAGGGAGAGGGAGTGTGGGTGGGCGGGGAAGGATGTGCTTAAGGCCAAAATGGGAAGAAGGGGGATGTGGAATGTTCTTTAGGGGAGGCCTTTAGAAGAGGAGTGAGCTTCCCTCTGCCAGAATGGTCTGGAAGAGAGTTCCTGAAGCCCTCAGAGTGACAGGTGACAGACACAAGGATCTTACTGTGTGTTGAAAGGTGTTCCGTGGCCGAACTGAGTGTTCTAGAAAATGAATGTTCCCTAAAATATACCAAGGAAACGAACATTTTAAGGAAAGATTGATTTTTCTGTTTTCAAATTCTGTATGTGTATATCAGTATGGTTTAAGGCAATTTAGTGACTAGAAAATATTTTTTTAAAAGAAGGAATAGCCAGGCATGGTTGTGCTCACCTGTAATTTCAGCATTTAGGAGGTAGAGGCAGGAGAATCGGGTTCAATACCAGCCTGGGCTACAAAAGATCTTGTATCACAAACAAATCCACAAAATCCAAGAAATAAAAAGAATTAAATAGGAAGAAAGAAGAAATGTATAAAGAGAAAAAAATTAATTCATTTAATTTTTTTGGTGATGAAAATGCTGGGGATTGAACCCAAGCCCTTGTTCATTCTAGGCAAATGCTCTACCACTGAGCTCCACACTTCTTATTCTGCATGTTCTTTTTTTTAAAAAAAATTTTCATTTATTTTACATCTAACCTCAGTTTCCCCTCCCTCCTCTCCTCCTACCCGACCCTCCTCTGTTTCTGTTAAGAATCAAACAAACTACCCTTGGCGGTCAACAAAGGATGGCATACCAAGATGAGGTAGGACCAAGCTTCTACTTTTGTATTTAGGATGGACAAGGCAATATAGTATGAGGAATAGGTTCCGCAAAAGTCACCTCAAGCATTAGGGACAAGTCCTGATCCCACTGCTAGGAGTCCCACAAACAGACCAAGCTACACAACTGTCACACACCTGCATAGCTTTCTAATTGCTTTACTTACGATGTCTTTTCTCCCAGTGAGTTGTGTTGTTACTGGGAAAAAGTACAAAGTGGCCATGGCTATTCACAAGCAGCAGAATTGTCATGACGAGCTGAGGCTCATAAGGGCAGGGAGTTGTTAGTTTCTGTAACTAAACCAAAGGCTGACAGAGTAATGCTGGCCTCTGGGACAACTGGGGATACTCACTGTTCCTCATGTTGTTTCTGCCCATTCACATATGGTTCTTTCTTTCTCAAATTGACACACGGGTGCCCATGACAATTAAGTGACAACCTGAAATCTACCTCAGGGAAGACCTGCCCAGAACTGGGGTTGAATTCATACACTCTCAATGGAGCATTGGTCTTTTTGGCTCATGTGCCTATTCTGTGGTCTGGGACACAATTTCATAGCTGGTAGCTTCTAGTAGAACACAACTGACATTGTGTCAAAGGAAGATGCCACTAGAGGAGAGGAATGCATTTCTAGAAGTAGGTGGAGGTGTCACAGGCAGACAGAATAAGACATGCTCATCTAAGTCTCTCCCTTTTTACAAACAGCCTTCCTCTAGGCTTGAACCTGGGTAGAGACACACAGGGGGCACCTTGAGCCATTTTCTTTCCATACAACCCTCTTTCATTCCTTGTCCAAAATTTGTCTCCTGGCTAGGACTACCTGAAAATGGCCTTTCCCAGAATGCACATCCTCTTAGGTTCCCTGTACATCAAGAACCTTCTTTTTGTTTTTTACAAACAAATGCCCCAAGCACCCTAGTCTCCCACCCCTCTCAATTTTAGAAAGTTGTGTGTATTGAATATACAAGTTCCAACCTTTGAGCAGGGGACTGCTTTCCACTACTGTGACAAAATCCTCAAGGGGGAAAATCATCTTAAAAGGAAAGAATCCTGTTTATTTTGGTTCATTGTTTCAGGGGATCTGATTTATGTTGGCTTCATTAATTAGATTTGGGCTTGTAGTCAGGTGGAGGTGGAGAAAAACTGTCATCCAGAGGACTTCAAGACTCAGAGACAGAGAGAAAGGAGCTGGGGGTCCCAAGACCCTTTTCAAGGACCCGTAATACCAGTATTATCTTCCCCTAGACCCTTAAAATCAAAACAGTAGCAAACAGCCATTCAAGGTACATCCAGATCAAACAGAAATCCTGCTCAGTTCTTGCTGTTCATACATGATTGTGCTTTGGCTTGATTTGGCAGCCTGTGTCTGCTTGCCCTCAACAGCTTTGGGTGTGTGGATGTCTGCATCCTTATCTTATTTCAGGGGATGAAGATGGGGGGGCTTGCTGGACAATTTGTAGATTTCAAGCCGGCCACATGGGATTTTGTGGGGTATTCTCAAAAAGCAGAAATTTCCAAGGCAGGAAGCAGTTGCCTGCTCTTTAATGGGAGATCCCCATGCCTGCATTAAAAGCTTGGAGAAATTCAAGAGCCATCAGAAGGTTTTGAAAATCCTGGACTTGCAAATGGATCAGATTCTGTCTGTTCATACTTGTCCAAGTCAACAATCTTGAGTCTCTCTCCTCTGAGTCTGACGGGGGAATCTGACAATTCCAAATAACTGGTAATAAATAAACAAACACACACATACAATGCAATGAAAGCAGAAAGGGAACTATGACAGGGACGAGAGGGGAACAGATAGAGGACAGAAGGACATACGTGTCACGAAAGCAGAAAGGTGGACTACTTGGGAGCACAGCAGCAAATTTGGGGGAATGAGAGAGTGCGGAGGGGAATGAGTAAGAAAACGCCGTGATGCATATGTATGAATATGTCACAGCAAAATTCATGTCTTTGTTAAGGAGAAAGTTAATTTTTAAGTGTTGTTTTTTTTTTTTTTTTAAAGCAGAATTTATCTGCATAGTCCAAGCAAGCCTTGAATGTCAAACCTTCCTGTCCTTACCTTTTGAGTGATATGGATTACAGACACGCACTCCACGCCCTCTCCGTGGTAGGAATCCACTGCACAGCCCCTTCCCCAGTGCTAAAGCTGACCTTCTGACCCCTTGACACCAATGTCCATTTCATTGGTACCAGCTGGCCAGGCCGCTGCTGCAGCAGAGTGTGGGGATAAAGGGTGGGTGCTGGCATGGCTCTCCAGATGCTCTGGGTTCCTCTTCTAAGACTTGCTCTCATGCTCAAAGCAGTCTCATGGGTCAAACCATGGGGCCATGGGGCTTTGATTCCTGTTTCTTTTTCTTCAGGACTGTCCAGATTTATTCTCTGAAAGTTCCTGTGTATATAGCCTGGAAGTCTAGAGTGGGGAGCGAGGGGAATTGAGTGGGGTAGGTGGTAATATTTTCCAGTTCTTTCTCTAAAGTGTCTGCCTTTCCTTAGTGGACATGGAAGTGAGGTAGCCGCTGACCATGCTGGCTGCAAGATTGGCTACAGCTTACATCATCTGGGCAGCCAGACTGGGGACAGGATCGGGGAGGTGGGGCAGAAACTGAGTAGGGATTAATCCATCCCTGAGTGAATTGGTGGACAAAGGCAGTGGTGATCAGGTAACTTTTTTCCCAAGCACTTGTCCTGGGGAGATGGAGGAGAGCCAGGGAGTGACATTAATACACCCATGGGGTAGTTCTTATTAGCTTCACCCTTGGCCAGTGTCTGAGTACCAATGCATCCCACTCTATGCGGCTCCACTCTGTGAGCTCCAGTTCACACTATATCAGTAAAGCTATCTTGAAAGGCATCAAGTGGTCCAACAGCACTCTTGGTCTGGGAGAGATATTGCAGAGATTAGACTCTGCATGAGGAACTTCCCTCAGTGGTCTGAAGGTCAGTATCAAGGCTAGCTTAGTTGAATAGGGCATCTGCAATCTTGGCTATGGGGGATTATGTGTTTATGGGCTAGGTGGCGGGTCACTTGTCTAGACAATGATAACCTGGGCCCATTTATTCATTCCACTCCACATATACTCACTCATCTTCCCACAGGAGAACTGGGGTCTGTCCACGTGACAGGGTTCGGGTTCCAAGAAGACAAAAGGCACTGTCACTTTGGATCACACTCTATCACTCAGGAAAATTACTATAAAATAGTTTGGGTTCAGGAGATGGGAAAAGATGGTCCATGTCTTTGTGTGTGTATACATTATGGAGGTCACAAACTAACTTTAGGTATCTTCTTCAATCACTCCCTTCTTTCTTTCTTTCTTTCTTTCTTTCTTTCTTTCTTTCTTTCTTTCTTTCGTTCGTTCTTTGAGACACAGTATCTCACTAAACCCGAAGCTCAATGATTCAGCTAGCTTGGCTGTCCAGGAAGCCCCGGGGAGTCTCCTATTTCTGTCCCCACTGCACATGCCTGTGCTTGGCTTTGTTCATGGGTGCTGGGGAACAGACTCTGGTCCTTATGCTAATGAGGCAAGCACTTTACTGGGTGAGCCTTCTCAGTTGCTCCATAGGTGCTTACCATCTATGCTGCTCTCTCCCCCAGAAAGCAGAGAGCTCTCCAGTTGGTCTGACCCAGCTTTTAATCAATTGGTAACATTCCCTTCTTGCCTTTTCCTCCCCTACGTTCCTCTTTCCCAGTGTGATTTCTGACAGATTTGGATCTACAATAGTTAAGAAGGAAACTCTAAATAGGATTAGCCATTATTCCATTGCTAACGGAAAATGATAAATCTATCCCTCTTACTTTGTGGTGGACCCCAGTGACTATGGCATTCTTCATCTGTGGAGTCCATGCACTTACTCAATACTGGGCACAGGATGAGTGGTTAATAAATTGCTGTAATTATTGTATGTAGATCTCAGAAGAAACTGTAGATTGAATGGGTTCCATTCTGTTTCACTTTGGAGAGGTGTCATAAAGCTCAGAGAATAGGCCCTGAACTCACTGGCTGTATTAAAAGAAGCACATCCTAAAGGAATTTTGGGTTCTGTCATCTCAGAACTACTTTATTGGGCAGGACCTCAAAGGTGGTTTGGACTCAAACTCTTCGCAGTTACTGCTCTTTGTGGTCCTAGGTGATGTATTTTGCTTTCTCTAACTCCCAGTGTAGGAGGTAGAATAAGGCCTCTCTTTATCTTGTGTGAGACTTAGAAAAAGAATAAATAATAATCAACAAACCAAGTGAAATAAATAAACAGCAATTACTAGTCTATCAATTTACACTAAATGATTTCATTACAAATCAAAGAAGAAAATAAAAAGGTTATCAAGGAGGAAGATCCAGAAATAACACAAGTAGAGAGGTCAAAAGGCCCAGCTCTTATTAATAGGAAAAGGCAAACATATGGTTCTCCTTCCAGCTCAACTGTTTTGTTTCTTCCAGAAAATTCAAGAGGGAGGGCTGTGGCCAATGGCTCTCTCACCTGCACATGTACCCATACTTCTGTTGTCTGGCTTATTTATTTATTTATTTATTTATTTATTTATTTATTTATTTGAGACATGGATTCTCTTTACAGTCTTGGCTGTCCTAGATGCTACTATGTAGACCAGGCTGGCCCCAGACCTACAGAGATCCACCCGCTGAATACTGGAATTAAAGGCATGTACTACCTTGCCTGGCCTGCCAGATTCTTCTGAATCTGCATCTGCATTGTAAGGACATCAACGGCAGAACTCAGGATGCCAAGGTACAAAACCTAATTTTGTTTAGTCAGCCAAGTTCTTCTGAAGCTATGAGGTGGGCATCTGGTGGCTGGAGGGGCCTTTCCTCTGTGTCCTGGCCTAGATGTCCCAGTGAACAGGGAAGTTTCCAGAATGTGTGGAGAATCCAGGCTTTGTAGTGGCTTGCATATGGAGATTTTGCGGATGTATGTGTCTGCATGCTTACTGTGTGCCTACATGCAACACTGTCATGAAGTTGGCTGAACTTCCTCTATGCAGGAGAATGGATCTTGGCCTTGGCAGGGAGTGGGCATACGTGTGGACTTGAGTCACAGCAGGCTCAGAACTGGGCTCAAGCATCTGAAGGCCTGTCACCTGCGAGGCTCATTACAGAAGAGACCAGGTGCTTGGAGTATGCCCAAAGCAATACCGACTGCACTGTCATGAGTTTGAAAAATATTCCTGTGAGAGATATAAATAAAGACTCTGAGCCTGAAGCCAGGGCTTTAGAAAGCCATCCTTAAATGCAGGGTGATTTACGGTCCCTGCTGTCTCTTCCTGTGGGTGACTCAGCTCTCTAGCCCAGTAGGCCCAACCTGATCCAGTAACCTTCAGGCTTGGCTGAAAGGATCAAGCTGAAGCTGGTCTTATGGACCCCAGTGATCCAACCACCCAAATACTGGGGAAAGCTTTTCTGCTTCTGTTCCCTTTGGGGAAACTCTAGCTGAGACATGGATGAACAAACTCTGTGTCAAGAGACGGGGACACAGCATTCCCAACTGGCTGACCCCCAGAAGCCTTTGGGGTCATGAAGGATTCTCCGCTCCTTGGAATGGAGTGGCTCACATCTCATTCCCTTTGTCCCCTAAAGTCCTGCAGCCATGGCACTCAACCTTGGGAATGGCAGCCTCAGGACAAATCCTGCTACAGCTGCAGCTTTTTTCTCACACTCAAGTGCTTGGGCCAATAGGAAATATAGAAACAAAGATAATTTTTATTTTGGCTTAAGATGTAATTACCCGAGGTCTGGAGTGGTTAAAAGCACTACCTACTCATTCAGAGAACTCAGGTTTGATTACCAGCAGACCACAACAGTCTGTAACTCCAATTCCAGGGGTTCCGACTCCCTCTCTTGGTCATGAATGTAACACATGAAAGTGACCCATGCAGGCAAAATAACCATACACATAAAATAAATAATGACAAAAATATCACCCAAGTCTAGCGCCTCGAATGTCTGAACAGAGGGTCAGATAGCCTGGTGACAAAGGTGTCGTGGGGGGGGGGAGAAGTAGAGCTGGATGCTGGATTCTCTCCTACTGCCTGTGCCTGCACGCTTGCCTTTTTCACTATGTCCTTAGCAGACTCTCCAGCCATCTGAAGAGACAGATGAAGGTCCAGAGGGAGCATGGAAAGACCAGAGTTTTGTTTTTCATTGGCATTATTTCTTCTTCAAGACTTCCGGGAGTGTGCAGAGAGCTAGATTTGCTGGGATGTCTTTTAGCCACACATCTTTTTCCAGCTTGGAGCTCATTGGCGTTTTTATGCCGAGGCCCATACACCTGGCTGTCCAAGCATAGGGGAAAAAAACATCCATCATCTGCGATTGTTTTAAAAAGACTGTAGCTCTTTGATTAAATGGGTAAACATCCCCAAATCAAACTTTCTCTGCTCTAGCCTGTGATTTGTGCAACTGACCTAATTTTAGGACAGGCTCTAAATATAATAGGTATGCAGTGATTGTTGAATAGATAAACAATTCCTTAAATTGGTAATGAGGTGTCTTTGTTTTAACATGCATTGATTGAACCAAGGTGTGTGTGTGTGTGTGTGTGTGTGTGTGTGTGTGTGTGTGTGTTCCTAACAAATGTACATCCTCAAAAACCTTTTTCTATAATAACATTTTATGATGCTGTGACCTATATTCTGGGTATATGTTGTCATATGCTGATAGTAATACACACTCCTACATGCATACACATCCCAACATACACACATATACATATATACAGACACACATACACACATAAACATAACACACACCACTGTACTCCAAAACAAGCCCACAGAAACCAACTTTACTAATGACAGGAAGCAGAATGTCTCAGTCACAGCCTATCTCAAATCATGGCATTTCTGCCTTCTCTGGTCTAGCCTTGCTGGACTCCAAGAACGTTCTATAGTCCAGTGGTTCTGAACTTGTGGATTGTTACTCCCGTGTGTGTGTGTGTGTGTGTGTGTGTGTGTGTGTGTGTGTGTGTGTGTAGTCACACATCAGATATTCTGCATATCAGATACTTAGGTTAGAATTCATAACAGTAGCAAACTTACAGTTACTAAGTAGCTACAAAATAATGTTATGGTTGGGGTTAGCACAACATGAAGAGCTGTATTAAAGAGTCACAGCATTGGGAAGGTTGAGAACCATTGATCTAGACACTGGCCCAGGCTTGGGAAGTTTCTTTCCTTTGTTGTTTCCTTCTGAACTTTATAGTCCCAGGAGACTGGGGGATCTTCCATCTCAGGTTCTGAGACACTCTTAATCAACCACATCCTTTTTGAGTGCTCAAAATAAGGCCAATTGTAATCCACTGACAGGTGTGACTGACAGCTGCGGTGGAGTGGTTAGCTTTAGAGACCCCTGCATGTTATGGAAGGAAGCTGACTAGCAGAGAAGAAAAGATTTGCAAGTTTGCATGGGTATGAAATAGCCATGTTGCTACTCTTCACCTCTAACTGATGCAGAGTAACTGCTACATAAGAGGTGCAGACAAAACCTTACGAGCCTGTCGGGACCATGGCCCTGGAGGTGGTGCTGAGGCTGGGACAAGCTGATCTCTCTGCACACTGGTCACTGACTGCTGCATTTAGGTCAGTATTACTTGGTTGAGCTTCCAGCAGTTTCTTCTTTTTGAAATCTACATACTGCATCAAGATTCATAAGACCTGGCTGGCTGTGTTTAATGTCACCTGCTTTCTGAAGTTCTCAACTATCAGGCAGAAAAATCCCAGATGCCCCAGCTCCTCCCTTACTTTCCTGCAGGAAGATTATTTGTTAGAAGTCCATCCTTGGGGTTCTATTTTCTCTTCCACATGGAGACAGGTCGCTTTCGTTGGGCTGCAGAGTTAGTTGTGGGCACACCGCACTGTGCATGCTTACCCCATCACACACTTCATTCCTGAACATGCAGGATACAAAACACTGCCTGCGGTACCTCAGGGTCTTCCACAGCCCCAAAGACAGAAAGCTTCCATCCTGCTGGTTAGTGCTGGAAGGCAGACAAGTACACACGAGTATTCTGTTGCTCAAACAAAAAGAACTGTATGCATACACATGGAAGACAGATGGCCTCTGGCCAAACACGACATTATTGTGACCTGAAAGACTTGTAAGATGGCCTGCTCACGTGTATCCCTGCCTAGGCTGAGGTCACGGTACACATAACAAGCCTGGGAAAGCTGGAGTAAGAAAATTTAAATTAGTGGGCAACAAGAGAAGGAGAGACCAAGAGGGAAGAGAGAAAAAGAGAGAGAGAGGGAGAAAAGGAGAGAGAGAGAGAAGGAGGGTGGGAAGGGGAGAAAAGGGGAGAGACAGAGACAGAGAGAACAAGTATTCCCATCTCTTGGACACCCCCTCCCCATTTCCCTAAGTCAGAAGAGCGAGCTGGCAGCGTGGGACAGCTGCCTCTGCACTACTCATGCCCTGTAACAAGAGATGCTGCTTGTAGAAGCTTCCTGACAGCTGTGGAGGCAGGAGGCTTTAGCCTCTCAAGATTGGATGACCTGTGCTGGCGCCCATCTGGGCTGGGGGTGGGGCAGCTGAGCCCATAAATTTCTCAAGCCAGTGCATGAAAGTGGGAACAAAGTGGGAAGCCAGGTGCCAGCCGCTGCTCACGGCGGCACATTTGGGGAGCTGTCTATTAAACCCTGCCTGTGTGCCTATTGATCTTCTGTTCTGTGGGTTCCTTTATAAAGGTCAAGGGAGGTAAGAAGTGTTCTATGTGTTTCCATAGACTACGTGTCCTTGCATTTACCCGTCATCACAGAAAACAGGACAAAACATATGGCGAGGCTCTGGGTCAGGAAGGGGTCTAGATCCTGTGACCTGTTCACCTTTCTGTTCCCAGGGTATTGTCCTATACTTCTGCCTCAGGCCTCCTCTCCAAGGATAACCTTGTCTCTCTTCCCAGCTGGGTATCCACGGACCTAGAAGGCAGGGTCAGGATTTCCTTCTGCTCATTATTCCCTCTCTACCTTAAGAGGCCAGGACATAACTGTCCCAGCCTGGCTGCTCATTCTTCCAGATGAGCTAACGCCTCAGGTTTTCCCACACACTGAAACACACCATGTGGGCACCCTACTGTGAATCCCATTTTCAGGCCTTTCCAAGTCTTTCTTTCCCTTTCTTCCTTCAAGTACTGGAGGTCAAACCTGGGACTTCAAACACATTAAGCAAACTTAGGTACCACTGGGCTGAATTTTTAGCCCTTTTTTTCTTTTTTTGGGGAAAAAATCGAGATGAAATATCATCACAGTTTTGCCAAGTCACCAAGAGGTAGCTGTCCCGGCTGGCTTTCAACTCTCCCTACTGTCCAGGAAGCCTTGAATTTATGATCCTTCTGCCTTAGCCACTAAGTGGAGTATATGTTTGCACCACCAGACCCAACTACTTCCTTTTTTCTTCTCCTATGACCTTCATCTGGTGACTGCCTCTGCTGGCGCCCTGGCCCCTGGTCCTGGGGATGGAGATACATCGTGTTCTGGTTTGCAGTGTTCACGCCTCTCATGAGATTTGCACGCGGTTAGACTTCGGTGTCCTGCTCTCTGTCACTTTGGCAGGTGTGTGGGGGGACTTAGCTCATGCTGGTTCCCCGTCCCTGTGTACTCAGGCTGGCTGCCAGACAACTAACACTGTCCCTGCCTGTCCCCTTTCTAATGGCATGGCAGCCTAGACAGGCATGGAGACAGAGATCATGGAACTTGGCTGAATCTGCTCAGCAGCTGCCCCAGACAGACCACAGAATCTGGAGCAAAACAACAAAATGAGAAGCATCAATATTAGAGACCTGAGTTCAAGACCGTGCATGACCACTGAGTAGATGTGGGACCCCAGGCAGCTTCCTTATCACTTATCAATGGGAATGGTGAAGGAGTCATGCCTCTGGAGGTGAACACTAGCATATGGTCACAATGGGGAGAAAGATGGATAATGCTGTGATTTTATAGATGCTGCATGGTGGGTATCAGCAAGGAGAGGGGAAAGAAGGGAAAACCCAGAGAAAGAACTTTCTGGATATCCACTTTTCCAAGTTTTAAAATTGGAAGCTAATCAGATGGGGCCTCTGGAGTTTGTGTTCTGGTTTCTAACTGATGAGGATTCATTTTCATTCTTCTCCACTTTGGTCAACTCTCAGGGAGCACCCACCGATCCTGTGCCTGACACAGATCCATTTTCAAAGACATGTTGGTGTGTGCTCCACATGGCCCTCCCTCATGGTTCTCCTCATGCTGTGCTCCAGCCCCATGCTAACTTTCCACCAGAGCCCCAGTTTCCCCATTTCTTCTGGTGCCTATCACATGGGAGCCTTTGCCAGCTGTCTCCTGTACCTGTAACACTGTTTGTGGCAAGTCATTTCAAGGCCTATCACTTTCCCAGAGTGGTCAGAATAGGTCACTGAACCCTTCTAGGGTCTCAGTCTTCTCCTCTGTATGGAATACATCTGGCTTGTTGAAATGTGGTAAGGGAAGTATTTATTCCTTTCTATACACAGCCCTATATAAGAAGTCCTGTTATTTTTATTCTTTACAATGGATTCTCTTCTGTCTAGTATTGGGAGCAGTCATATTTCTCCCTCACATAAACTGTGGCTTTAGGGTGGGATACTCTTCCCAGACCCCATTTTCTCACACCCACCAAAGTCAAAGCTGTTATCCCCTGTCCCACCTGTTGAGATTTCTGCTTTATTACATGTGGGAGAAGATACCCAGATCTCAGAATGGCACAGAGTCCTGCAAGTACAGGGTACAACATTAAAGACCTGAGTTCAAGACTGTGCATGAGCACTGAGTAGATGTGGAACCCCAGGCTGCTTCCTGGATAAACACTGCATCATCCCATCATCACCACTGACAGTAGATACCTGTGGGTAACTTTTTGTTGGGGCCACAACCAGGAGTTCTGTTGAGTGTTTGTCTTACATTTGACTTTTGTGTGTGTACATGTATATGTGCATGCATTTGTGTATGCTCAGGGGCACATTTGTGTGTGTATGTTTGTGCATGTCTAGGGAGGTCACAGGACAGCCTTGGGTGTCCTCTCTCAAGCACTGCGTACCTTAAAAAAATTGTTTTGAGACAGGGTTTCTAACTGGTATGGAGCTTAGCAAGTAGAGTAGCTGGTGGACCAGCAAGTCCCAGAAATATAACTGCCTCTACCTCCTCAGTGTGGGGATTGCAAATACATAATACCACACCTGGCTTTTAAAAATGTTAGTTCTGGGGATTGAAGTCGGGTCTTTTTGCTTGCAAGGCAAGATCTTTACTGAGTAAGCTATCACTCTAGCCAGACTCGAAACACAAAACACCTCCACCCCATGTGTTTATATACCAATGGAAGGGTTGCTCATAATTAAACAAACACTTTGAAATAGTTGCATGCGTGGCAAATGCTTGCCATGAAAATAATTGAACATGGTCGTGACACATGAAGAAAGGCCAAGGTAGTGCAGACTTGCTCAATGAATGGAGATCACTCCCCACAGGTATCTACTGTCAGCAGTGATGATGGGATGATGCAGAGTTTAACCAGATTTTTCACTGGTGTAGTACACTGTTCATAATACAAGCCACTACTTCTTCCTTTTCCTACATTTGCTGTGTTTTTCTTCCCTTCCTGGTGTTGAAGAAATGCCCCCTTAGTAAAGGTGCAGGCAATGTGAGTATTTCTCCTACACATTGCGGTTTCTTCAAATGCCTTCCTCACCTCAGAATGGAGCTGTAATTCCTAAGTGTTCAGAAGATGAAGCTTTTGCTGTTGGAGAGGCCGCCACCATCTGGTTTGGCCATTACACTTTTTTCTCTTCCTCCTCTGTCATGGATTTGTCTTTCCCCTCTGTTTCCTATCAGGTGTATGCTCCTGCTTGGGTTTCCATAGGACAGTCGTAATAATGTATCTCTGAGAACTCTGACCTCCTGGGTGGCTGTCTCTCAGCAGATGTTGACTGGGGGATGTAGCCAAGAAATAGGCACGTTCATTCTTTGAATGCCTTTGACCCTGGGCCTGGGAAAGTGACAAGAGATTATTGTGAATGTTCAGAAAATCACCCAAAATCAATGGACAGTTTTCTCCATCTCCCACATAGATTCAGTAGGTCAGGTGATGTGCCCAGAAATTGTCCTTTAACAACTTGGGTAGGAAATCCCAATCCAAATGATGAACACTTGAAAATATCTCTGGTTCATCTGATTAGTGTCTATGACCAGGTTTGACCCATTGCCTCAATTAACCACAGCTGTTCTGCTCAAGCATGGTTTCTGGGCAATTTTCCATGGCTGATGGTAGGGCCAATGAAGCTTGAGTTAGGTAAAGCTGGCTGCTCCTTCTCCTTCATGTGACAATACCCAAAGGAAAGCAGATCTTTGATCAAATTCAGACCTGATGTGCTGTTGAATAATCATTCACACACACACACACACACACACACACACACACACACACACACACACACACAGCTTAAGTAATGTCTGATGTCCTAGCAAGTGCTTTGGTCTCCCTGAGAAGACTCATCCCAGGTCCAAACTGCACAAAGTCAGGATCCTGTCTCCTTTGCCATCAGCACCAGGCAACAAGAATGGCTCTTGGCCAATGTTGAGACATAGGGCTGCTTAGGGCTCATATGGCAGAGGCTCCACAGCATGGTATCTCTGCATCCTCAGGTTCATAACTACTCTGTGTTCTCTTCATAACTCTTGGCTAGTCTACATCTTGGGATTACAAGAAGAACTGGTTCCTATCATTCTTTATTCCAAAAAAGAAGCCACCAACTTTGTCTGTAAAAGCCCGCCATATAGATCAGAAAATTGCTGGTCATAAGTGTGTTCAAAGGACTTGACACTAAAGAAAGGATTCCAGGAAGCCACTCTCTGCTGAACTTAGCCCTGAGCTCACATTTTTTGCTTGGCTTCTGTCTGGCTCCATTCTTCCCTCAGTCCCTTCATAGCTGCTTGAGCAATAGGAATCCTGAGAGTCCATACTCCCAGAGGTGCCATCACACATCCAGATGCAAGACGACAGGAGACTGACTCAGCATGGAAGGAAGAATCTTCATTTTAGCAAGCACGCTAGAGGCTCTGCTGTCTGGGGCCCTGGAGCTTCCTTTAGGGAACAATCATTCCAATGGCTGTGAAAGCATGAGCGGGCGGCTCCAGCCACGGGTGGGTTGTAGCCTGGGCTCCTGCAATCCTAGGCCTGCCATGACATCTGCTGACCCAACAAATTCAAGTTGCTTGGCTTCAACCAAGAACAAAATGCTGCTGTGAACGATCCAACTGGCACTCTCCTGGTAGTAGGCTGACCCTCCTGGCCAGGTCAGTTACACCAGGCTACAGCCCCAGTGGAGTACTATTCAGATCCACATGCTGAGTGAGCAGTTGAGATCATAGGCCTAGGGATCTATTCTTCTTTCTGGCCCCTGCTCAAATATTTGGTTTTCATTTTCTTGTCTCTGCCTCTCCCTGCTCTGCCTTTTACGTACCCTCTTTTATCTCAGATCTTAGACTCAGAGGGGTAGGACTGAGCTCTGAAACAACCATTTCTGACAATACATCTAGGAACGATGTATGTAAGCTGTATTGTCATGCTTTACACAAGAGTAGTATTCTTACACTTCCTGGGGTGAACCTAGGTTCCATTACTAACTGGGTGTGAAGCTGTGGGCAGGCTACCCTTGCTGTTCCTAAGGAACATGCCCGGCACTTAGAGAGCTCAGAACAGACCAGTCAATGCTATTGGACAGGAAAAATACCATTTCCCACTACTGTTGGCAAGTGACTTAAAGGAGAGTGAATGTTACTTATGCTTTTCTGCAAGAACTGGGGGTCCCTCACTCAGGGATTTGGCCAGAATTCTCATTATCTCTGCGTGCTCTCTGCAAGGAGGAAAAGAGGAGATGGAAAGAGAAGCAAGCTGAGCAAATGTTTTACAGTCCTTCATGGTTATGTTTGGATCATAGTTTTACACACACACACACACACACACACACTAGAGAAGGGGGGGAGACAGACAAAGAGAGACCTTTGACTTAAGTGCAGCCAAGGGACAGGATTTGTACAGGAAAGCCTTGTTCAACACATACCCATGCCCTCACACTTTATCCTACATTTATGAGCACACTCGTACCATACCGTAACTCCATCATCACATTCTCATCCAGTGCTATGCACGTCTGCACACAAACACGTCTTATATGTATCCTTATACACACATACATAAATATATATACACATACCACATGAACATCCAGCATACATGCTATTCTTTTTTAACTATACTTTTTATTATTTAAAACAGTTTTAAAATTTAAATATATTTTGATCTTATTCTTTCCTTCTCCCAAGTCCTTTCAAATCCTCTCCCCTCAACTCAACTTTAAGTACTTTCTCAAAATAAATCTACCCGAAACCAATACAACAAACAATCCCCCAAACAAAGAAAACAAAATAAAGCTGAACCTAAGGAAAAACGAAACAAACCCCACCACATTGTAATTAAATGAAAGTACACACACAAAAATCTGGAGTCCATTATATGTTGGTCAACTCCTGAAATTGAGGCTGTCCTGGAGTGGTTGATGTACCCAGTGTCACTTTATTGGAGTAAAGTGATTTTTCCATTTCTTAGCAGGTGTGATAGTTCAATTGTTAGCCTCTACCCTAGTGGCCATGTTTTCATTCATTCATTTACCAAATATAACAAAAGAAAATATAAATAAACAAAAGCTATCATATTGAATTTGGACAACAGAAGGAAAAGAGTCCAAGAGAGAGCACAAGAATCAAAGACTCTCTTGTTTGCATACTCAAGAATCCCATGAAAACAAATAAGTTTCTTTTCATATACTCATGTTCGTATATACATTTATACTATTATACACTCACATATACACATTTATACCTACACACTTAGGCATTTCTATACTCTCAATACATATAACACACTCTTAATGCACACACACACACACACACATTATTTTCTCATAGAGCCATTCTTGATGATCTTATAATTACTCTCTCTTTCTTTCTCTCTCTCTCTCACACACACTGATGCTCACAGAAAAGCACACACAACCACATAGTCTCATACACTCTCACAGAAACCCTTTCTCCTTCCTTCCCTCTCTCCCTCCCTCCCTCCCTCTCTCCCTCCCTCCCTCCCTCCCTTCCTTCCATGTGTTACTTACATCATGTATCTTGATTCCATTTATTTTATCGTCCCTTAGCATTCACCTTCCACCCTTGCAACTCTGCCCCCCCAATAAAACAACATTTAAGAGAAAAAAGAAAAAAGTTAAAAATCTCATAGCTGCAGTGTGGCACACAGAATCACACTGCAAACCCCATTGTCCATGTATCTTTACTTGCAAGTGTTCACTGCAAAAAGTCATTGGTCTGGTTCAAGGCCTCTGGTTTCTACTATACTATTGATGCTGGGCCTTCACTTGGACTCTTCCTGGGCATTCTCTTCTTGCCATGTGTTGTGGAGATTCTGCAGCTTTGGGTCTGAAGATCAGGTTCTTCATGTACCTACTTCAGCAGATCATAGATGGGGTAGATGTTGGGATGAGCCAAGTCATAACCCTAGGTCTGGGCCTGGGCAGGTATAGGGTTGGTCTGCCAGATGAGAAATGGGGACAGCTCTCCATGTTTATAACTTTGAGGCTGGCTTGCCCACACCTGTGCTAACAAGGTTGGCTCTTCTCTTATGACCACAGACCCAGCTCTCCCACCTGCTTCAGACATTGATGGGCACAGGAGTAGTGGGTTTGTCCATGGCCACAAGAGAGATAGGTAACAGGGACAGCTTTCCTATGTTCACAGTCTCAGGACTGGCTCATCTATAGCTGTGTTAACAGGGTTGGTTTCACCATGCTGCCCTGACAAGGTGCAGGGCCTGCTCTCCCAGACACTCACATTCTTGGGCCTCTCACACACTCTTGTCACAGATGCCTGTTCTACTGTCAGAGAAATGAGGGCTTTGTTGGGGTAATGGAGAGTGGCAGGATCTGAGAAGAGCTGGGCAGGAGGAATGCAGTGAACATCAGTGTTAGCTCACTCTGTGCTTATCATCTTAGAAATGTGCCAGGTCAAATCAGACTTGGTCTTAGTGTCATTTGAGTGAAAGCCCACAAAATGAAACAAAGCTGGTTCCGAAACTGAAGAGCTCAAAGGCAGGGTGTGGTTGAAGGGAGGAGGCAAGTCTGATGAATCCTGCCTAGAACATGGCAGGAGCAATGCCAGAATAGTGTGTCGGATGCTGTGGAATTAGACTTCTAGGTGTTTGGGAGCTGCCATGTGGGTTCCGGGAAGCACTGTTAACTGCTAAACCATCCCTCTAACTCCTGCGTCTTTTCTTTAGATTTATTTCTTGGAATTTGATTGTTTATAAGTTTTCTCAGGCAGAGGGAAGAACAAAGTTGTATCTAAGGAAGGTATTCTGATGGGTGGGAAACGTAAAGGCTCTGAGGAGAGACCCTCTGATGTGGTTTACATGAAAGAAATGGAAGCGAAGACATGGCGAGCATCACATGTCAGGGCGCGTGCTGCCAGATGGGATGGATGCAAGCCGCTTCAGAAGTGCTGAAAACAGGCGCTCTGACTGTAGATGTGGCCATATGAGAAAGGAAAGGGGCGCCTAGTTTGATGGGTACACTTGTAACATCAGTACGAGGATAGCAGAATTAAAACCTAGGTCAGCAAACGCTAGAAGAGGATGTGCGGGGATGGGGAGGAAGGATGAGGCTGCAGTGAGAAACTGCAGCCCATGCTCCTTTGGAGAAGGTGCAGGGGGCAGGAATGGGGGTGTGAAGCTCTGCCCATCTTCGGGCCATCCTGGGGCAGGCAGTGGGGCAGTGCCCTGAGGAGAATGCTCATGTGGGAGGCTGGGAGAGCCGCCAGCCCTCCTGGACGCCAGAAAGGTCGGACAGAATATTCCCCTGGAGAAGAATGGCCAGTGTGTGTGTGTGTGTGTGTGTGTGTGTGTGTAGATGGCCCTTGCTGCCTTCCTCCTTGAGGCCCTCTCTACAGAAGGGTTCAGTGTGTGTCTGCTTCGACTGACCTCTTATCCAAACACCAATAAGGCCAGAGTTTCCGAGCGCTTTCTAAGTTTTCACTGATTTTGGAAGAAAGCAGGGCCCTGGTGATCCTTCCTGAAGGATTGTAGCCCAAGCCTATATCAGAGCTAAAGCCGACTGTGAGGAGAAGAAAAGGAAGGGAAGGTGTAATCCGTCCTTTAAACCTGGTGGGACTGAAGTGGGTGGTGGCTAGTAGGCCTCTTTTCCAAGCTCTGGACTCAGTCCCAGGCTATAAAAATAAAGTAGGAGTAATGTCTATTCATGGAGTATTAGTTAGCTTTAAAGAAAAAAGAAAAAGAATGCCTGTCATCTGTCATAATATGGCTAACCCAGAAGACATCATGCCATGTGATCAAGTGTCATTCTTTTGTGGAATTTAAGAAAATCCAGAGTCACACAGTGTGGAATGATACTGTGTGAAAATGTGGGCACAGGTAATTGGGATGGGGGAAGGAGAGCCTGTGACTGCTGCGGGGTGAGCTGCTGCAGTCTGGGGGTGGTTTGTTCTCCAAGTATGACGTGTCATAGGCTTGCTCTGCATGGCTGTGTTGGAAGATGGTTGGGCCCTTTAAGAGGTGGGATGTCTTTCGATCATTGAAGGTGCTGCCCTTGAAAAGGATTAAGGTAGTTCTCACAGAGTTCTGAGTTTTGATCTCTTTAGACTCAGTGCTTAATTTACTCACAGTCCAACTGTTTTCCACTGTGGTACCATTCCACGCTGATGGAGCCACACAGGTGAGCCCCCAGTGCCTTGAGATCAACAAGCCTCTATTTCAGATGAGGTTAGCTTGAGCTTGGTTTAGTAACACAGACCTGTCATCTCAGCTATTCGGGAGACTGAGGCAGGAGGATCACAAGTTTAAGGCCTTAGAAGAGGAAGTGTGAGAAAACCAGAAACACTCTATTTCAAGTTAAAATGTTGTAAAAGGGCTCAGGCAAGGCGCTACCTAGCCCATGCAAGTCCCCGTACTCAGTCCTCAGCAGTACACATAATAATGTTAGCCTGCTTTGGTTATTATGAGAAAATATATTCATGCAGAGGGCTGTTCTCATTCTATTCCTCCAGGAAACTGTAAGGAGGCACTTTCTGGTGGTATTAAAGAACAGTTGGAAAACAGCCTCAGTTTCCTATGGTGGTGGTGGTGGCTCACTCATGTGTGAATTTCTCTGTCTTCCTTCCATTTCACTACTCCTGCTTCCTGAGTCACTTCCCAAACTAAGCCACCTGCACCCTATCCCTTGGCACATGCTTGACTCTCTGGGGGCAAGATCAGGTTAGGGGATGCTTGACTGATTCTCCAAGACTCCATAGAATTTTAGTAAATTAGATCTGCAAGAATCCTTAGAGACTGTATGGCACCCTTACAGATTTAAGAGATCTGAACCTGGGCCAGACACTTACCTCAAACTCTCCCTCCAAAGGAAATTTGGAATGTGTCCTCTTCATGAAGCAAGCTAATCCACACTAAAACACAGCACATAACACGCAGCAGGTGCTTAGTAAATGTAAATATAAAATCACACCGGGAGAGGAGTGGATAAAGGTTAGCTGTGATATTGCACACAATGTTTCCCTATGTCAGTGATGAACTTCTGTCCTCAGAGCCATGGCTCTCCCGACTCTCCTCCACATGCTGGCTCTCTTCTCCAGCTGTGATTTCCATATAGGATTGAAAGAAAGCCTAGAACCAGTGGTTCTCAGCCTCCCGGGTGCATGAGCTGGCTTTTTGGAGTCCATTACCTATGGTGAGATGCCTTACACAGCATTGATGCAGCAGGGAGAGACTTGGTCCTGCCTCAACTAAATGTACCAGATTTTACTGACTCCCCATGAAAGTAATCACCCTTTTTCAGGAGGGATGGGAGGTTTGTTGGTGGGGGCATCAGGGGAGGAGCAGGAAGAGCGAGGGACTGTGGTTGGTATGTAAAATAAATAAAAATTTCTTAAAAAAAGAAATACAATTGAAATGTTACATGAGTCTGAAAAAAAAAAAGAGGGAAGCTGGTCCTTTCCTAGGTCACAAATGGTTAAATGCTGGTGATTTCATGTAATTGAACCTGTAGCTGGTGAAACATTTAAGAGAGCCAGAAATGGGGAAGAGGAAGGAGAGAACCAATGTGAGAGAGATGTCCTGACTTAAAAGGGACAGAAATACCCTCCTTGTTGGCAGAAGGTGAAAGAAGAAAGTTCTTGGCGTGACATGGAACTGAAATGCTCCCCACAGGCTCATATGTTAAAGGCCTGATTCCCTGGGTCACTTCCATTGAGGGGTGATTGAATTATGAAGATGCCAACCTTGTTAGTGGACTTATCTCATGAACTCAGAGCTGGATGGCTAGGAAGTAGGGTCAAGTCAGGGAAAGTAGCCGATTGAATCATGCTGCGTTCCCATATCACGTTCCCAGATTATTTCTGATTCCTTGCTTCCTTGATGTCGTGACGTGAGCACCTTCCTCCACAACATGTTACTGTTACCATGTCACTTAGATGTGTCATCGCTCAAAGTAATGAAGCCAAGTAACCATGGATTAAATCTCTGAAGCCATCAAACCAAAACAAACTTTCCCTTTTTTTTTTTTTTGACTTGTTTCTCTTAGGGATTTGGTCGTAGTGATAAAGAGCTCACTGACACATCTTGTGGACGTATTTCCAAGTGGTGAGTAATGAGGTTACAGTGCCATGGAAGATCTGTACTGGTGGAGTAAACAGTGGAAGGTTAGGGACCAGCTCATGGGATCCAGAGTGGAAGGGCATGAGGTGTAGCACTGGTCTCTGGACCTAAGGCAACAGAAGCTGCATCTGCTAGTACATCAGGTCTCAAGGGTGTAATGACTTAGTGACCCGAGTGCCCAAGGCCTTGAGCTTGTTCTTCCAATGACTTACATCCCCCTTCTGCTTTTAAAGACTTAGAAACAAAAAAAAGTGAAGTAAGAAGTACATATTGTTAGAAGAAATTTCATTCCAATTTTTAAAAAAGTTTTCTTTATTATGTATACAGTGTTCTGTCTGCATGTATGCCTGCACACCAGAAGAGGACACCAGATTTCATTACAAATGGTTGTGAGCCACCGTGTGGTTGTTGGGAATTGAACTCAGGACTTTTAGAAAAGCAGTCAGTGCTCTTAACCTCTGAGCCATCTCTAAACTCCCCAATTCCAAATTTTGAAGCTGTGAGTTCCTCCTCAATCTTCAGCCTGTTCTTCCACTCATCTTCTATCGTTAAACCCAGAAATACAAAGTGGTAGCCTGTACAGTAGAGCTGCTGTGAGGGGCATTGAGAATTTTGAGTGGTGAGGCTAGAAGCTGTTGCCTCATCCCTTTGTCCAGTCCTTTTGATGGAGAAGTGTAGCTGTTTTGGCATTTTATAATAATTTACCACATGCAAAGCAGTCTACAGATACTATCTCACTTATTTTCATTGTCAAACAACCTAGGAAGAAGAAATTGATATTTTTATTTACAATATTAAGAGAATTGGCTCAGAGAGCAAGTTCCCCAAGGAATGTCATTGACAGAACCAGGGTTAAACCTGTGCTTTTGGATTCTAGACAGAATCCTGTCTTTGACTTCCTGGGACAAGAGGGAGGCCATCAAACAACCAGAAATCTCTAACACAGAATCAGTTGTTCAGAGATGGAGGGGCCAGGTAAGTAAACAGGTACAAATGAGGCAGGCTAGGTATAGGACAATCCGTGGTGGAGCGGACTCTGTTGCAGGGCTGGTGAGCCAACATCTTGATTAAGGGAATCCCACAGCCTGCTGAACTGTCAAACTGATTTTTTTGGTCTAGAAGTTAGGAATATAATTAAAGCAATATTTATTAAATGCCTTCTGTGTAACAGACACTGGGAATGAAGCTGTGAATATAATAGTTAAAAAAAAGTCTAGATTAGATGTAAACTTATCCAACTCTTAAGTGTTGAGAACTAACATAAAATTTAGAAACCTTGTTCGGGCCAAACACAACACATCTGTGGGTAGCATTTGGCTTACAGGTTAACACTTTATGACTTCTATCCAAAGGCTGTGATGGTGCAAGCATTCTGTGAAGAACCATGTACTAGGACCAGGTGGAAAGTGTTAGCATATCTATGCATATTTGCTTTAAAACAATCTCATCAGTGGAAATTTTTGTACATGGTCTATTATACAGATGATATGCACAGAGATTTTTCATCACATTATAAATATTTAAGGAGACATTACTTATATATATTGTGATAAGTGATTGAAATATTTTTACTGATTGGTTATAAATAGGAAGAAGCTGAAGGCTAGTGTACAGTCTTTGAGAAGTGTGAAATTGTACATCTGATGGAAACAAGACTGATGTTGCATGAGTTATTACATTACAAACCTGTCTGCATATATGTGATGTGCCCAGTTCAGGGTGGACCAACATTTGAACCATCACAGCTGAGGCTTCCCGTTGTTACTATAGTGACTGATTTTATGGAAAATGACCTTGACATGTAGTTCGGAGTGATAGGAGCTGGGGCTCAGGGATGCTGAGCCAAGGTCTTGCTCATGCAAGCCCTGAGGGCAGCACAGGGGGTAGGCTGGGGTACAGTCACAGAATGTACTTTTGACAGTAAGTTTCACGTGAGTTCTGTCCTAAGTCCTGTTTAAACATTGTCCTTACTGTGTGCTCACAGAGGGGTAATGTGGTCTTCTGAGAAATGCACTATATGAACAGCCAGGAGATGAGCAGTCCAGCCTGCCAATGTCCTTTAACCTCTGTGACCTTAGGCAATGCTGGATCTGTCCTGCAGACCTTATTCCTTTCGTTGATGAGGAACGGCATTGTCTATGGTCTCCGAGCAATTTCTACTTTCACCACTAGTTAGTTCTGTGCCAGTATCATCATGACAGAGTGAATGTTCTTCAGTGTTTTCTTGATCCTGAGTCAGTTGCCTCTAACCTATATTAGCTACTTCAGCAAACAAATCTCGAACTATAAAATGTCTTATGCATGGTTAAAGTACCTTTTTTTTAAAAAAAAAATAATTTTGTGTTTATTCAATTATTTGTGTGTGTGTGTGTGTGTGTGTGTGTGTGTGTGTGTGTGTGTGTGTGTATGCATGTGCCACAGGTGTGCAGATGCCCACAGAGGTCAGAAGAAAAATGTCATATCTCCTGGAGCTAGAGTTGATGCTACTTGTCTGCCACCTATCATGGATGCTAGGAACCAAACTTAGGTCCTGGGAAAGGAGGATGCTCTCTTAACTGTTGAGCCAACCCTCTTGCCCCAGGAGGTTTACTTGTCCACAGAAAGTACAAAAATATATTTCTTGGTTGGGGCCATTTTCTTAAAATGGCAACACAGAGGTCTGGTATCTTTCAGCCTTGAGATTCCCCCATTTTTGATACTTGGAGCTCATTAAGGACATGCTCATTAAGATCTAGAGAGTGTAAGGAGGAGAAACATGGATGACTGAGCTGGGGAGACTTTTATGAGCCCATTGAGAAAAGCGTGCAATAATTTGTTTCAAATTCTGTGGCTCACACATTAGTTATGCACAATGCATAACTACAAAGGAGGCAGAGAATGGGGACACAGTTTAACTGTGTGACTTGGAAGAAGAGGAAATGATTTCTGTCAGTAAGAGCCAATCTATGCCACTGAAAGGAGGCCTGAGAGAAGGGTTATGTGGGTTGGGAAGCCTAAGACTACAATGGTGTTATCTTCTTTTTAAAGCACTTGAGCAAGGTAGCCTCGTAGGTAAGGATGCTTGGTGTCAAGCCTACAGCGGAGTTTGAGCTTCCACCATGCATGGTGGAAGAAGAGAACAGATTTCTATAACTTAACCCCTAGCCTCCAACATGCATGCTGTGGCTTCCATGCAGGCTCAGACACACCTACCAATACCTACCTTCCTCACCCCATGCCCTGATATCCCAACAAAATTAATACTTAAGATGTGTGCCCCTAAGCACTTCCACATAAGCCAATCTGTTAATAAAAAGTAGAGCTTAGGAAGTCTTCAGCTGTTGAAAAAATGGTAGGATCTAGACCTAAGGAGCTTTTCTAACCCACAGGGTAGAGCCCTGGGCTGATACTTAAGCAATTCTAGGTTTGGGTCTGGACTGTGTCTCAACCTAGTTCTGTGTCTGAATATAGTTGGCTTGACCTTTATGCTTTAATTTCCCATTTATAAATGGCAACCAAAATGCTAACCTTGTTTCCCTGACACACTTGTTTCAGAGTCAGGTAGGACTACAGCATGCTTTAGTGGGAAGTGAACTAAAACTGTAGTTAGGGAAAATTATGTCAGATTTGGGGGGGGGGATTCCTCCTAGTGTAGATTGTCTTTGGAGAACGCACAAGTAGCCAAGAAATCAGCAAGAAATGATTTTGAGAAAAGCAGAAAGAAGATTCAGACTCAAGAGTCCTGTGCTTGAGACATAAATTTTGGTTCTAGTTCAACATGTAAATTGCTGTTTGAGGGCTGAGAATGCAGTTCATTGATAGAGCACTTGCCTAGTATGCCCAAAGGCTTGGGTTCTATCCTCAGTGTTGCAACAAACAAACAAAAAAACCACATACATTGTTGGGGTGAGGACTGGTTCGGGGTCAGATGTTGGGGTTGCCTCCATGCTCAGGGCCCTGCCAGTTTCCTTGGGGAAGGGGGCAGGATGGAGCAGAGACAACAACATAGCCTATGAGACAAGTTGAAACAAGCAAGTCTAATTTATTAAGGAGGGAAAGCCTTAAATACCCGACCCCACCTCGACCCTCTTCCCAGCCAGGGGAAAAAGCTTTGGTTTACTAGTATCTGTGGGTATGGTGATATCTCTTGCTAGTCTAGGTCACCTTCTATCAGGACTCTGCCCTCGTCAAGGCCCCAGGCAGACCCAGGTTGGCTTATGTGGAAGTGCTTAGGGGCACACATCTTTTTTTTTTTTTTTAAAAAAAAAACTTTATTTATTTATGTATTTATTTATTTATTTGTCTTGGTGTTTGCCTGGAACTGGAACTACAGACAGTTGTTAGCTGCCATGTGGGTGCTGGGAATCGAACCCGGGTCTTCTAGAAGAGCAGATGGTGCTCTTAACCACTGAGCCATCTCTCCAGCCCCAGGGGGCACACATCTTAAGGCACCAGTTATCACCAGTTTGTAAAGGCTAAGGCCAGGCCTGCCTCCAGGTTTCTAGCAGCCTCTAGGGCCTATACATTCCACAATATCTAACTATTTAAACTGTCATTTGATCTTCAAGGAGTATTAGAGTTTTAACATAAATATGCATACTTAAAGTTGCAGACAAAGAACGTGTGCTGGTTAAAAAAGATTAGAGCCTTTGAAACAAAAGGCCAAATATACTTTATATCAGGGAAATAGAAACAATGCCTTGAGGAATCGCCAAGACCCCAATTTATCACAGGTCCAAGGACCTAAAAAGTAACTTCAGAAGACTTGCCCTCTAGAAGCAAGTTCCTATAGGGCTGCCAAGGGGATCACTCCTCTGGTCAGATGCCCAGGCCTTGGAAGGCTGTAGCCATGATGTGGAGGGTTTGACTCCTACTTCAGTCAGTGGCAGTATTTGCCATGGTTTTACAGGCATGGGAAGTATAGGAGCCATGAGTCTGGAAGTTTCCACACAGATTCTGAAGGGTCGAGTACTGAAGGCCCTTGAGAAGACCCTCTATGAAACTGTGAGGGCAAAGTTTATGATGCAATGAAAACCTAAGAAAGTTTGAGATCCCATCAGTTAAGAGGGCCAGCCTTCGAGAAAGTCCATGCGGGCTGTGGCAAGTTGAAGCCACAGGCGATGGGCTGTCATGTCTTTCAGAATGGGTGCCATACTACCTTATGACTGCATGTTGGACAAAGCAGCAGGATTCAAGGTTTGCCCTGCTGGGTTGGTTTTGCTTTGGTCTGCTCCCTCATCTCCTCACCCTCCCTCTTGGAATGCAAATGTTTGTTCTGTGTCATTGTATGTTGGAAGTCTTCCTTTGGTGTCTGGATCAAATCCAGGGCCTCATATGATAGGCAAGCACTCTCTTACTGAGTTACACCCCTAGTACACACACACACACACACACACACACACACACACACACAAATGGAGTATCAACAGAGACTTTAAATTTTGACTTTGAGCAGTAGCTCAAAATAACTAAGAATATGGGAACTTCTGGAGATGAGCTAAATGCATTTTGCATTATGAGTTACCCTTTGGGGGCCAGGGTCAGAATGCTACGATTTGACTATGAAATGTCCTATGGGCTCATGTGTTAAAGGCTTGCTCCCTGACTGGTGATGCTATTTTGGGAGGTGCTAGAAACTTTACAGGGTGAGGCCTAGCTGAAGTCCATCCCTGGAGACTTGTCCTTAGCTATATCTGTCAAGGCTCCTTGTCTCCTTTTCTGATCCTCAGCTACCGGGAGGTGAGCAGTTCACGATGTCATGATGCCTGCCGCAGTACCCTACCTCACCACAGGCTCACAATGACAGGACCAAGTGATCCTGGACTGAAACCTGGGAAATCAGAAGCCCACCTAGGTCACTGGCTTAGGATGCTTCTGTCAGGTATTTTGTCATGGTGACTGACTGACACACCGAGTTTCTTTGCCTCTCTTGATTTGTTTCCCCTTGCAAAACAAGATCAAAATTAGGTCAAAATTTTATTCTTACTTTTTATACATTGGATTATATGTTTGATTTGGTGTGGATACAGGGATCCAAAAGTGTGTGTGTGTGTGTGTGTGTGTGTGTGTGTGTGTGTGTGTGTGTGTGTGTGTGAGAGAGAGAGAGAGAGAGAGAGAGAGAGAGAGATTCTGGGGGCCAAACACAGATGCTCACACTTGCAAGGCATACACTTTCCTGCCTGGGCTGTCACTGAGCTCCGGAAGTCTTTTTTTTTTTTTTTTCTACTTCAAACAGCTGGCATCTCGTTGGCTACAATATACTATTTGCTCTACTTTCAAAATGCTCCCCATCTCTCCTGCCCTTGCCTACACCTTAGCAAGCCATCACTGTCATTCATCTTTGTCTCATCAGTACAACCAGGGCACATCTCATTTTATTCTTACTGGCAATCTCTACTCTTCCTATGGCTAGCCCCATTCATAAGGCCGCTGATAATCTATATTTTTTCCTCCTAGCAACTTGCCTTCTTTGCTTCCTTAAGAAATAGATCCCTGAAATCTTCAGGATGGTAGTTAACTGAACAATTCTTCACCAATACCTCCCACTGAGCATGAGTCCACCAACTTCCCCTCCTCACATTGTCTCATGCCAACAGGAAGTAGCCGGATTTGTACTGGTGCCATATATCCAAGACAGTGGCAATGTTTGGTTGGCACCGCCAGTTTGGCCACACTCCTCTCTCTCCAAATCCCACCCTGTCAGAAAAAAATGTCAGGCTCCTCCCCTGAAGCTGCTAGCTACCCAAGACTCATCTACAACTTATTTAAGCTGCCCTCTTCTACACCGGCCATGATTTTTTTCTGTCCCCTTGCCCCAGCTCACCTGTAGGGGTTGGAAAGGTCACTCGGGAGTGCTTTGCCAAATCAACCCAGTCTTTTAATTCAGCTTGACCTGACTTATTGGATTGGCAGAGAAACCTAATATCAGGGTATGATCACCTTTCAACTACCCTTTATCTACGCAGGGCTGGGTCTCCTGAGTACTCACTGGGTCTTCTCTTGCTTCTCACCATCTGTCTTAGTTAAGCTACCAGTCCTGTGTGATGAAAAACGATGGTCAAGGTAACTTGGGAAGCAAGGGTTTATTTGGCTTACACTTTCAAATGACTGTTTCTCATCTAAGGAAGTCAGGATAGGAACTCAAACAGGGCAGAACTCCAGAGGCAGGAGTCGAAGCAGAGGCCATGGAAAGGAGCGACTTACTTGCTAAACATGGCTTGCTTGGCCTCCCTTCTTATAGAGCCCAGGAGCCGCCAATCCAGAGTCCTCCCATATCAATGACTAATTAAGAAAATGCCCCATAGGCTTGCATACAACCCAACCTTCTGGAGGCATTTTCTCAGTGAGGTTCCCACCTCTTGGATGACTCTACTTTGTGTCAAGTTGACTTAGCATACCATCGGCTTTCCACTAAGCAGTCAGAGAGAGAGAGAGAGAGAGAGAGAGAGCTCTCTTTTCTTTCCTTCCTTTTTTCTTTCTTATGACATTGGGGATGAAGTCACAGTCCTTACATTGGCCTGCAGGGGTTCTGCTCTGGATCTGTTCGACTCATTTCCTGTTGGTCCTGTCCACTGCTTGCCACAAGGCTGTGGTCATCCAGCTGCAGCCATTTAAGCTGTGTGCTCACATGCTAGGCTCACCTGAAGGCCATTGCCCTTGCTGCCCTTCTGCTTGACGATACTCTCCTTCCCGTCTTCCTTTCCTCCAGCCGGGTCTTAACTCTCAGGTCCTTTCTCTGAAGGAGATTGTCTGTCCCAATGCCTAATCTTTCACCCCACTCTAACCTGACTTTAAACACTCTTATTATCTGACATCATTTTGTGCCTTTACTTGGGGACTTGTGAAGACATCTCATTCTTCACTAAAATATGAGCTTGTAAGCGCCACAGACCTTTCCTGTTTCACTGTATTTGTTGGGGGCTGTGTTTATAATCATTCAAAAAATATTAACACAATGAATCAAGGTGGTGAAATTGAGCATAAGGCCTCTTCAGAGACTCATCTCCGGTGGTTGACATTCTTCAGTAAAGGAAAGAAAGCTGGGGATTTGGGCCTGATGGTTGGGGTGACATCAGACTACCTTGTTTAGTGCGGTGGCACCTGGGCAGGGCATAGGTCTCTGACACCAGAGCCTAGCTGTTCTCGTTAGCTCTTGTTCTAGCTGGGCTTGTAACCCTAGTCAGTTCCTAGCACTGGATCTGTGCTCTCTGTTTCATCATTTTAGGGGATGCTCAACTATCCAGGGTGTGGCTCTGGCTTCTTCTCCAAGATCCTTCTCTTGCAGCTGGGGAATGATTAAGCGATTCTCCATCCCCTGGTGGCCAGCTGCAGTCTGTAAGACTCCATTCTACCAGCTCCGATAGGCTTAGGAGGGCTTATCCTTCCTCTGAAGGAGCTTCTTCCTCTGCTGTATATTCAGACGATGCACAGGCAGATGCTACCTCCACTGTTTTATTTTTAATTTAATTCCCCATACTCACTACTGCTTCCTCTCCTGCCTCTTCTCCCAGTGCCCCCCCTTCACTCTGTAATTTGATCTGGCATATCCAGTTGAGGTATCAAGGCAGAGAAGATATTTTCTCACTAGGCATAGGCTTCGAGGAGCCAGTTCATGGACCTGAGATAGACTCTGGTTGGATTGCAAGAGGCTCCATAAGCTTCCCACGCCTTTCAACTGTCATCTACATTCAGAGGGTCCAGATATGTTCCATGAGGGTTGATCAGCTGTTATTTTAACCCAACAGCACAGGACTGCCTACTCCCATGGGTCTTTCATCATGATTTGGATCCCTCTACTTCTGTAATCTCTCCTCCCTCTCTTCAGCTGGACCAGTAGCTCAGCTTGGTGTTTAGCTATGGATCTTTGCATCTGCCTCCATCAGCTGCTAGATGTAGGTTCAATAATGGCAATTAGGGTGGTCATTGGTATAATAGAGGAAGGCCAGCTTAGGCAATTTCTCCACTATTGCTTGGAGTCCTAGCTGGGTTCTTGGGTATTCTCTAGTATCAGGTTTCTCTCTAATCCCACAATGGCTCCCTCTATGAGGCTCTCCCTCTCTGTTGCTTCCCCCCACTCTACCATTCCATTTTCTCATGTTCTCTTCTCACCTCCACTTGCTCCCCAACTTCCTCTTCATTTGATCAAAATTTTCTCAGGAGATCTATTTCCTCTCCCAGGGGGATCTATGGATATCTCTCTTAACTTTCTCCTGTTACCTAACTGCTGGGAAGAGTGTGGATTGTAGCCCGGTTATCCTTTGCATTACATCTAGAATCCACTTATGAGTAAGTACATATCATTTTTATCTTTCTGCGTCTGTGTTACCTCACTCAGGTTGATACTTTCCAGATTCATCCATTTGACTGCAAATTTAAGGATGTCATTTTTTTTTTTTTTCTGCTGGGTAGTACTCCTTTGTGTAACTGTACCACAATTTTAAAATCCATTCTTAAGTTGAGGGGCATCCAGGTTGTTTCTAGGTTCTGGCTATTACAAATAATGCTGCTTTGAACATAGTTGAGCTAATACCTTTGGGGTAAGAATATGCATCCCTTGGGTGTATGCCCAATAGTATGGTATTTCTGGGTCACTGGGTAGATTGATTCCCAGTTTTCTGAGGAATCATCATACTAATTTCCAAAGTGGCTGTACAAGTTTACACTCCCACCAGCAATGGAGGAGCTTTCCCCTTGCTCCACATCTCCTCCAGCATAGGCTGTCATCTGTATTTTTTATCTTAGACATTTTGACAGGTGTAAGATATTATCTCAGAGTTGTTGTGGTTTGCTATTCTCTGATGGTTAAGGACGTTGAGGAATTCTTTAAGTGTCTTTCAGGTATTTGGAGTCCTGTTGAAAATTATATCCCATTTTCCAATTGGGTTGTTTGGTTTTTTTGACTCCTACTTTTTTGAGTTCTCTGTATATTTTAGAGATCAGTCCTCTGTCCACTACAGGGTTGGTGAAGATCTTTTTCCACTATGAAGCTTGTTGCTTTGTCTTATTGACTGTGTCCTTTGCTGTACAAAAGCGCCTTAGTTTCAGATGCCTTAGCTAAAACGTCAAGAAGAATTTTGAATAGATATGGGGAGAGAAGACAGCCTTGTCTTGTTCCTGATTTTAGAGAGATTGCTTTGAATTTCTTTCCAATTAGTTTGATGTTGGCTGTTGACTTGCTGTAAATTGCTTTTATTATATTTAGATATTTTCCATGTATTCCTGATCTCTCCAGGACTTTTTTCATGAAGGAGTGTTGGATTTTGTCAAAGGCCTTTTGAGCACCTAATGAGATGATCGTGTGGGTGTTTTTCTTTCAGGTTGTTCATATGATAGCTGACATTGACAGTTTTCATATGTCGAACTATCCCTGAATTTCTGGGATGAAGCCTACTTGATCATTTTGGATGATTTTTTTTATATGTTCTTGAATTCCATTTGCTAGTAATTGAGTATTTTTACATCGATGTTCATGAGGGAGATTGGTCTGTAATTCTCTTTCTTTGTTGCAACTTTGTGTGGTTAGGGTATCTTGGTGACTGCAGCCTCATAAAAAGAGCTTGGTAATGTTCCTTCTGTTGCTATTGTGTGGAACAATTTGAGGAATATTTGTTGGTTTCATGCATGAGAAGAGATACACACTACCAAGGGCACACAAGGGTTTATTTAAGAGAATTCCCAGGCAAGTACAGAAACAAAGCAGGACAGAAGGAGATAAGGAGAGACCGGAACGTGCACATCTCTTTTTAAGAGAAGGAGTGTGTACGGGTTTACGCCGTCACATTTAGGGTGTGCCTCCATATTCGTTAGGTGTCCAGGGAGGCACTTTTGTATGCAGTTCCCACTGTTTACGCAGCCACGCCCAGGGTCGTGCCTCCCTACGAGGTGCATTCCACCTGAGCTGCATTGGCTCAACTGCATGGAGTGTCAGGAATCCTTACAATATTGGCATTAGTTCTTTTTTAAAAAAAATCTGGTTGAATTTTGCACTGAGACGATCTGATCGTGGGCTTTTTGTGGTTGGGAGACTTTTAATAACATCTTCTTTTTTCTTGGGGGTTACAGGTCTATTTATCTGGTCTTGATTTAATTTTGGTAAGTGGTACCTGTCCAGAAAACTGTCCATTTGTTTTAGATTTTTGAATTTAATAGAGTGCAGGTTTTAAAGTAGTTCCCAATGATTCTCTGGATTTCTTCAGTGTCTGTTGTTATGTCCCCCTTTTTATTTCTGATTTTGTTAATTTGGATACTTTCTCTCTGCCTTTTAATTAGTTTGGATAAGGGTTTGCTTATCTTATTGACGTTATCAAAGAACCAACTCTGATTTATTGCTTCTTTATATATCTTTGTTTCAATTTTATTGATTTCAGGCCTTAATTTGATTATTTCCTGCTGTCTACCCCTTCTAAGTGAGTTTGCTTCTATTTGTTCTAGAGCTTTCAGCTGTGCTGTTAAGTCTCTTGTATGAGATTTCTCCAAGTTTTTTTTTTAAATTTATAAAATAAAGTTTTTTTTTAATCCATGTATTCCCCTGCTTCTCCTACTTTTCCTCCTCCCAATCCCTCCCAGTCAGTCTTTAGCCTTCCCCCTCCCCAACCACCCATCCCTTTCCCCTAAAGGGGCAAGAAGTCCCAAGGTGGGTCAGCTCAGCATCCACTTCAGGCAAGTCTGATTTCCTCATTCTGATATCAAGATTGAGTTGTGAGTTCCTCTGAAGGGAATGGGTTTTGAGGTACCAGCTCATGCACAGAAACACAATCTGATCCCACCCCTCGAGACTCTACATACTGCCCATGTCAACAGTCGCCTACTCTTGGAGAGCCTAACTCCTTTTCCTGATGGTTCCCCAGTGGCTGTTCTTGATTCAGTGAGCTCCCCAGAGCTCCAGCCAACTATTATTGTGGGAATTTTCCTCATAATCTCTATCCCCTTGCTCATACAGACTCTCCTCCCCTGCTCTCTGCTAGATCAGGAGCTCAGCCTAGCGCTCAGCCATTATCTCTGCCTCCACCTCTATTCATTGTTGGGTGTAGGTTTTGTGATGACACTTAGGGTGGTTCTTCATTTGATTATAGGGGAACTCCTGTCTAGGCACCCCTTCCACTATTGGTTGGAGACCTAGCAGGGATAGCCTATGAGTTCTTGGAGGTTTTCCTAGCACCTGGTCTCTTTCCAACTCCACACTGGCTTCCTCTATTAAGCTCTCCATTTCTCTTTTTTTCTCCCTCTTTGTTGCTCCTCTCACTCAATCATCTCCTTCTTTGGTGATTTGTTCCCACCCCTTCTTTGTTACAAACCCTTATGCTCCCAATTAGCTAAGGAGATCTTTTCTATTTTCTCTTCCTAGGGGAATTACTGGATGTCTCTCTTAAGTTCCTTCTGATCCCAAGCTGTTCAGGGGTTGTGGTTTGCAGCTTGGGTGTTCCTTGCTTCTTGTCTAAAGTCCACTTATGAGTCAAAACATCCCATGCCTATCTTTTTGGGCTTGTGATATCTCACTTAGGAAGATATTCTCCAAATCCATCCATTTGCCTGGGAATTTTAGGATATCATTTTTTTTTTAACTGCTGAGTAGTACTCCATTGGGTAGATGTACCACAATGTGTTAATCTATTCTTCATTTGAGGGGCTTCTAGGTTTCCAGGTTCTTGCTATTACAAATAATGCTGCTATGAACATATGCCTTTGGAGTACAAATGTGCATCCTTTGGGTATATGCCCGGTAGTAGTATTGCTGGATCCTAGGGGAGATTGATTCCCAGTTTTCTGAGGATTCACCATACTGTGTTACAGAGTGGCTGAACCAGTTTTTACTTCCACCAACAATAGAGGAGTGTTCCCCTTGCTCTGCATCCTCTCCAGCATAGGCTGTCATCTGTGGTTTTGATCTTACTCATTCTGACAGGTGTCAGGTGGTATCTCAATGTTGTTTTGATTTGCATTTCTCTAATGGCTAAAGATGTTGAACAATTTTTCAAGTGCCTTTCAGCCATTTGTAATTCTTCTGTAGAGAATTCCCTGTTTAGTTCTGAGCCCTATTTTTTAATTTTAAGACTTGGGCTCTAGTTTCTTGATTTCTCTATATATTTTAGAGAGCAGTCCTCTGTCAGTTGTAGGGTTGGTAAAGATCTTTTTGCATTCTGTAGGCTGTCAGTTTGTCTTATTGACAGTGTCCTTGGCCTTATAGAAGCTTCTCCATTTCAAGAGGTCCCACTTACTAATTATTATTCTTAGTGTCTGTGCTACTGGTGTTATATTTAGAAAGTGATCACCTGTGTTGATGCTTTGGAGGATATTTTTCACTTTCTTTTCTATCAAGTTCAGAGTAGCTGGGCTTATGTTGAAGTCTTTGATTTACTTGGATTTGAGTTTTATGCAAGGCAATAGGTTTGGATCTATTTGCATTCTTCTACATATTACCATCCAGTTATACCATCACCATTTGTTGAAGATACTATCTTTTTTTCATTAGATATTTTTGGCCTCTTTCTCAAAATTCAGGTGTCATATGTGTGTGGGTTAATGTTGGGGTATTTGTTTCAATTCCATTGATTCATAAGTCTGTTTTATGCCACCACCAGGCTGTTTTTTACTACTGTAGCTCAATAGTATAGCTTGAGGTCAGGGATGCCTTCTGAATTTTTTTTTATTAAGCAGAATTGTTTTGGTCATCCAGAGTTTCCTGTTATTTCGTCTGAAGTTCTTTCAAGGTCTGTAAAAAACTGTGTTGGGATTTTGATGAAAAGTGCATTGAATCTGTAGATTGCTTTTGATAAAATTGCCATTTTTTGCTATGTTGATCCTACCTATCCAGGAACATGGGAGATCTTTCCATTTTCTGATATCCTCTTCAATTTCTTTCTTCAGTGATTTAAAGTTATTGTCAAACAGGTCTGCTACTTCTTTGATTAGAATTACCTAAAAAATATTTAATTCTATTTGCAGCTATTATAAAGGGTGATGTTTCTCCTATTTCTTTTGCAGCCCTTTTATCCTTAGTATATAGGAGGGCTATTGATCTTATGTATGCATCTAGTGCTATGAATTTTCCTCTTAGCACTACTTTCATTGTGTACCTTAAATTTGCTTATGTTGTGGACTCATTTTCATTGAATTCTAGGAAGACTTTAATTTCTTTCTTTACTTCTCCCTTGATTCTGAAGTGGTTCAATTGAGAGATGTTCAGTTTCCATGACTTTGTAGAATTTCTGTGTTTTGAGTTGTTGTTGAACTTTAACTTTAGTCCATGGTGGTCTGATAGGATACAAGGAGCTATTTCCACTTCTCAGATCTATTCATATTTGCTTTATGACTGAGTATGTGGTCAATTTTAGAGATAGTTCCATGGGGTACTGAGAAGAAGATATATTCCTTTGTGTTTGGGTGGAAAGGACTGTATATATATCTTAAGTCAATTTAAGTTATAACATCTGTTAGATCCCTTATTTCTCTGTTAAGTTTCTGTCTGGTAGACTTATTGGTAAGAGTGGGATATTGGAGTCTCCTGCAACTAATGTATGGGATTTGATGTGAGATTTAAGCCTTAATAATGCTTCTTTTACATATGTGGTTGCCTTTGTGTTAGATTGAGACTTCATCTTGGTGTATAATTTCTGAGATAAGTAATGTCCATCCTGATCTCTTTTGATTGATTTTAGTTTGAAGTCTATTTTGTTAGATATTAAGATGGCTACACTAGCTTGTTTATTGGGACCACTTAATTAGAAAGTCTTTTTTCAACCTTTTACTCTGAACCAGTGTCTGTCTTTGAAGTTGAGATATGTCTCTTGTATGCAGCAGAAGGATGGATTCTGTTTTGTATCCATTGTGTTAGCCTGTGTCTTTTTATAGGTGAATTGGTCCATTGATATTGAGGGATATTAATGACCAGTGATTGTTAGTTCCTGTTATTTTTGGTGGTAGTCTTCCCTTCTTTGAGTTTTTCTTCTGTATGATTATCTATTGCTTGTGGCTTTATGAGTGTATCTAGCTTCTTTAGGTTGGAGGTTTTTCATCTAGTGCTTTCTGTAGGGCTGGGTTTGTGGATAGGAATTGTTTAAATTTGGCTTTGTTGTGAACTATCTTGTTTATTCCATCTATGATGAGCAGTAGTTTTGCTGGGTATAATAGTTTTGGCTGGCAACTGTGGTCTCTTAGTGTCTATATAATATCTGACCAGGACTTTTATTGTTTACATTGAGTAGTCTGGTGTTGTTCTGATGGTTCTCTCTTTACAAGTTACTTGGCCTTTTTCCTTTGGAGCTCTTAATAATTTTTAAATTTATTCTGTAGCAGACTTTATTTGGGGGGGGCGCATCTAGTCTATTTGGTGTTCTATTAGCTTCTTGTATCTTTATAGGCATTTCATTCTTTAGGTTGGGAAAGTTTTCTTCTATGATTTTGTTGAATATGTTTTCTATGCCTTTGAGCTGGTGTTCTTCTTCTTCTATTCCTATTATTCTCAGGTTTGGTCTTTTTATGGTGTGCCATATTTTCTGGATGTTTTGTGCTATGACTTTTTTTTGACTGATGTATCTATTTCTATTGGATATTTGGATGTTTTGTGTTATGACTCTTTTGGTTTTTGTGGTTTTTTTGACTGACATATCTATTTATACTATCTAATCTTGCACATCAGAGATTCTCTTTTCCATCTCTTGCATTCTATTGGTTATGCTTGTATTTGCAGTTTCAGTTTGTTTCTTCAGATGTTCTATTTTGAGTATCCCCTCAGTTTGTGTTTTTTATTGCTTATATTTCAATTTTTAAATCTTGATATGTTTCCTTTACGTGTTTGATTACTTTTTCTTGGTTTTATTTATTTTGTTTCAGGGATTTGTTGATCTCTTCTAATTTTTTTGTTTATATTTTCCTCTATTTATTTAAGGAATTTTTTATTTCCTATTATAAGGTGTCTATTATTTTTATAAAGTTGTTTTAAGGTCTTTCCTTCTGCTTCTTCTACATTGTCATAATTGGGTCTTATTATTATAAAATCATCAGATTCTGGTGATGCATATTGTTCTTTATGTTGTTATATGTATTCTTGCACTGGTGTATGCCTATTGCTTCCTTGGATCAATGCAGGAAGCATCTCTGTATCTCAGGGAGCTGATTTTGGTACAAACTGTTCTAGCTGTGTCTACGTCTCAGGAAGCCTCTCTTGGTCCAATCTGGGCTTTTAGTACATTTAGAGATAGCATATTCTATGTCACAGTGAGCTGTTCTTGGTGTAATAAGAGCTGGCTGATTCTGTATCTCAATAATCAAATCTTGATCTACTATAAGCTCTTAATCCTATAGGGGCTCTTGATCCAATAGGTGCTGGTGAATTGTGGGTCTTAGGTACCCCTCTTGATACAATAGGGGCTGACAAACTGTGAGTCTCAGGTAGCTGCTTTTGATCCAAAAGGCGTTGGGGAATTGTGAGTCTCACATAACCACTAAGGTCAGCAAGTGATGGGGTGGGTTGTCGGTTGGGGTAGCATTTGTAGATGCGGTGTCCAGCCAACTGGATTTACCTGAGGATTTCTGACCTACAGGAGTTTTCCCCGCTGGCCTGGATTTATGGGAGAGATGAATGGGGGTGGGGTTCTAAGGGTTATGTCCCAGGGTCTGAGTCACAGATACTCAGATCTCTCTCTGGCTGGGCTGGGTGAAGTGTCACTCACTTCTTGGTTCAACAGGTAGTGTGGATCTATACCTGCACTGTTTTCTATGAGATGCCTTCCCGCTTTCTCTTAGCATGTGTTTTGGGTTGGTTCTACAAGGAAATGGAGGCAGAATATGCCATAATATTGTTACCCTCTTTTCTCATTGCCAGAGAATATTAGGAAACAAAGAATGACTGGCTGGCAGAGACAGCACAGAGAATAACATTAAAAATGAAGACATCATTTGCTTTTTTTTTGCTGAATATGAATCATGCTGCACATCTGGTTCTCACAATGATCTTGAGGTAAGTACCATGGCTTTATAAATGAAGAAATGGACACAGATTTCCGAATAATACATGCTTGCCTCATAAAAGCATTTGTGTATACAGTCAGGTACAGGAAAAAAAAACCCTGAATATTCCCAAATATTTCACTTGTCTCCATTTTACTTTACTTGAGGAAGACTTCTGCTAAATTCAATGAAAGATTAGAGATGCAATGTAGAAAACTGGTTTAGAAGTATTCTTTAACACTCTTCCTGGGAAGGCATGATGAAAGGTCAGCTCACCCTAGGGAAAGACCAAAGTAAGGACACCACCAAAATCCAACTAGGTGAACCAATGAGTTTTATTGGTGTTACTTACAGTAGTATGGGTGAAGGGTACTTACAGAAAGATAGGTCAAGGGGTACTTATAGGAGTATGGGTGAAGGGTGCTTACAGGAGCAGAAGTGACTAAAGATGGCTGCATCACAAAGCCCACCCCCAGCATGGGTGACAGCTTATGCAAGCTGGAACTCTGGCACACACTGCACAGCCCACAGGCAGCTCAAGCTGGAGAGTGGTGTAAGCCTCTTTCAGGCAGTTCAGCAGATCTGTTTCCTCCAGGCAGCTTGGCTGGTCTAAGCCTCTTCTAAGTAGCTTATCTCGTCTGAGATTGCCTCTCAGCAGTCTTTACTGCTTATGTACATCCGGGGTGAAAAGAGTCTAGTGTATCTGGTCAGTTTCAGGGACTTCCTGAAACCTTGCACTTAAGGAGCTTCAGGCAAACCTGGGATGTTTCATTTCTCTCTTTAGAATACCCCTAATGTCTTACTGAGATTCCTTGTGGAATAATCTAAGCTATCGACCAAGCTTTCATAATTAATAATAAATCTCCATGCTATTACTGAGAAGCTGATGCTCCTGAAGAAAAATCCATGTACACTTCCTCCCAAGGTGGAAGAATTTATCTCAAAAAGACAAGTTTAAAGGATCAAAAAGAGGGACCCCAAAGAAAATCTTAGTCTACAGATTATTTCTTATAGGGAGATAAGCTGTCAGATAAATTATACAGATGAAGTTATTTATACCACTCTAAAAAGGCTTCTAGTTTTATTGTTGTTGTTGCTTTTTTTGGGGGTGGGGATTAGGTCAGAAATTGGCAAACTTTATCCATATAGGGGCAAGAGGCATATACTCTTAGGTTTATGAGTCATGCAGTCTGTGATCTTTCTTTGTGGTGCTTGAGTTTGAAGCCAGGTTCTAGTGGGTGCTAGACAAGGGCTCTACCATGGTGCTGCATCCCTAACCCTCAAGCAGTCTGTCCTTGCGCTACAGGCTCAGTCAGTACTACATTGTAAAAGTGGCTGAATACATTTCTATAATATGTGATGGGGGTGGCTATGTAACCCCAGTCCTTTGTTTATGAGTACAAATTGGGGGTTCATGTTCAGGAAATACTATTTTTCTCTGCCCAACCATTGTTTTCTCAATCATTGACAAATATAGAAAAGAATCTTAGCTCATAGAGTACATACATGAAAAACTCAGGATGTTTTGCACACATGAACTCTGGTTTTCCTTTCGTTTCTCTTCTCATAAGGGGAGATGATCTGCTTTGTGTCTCTAGCTGTAGTTCTACTTGGAGATTCTGCGTGTATCTCTCTAGTTTATTCCTTCTGTCAAATTCTATAGTGAGCTGGGGTTGCTCTGGGTGCAGCAGATTGAACACTTGGTGAGGGAGGACCTGCTGTGTGTGGAGTACCTTGCATTTCCCTGGCTTTGGCAGAGGGATTTGAGGAACCAAATAAAGATTTAGACCTCAGTTCTTACTTCCCTGAACAAGGGTCTCTTAGTCCTGGGGGTCTGGTTTTCTTACTTGCCAGGCTGTGGTGTCTGATCACAAGTATCTTGGTTGTCAGTTATGTTTGGGGGTTGAGTGGAGTGGGGGTGGGGTGAATTGAAGGGTGGAGGTGAGAGCTGAGTGACATGCTTGGAACTAATGCTCTGGGGGAACTTTAATATTATAAATCCCCAGCTGAATGACAAGCCAATTTTTTTTTTTAAATGAGCAAAATAGCATAGAACCCAAGAACTCCAGACTCAGTGTATTCTGGTACAGCATTCCAGTGGGATTCTGGGATGCTTGGCTGTTGACAAGCATCTACTCTTGGACTTTCCCATGGCCTATTCCAGGACAACCACAGATCTGCAGATGTTCCCTCAGGACTGGGTCATGGCAAAGGCCCATTTCAATAGCAGCTACTGTTGCTCCCAGAACCAGAGGCCAGTGCCCATGTGGCTTTTGGCAGCAACCTTCCCCAGATCTCACCCACTTCCCAGCAGGTGAATGGCAGTCCCTGTGAATTCCTCTTTGGAGACAGACAGGTTTTTTTGTTTTTTGTTTTTTTTTTCTGAGGTGTGGAGATAACAGATATGGTTGCATGGTAACAGATGGAAGGAACTGGAGCAGTGTGCGGAGAATTACTCCCATGGTCCAAAGGGGGCGCTCTTTTGCATGTTACAGGGTGGGGTGAGAAAATGAGCTTGAAGAGAAGAGGAAAAGTCATGGGGAAGTCGTGAAGAGTGGTGTCTTGTGATTACACGGGTGAAGGAGATAAGACATTTCAAAGGAAAACTAAAACCACCCCCAAACTCAATGGCTTTTGACAAAAGCCATTTTTCACAGTTTATGCCTTGACTAATATGTTATTTTCTTCTTATTGCAATAAAATGCCTAAGAAAACATCTTTAAAGGAGGACAGTTTTGCTTTGTCTCCAGATTTTAGGGGTGTTAGGTAGCCCTTGGGGGTTCTGTCACTTGTGGGCCTTTGTATACTGAGGAGACATGGTGGGACCAGATGACTCACTCTGAGGTAAATAGAAGGCAACCAGCCAGGAAGACAGACAGACAGAAAGTGTCTGAAGTCAAGATCTACACTTGGAGGGCATGCCCATGGTGACCTTCTTTCTCCAACAAGGTTGTACCCTAATGGCCCATTTGGTTATCAATTCATTAGTGCATTAATTTACTAATGAAGCTAATTCCTTATGATCTAACTACCTCTTAGTAACACACCAACTGTGAACCATCTCAACATGTGAGCCTTTTGGGGGGAGGGTGCTTCTTATCTTATCATAGCCCTTAGGCTCCACTAGATGTTCTCTTTCACTGGAATTCTCTTGTTCAGCTGTGTTCTGTAGTGGGATTATATTCTATTACATTATAAATATTTGCCCTTCCTACTGGCTTAATAAAATTCTGATTGGCCAGAAGGCAGCAGGAAGTGTGGGCAAGACACCAGACTAAGAAAACTCTGGGACTAGGAAGAGCAAGACAGAGATGCCAGAGAGACACCAGCAGACACAAAGGAAAGGAGAACAGGATGCTGCTCTAAGAAAAGGTACTAAGCCACATGGCTAAACAAGATAAGAATAATGGGTTGAGTTAAGATGAAAGAGCTAGCAATATGTCTGAGCCATAGGCTGTTTAGCATGAAATTAGTAGAAGCCTTTGTATGATTATTTGACACTAAGTGACAGTGGGGTTGTGAATGAGTTTGATCCTTGGGGCTAGGCTGGAAAGTCTGGGCCAGAAACCTTTATTACAGTGTTCTGAGGGTCGTTGGGGCTGGAGTCATCTGAAGGCTTGACTTGGCTTAATATTCAAGACAGTTTCTTATCTCAAACGCCTGGCCCTTGGGCCAAGATAGCTGGAATGCCAGGAATGCCAGTTAGCCCCTATGGTGCTCCAAATGGCTAACTTGGGCTACTCTACAGATATACAAAGTACAGAGGAGCTGAGCCTATAAGGAGGGTGGATTTCTTCAGAGAAAGTGAGGAGGGATGGTGTATCTTTTTCAAGACTCAGTCTAGACCGTTCTAGAATATTTTCTGTATTAACTTGTTCAAGCATTAATCTCACGTCAGTCCAGATTCTAGAACATAGAGGATTAGAATCATTACTCTAAGGAGAAAAGCATGGTGCATGCAAGAAGAGACAGGATGGATAGTGGTCACCTTGTAGAGAAACCAAGACTGAGTGAGGTAGAAGAAGAAGGAGGAGGAGGAGGAGGAGGAGGAGGAGGAGGAGGAGGAGGAGGAAGTCAGCACTCTTGGACCACTGAACGGGTGGCATGCATGGGGCAAAAGCAGGAGGTAGGTGGGATCCTCATAAGCTTTCATAGGGAAGTTAAATTTTATTTTTCAAGTTTTTTTTTATATTAGCATACATTAGTTATACATAATAGTGGGTTTCATTCTGTCATTCTCAAACATTTCTATAATGTATTTTCATCAGATCCACCCCTATTACCCTCTCTTTTTCTCCAACTCCCAGTGATCCCTCCCTCTTCTCAACTAGGGCTTTCATGCCTTTGTGTGTTTGCTTTGCTGATGAAATAAATTTAATCAGAGTTGCCTCCCAGAACATGAGTAGGGGGTATTTTCAGATGCATGAGCAAGTTAATGGTGACTACCCTACTAATGACGTTCTGCTTCTCAGAAACCACTATTGCCTAGACATCTTCAGGGAGGCATAGGACTTGTGAACATAAGTAAGAGGTATTTTAGGAGTCACAAAAATGTCTCATGTGTCAGTCTTTCCAAGGGCTGATCACCGTAACAAATCATTTTACTTTTATTTCCTCCCAATCAATCCTAATGTTTAGGGTTGATCTATGGTCTTTGGTGTGACTTCTTTTTCCTCCAGCACCAGGCTTGATGTCATAGTCCAGGTCTTAGGGCTTTCAACAGAGTTGTGCTCACATGTTTGTTTGTTTGTTTGTTTGTTTGTTTGTTTGTTTTGTTTTGTTTCAGGCTGTCCTATTTGAACCCCTCTTTCTCTCAGAGGCTGCCTTCTGTCCCCCCTCCCTTCTTGGCTTATCATATGGATCGTTCTGCCTAGAGTGGGTTTTCAGGATGCCATCTGTCAAAATCCCAAATTCAGCCCTCTTTTAAAACATACCTTCAGGGGCTAGGAAGATGGCTTAATCTGTGTCTGCCATGCAAGCCCAAGGATTGAGTTTGGGAAACCATGTAAAAGCCAGTCATGATGGTATATCAGTTACCCCTTTGATTAGGTAGACAGAGGATCCTTGAAACTCATTGGCCAGTCAGCCTAGCTGAATTGATGAGCTCCAGTTTCAGTGAAATACCTTTCTCCAAACATGAGATGGTGAGCAATAAGAAAAGACACTTGACCTCTGGTCTTTATGTATATGTGTACCTACATGCTTGTGTACTTACCTGTACACACAGGTGGCCACATGCACACACTGCCCACTCCTGGAGACCCAGTGCTTTGAGAAGCAGCTGCCACTTTCTATTTGTCTCCTTCTTATTCTCCTCACCATTGCTTCAAGGTCTTTAGGGACAAAAACCACTAGAAGACCTTGCTGTTTCTGCCCCACGGCTCCATGCCCTGCACACAGCAATCATTCAGTTGATGTCCTATTGAATTAAACAGTGGTTTCTCTGGGCCACCAGCCTCTGATTGTCTCTTTCCTTTCCCATGGCAAATTGCAGAGTTCAGCTCCAAGCAACTCCTGGTCCAGGGCCCTGAGGTTCCTGGCAGGCCATTCCCCCAGGACTATGGGACTGCTGTTCCCAGATGGCCAAGCCTGTGCAGGCTAGAATTGGGTCCCAAGGAGACGGAGAGCCTCTGACTCCATGGGCTCCCCTGGCTCCATCTGCCTCATACTTATTTTCCTTGGCAAAAGGAAGTCCTCAGTCATCACATCCATTTATAGGCATATATCCATCTCTTATTCTCTTAACAAGAAATTACAGTGACTTTGGCTTAGAAAAGGAGAAAAGAGATGGAAGTGGGGGCTGCCCTATGCAGAGTAGCTATTTCATATGAGACCTCTAGGGCTTCCTGAAATAGTCTACTCATCCTTGGCAACTGATGCCATTCTTGCGGCCCACCAGCCCTGTCCCCATGTCTCTGCCTGTGCCCCAGCTCTTCAGACTTAACTAACAAGCAACAGATATGTCTGAAATTCTTGCTAAGTAGGGAAAGGGGTGTGGCTGCCTGACTCCAGTCATGTCCATATTATTCTGGGGTCATTCATCTGATATCCAAATATTTGATGACCACTGTTAAACTCTGAGAAGTGAGAGGCTCTGACTACTCAGGCTTATACAAACAGCCCAAGAGATGACTAGAACATCAGTCATGATGTCATTCCTTACCTCTGCCAGCCATCGCTTTTAAGCAGTTTGCAAACAGCATCTCCTGTGTCCCTCTCAATCACCTTTTGAAACAGTGCTATTATTATCCCCAATTTAGAAATAAAGAAACTGAGGCAGAATAGGCTAAATCACTTCCCTTGTCACTCCAGTGTCAGGAGTATGGCTGGAATTTGGGTCCTGGAGACCTGATTTCTGAGCCTGCCAATCAACCGTCACTGCTTCTGTCGCGCATCCAGTTAAGGTGTTGAAATACTAAAAGGGTCACCTAGTCCTTCTTAAGTGTCTGAAAGCACTGGAAAGGGCAGCTTGTGTCTGAGGGCTGAGGACAAATAACTGGACAAGCCTGAACCAGTTCTCGGCACAGGTAATTCAATTTGGTTCAAATTCTGACTTTCCCACAGCTTTAATTTCTCAGCCTAGCTTTGTGTGCCCATTTGGAAAGGCAGATTAACGAAGGGATTTACTGGAGTTTCCAAGAGCAACCCCCTTTTCTTGGCTCCAATCTCCAGCTTGGGAATTTACTAAATAACCAATTAGTTCATTTTGTTTTCTCCATTCATTCATCAAACTCTGATTCTTCTTCTGGTGTTTGCAGGACACCTTATGAGCACCAGGAGGACACATGGAGAAAAGCATAAATCAACGAAGCAGACCTTGCTCCTGCTTTGAAGCAATAGTTAGCATTTCTGTGTACGCTGCCATTGAAACTTTAAGCCTAAACTGGGTGTGGTGGCCCATGCCTGTAATCCCAGCATTTCAGAGGCAGAGGCCAGAGGACCAGAAGTTAAAGATAACTCTCCATTAAACGTTTAGTCTAAGGCTAGCCTGGGCTACATGTGATTCTGTTTTAAGCAAGCCTGATGACCTGAGTTTTATTCTGGGGACTCATAGGTGGAAAGGAGAGAAGAGAAGAGACTCCTGTAAATTGTCCTTTGAACACACACACACACACACACACACACACATACACACACCCTACACTAAAATTACTAGTTAAAAACAAAACAACTCCCAGGAGCATAGTTGTTGTTATCCCTTGGCTCTCTGGGAGGATTTTTTAGCACTCTTTATAAGATTGCATGTGGTGTGCTTTACTGATTCCATGTCCACACAAACAGGATTTTATATGAAAGTTTGCTGGAGTCAGATTTTCTTACAGGGAAGAAGATCTCAGTGCTGTTCAGGCTGGATAGAATGGAGATGTAGATTTCTGCTCCTGGATGCATGATACCCAGTTTAGCCAAGGAAAGATGCAGACGTGTAGTATGAAGTTTCTGGTCTAGCCTAGCCCCTAGATTCAGATCAGCAGTCCCAAATAATTACACAGTCTTACCTTAGTTAAATGCTGTTCAGCCTACGGTTCAGACTTCTGGTTAGCTAGCTCTTATATCTTAAGGTAAATCATTTCTACTAATCTCTGTTTTGCCTCATGGCTTGTGGCTTACCTGTACTTTTATATCTTGCTCTTTCAGTAGCAGCTTGCAGCATCTCCATCTAACTCTGCCCTCCTTCCCCTTTATCTATGCTTAGATTTCCTGACTGCCTATCAGCTGTTTTGTCATAGGCCAAAACAGTTCCTTTGTTATCAATGGTCATTCACAGCAAACAGAAAGACATCCCACACCACTTCCCCCTTTCTGTCTAATCAAAAAGAAATGTTTCAATTTAACAGTAAAATTACATATAACAAAACAGCTATCAAGCGAGAATTACAGTTACAATACCTAATCTATTTGTACTTAGCAAAATTAAAGAAAATACTCTCATCTACCTTGTGAATCCAAAGTTTCATATCTAATTTATTTTTTATAATTAAGGAAACTCTAATTATAACTACTTAGTCTTCAGCTCCATCAAAGACCACAGAAGGATATAATATTGCCTGAGTAAACAGGAAGTTTCAAGCAACTTGCAAATTCTGGAAATGACAGACATCTGGCTACCTGGACAGTTATCCAAAGTTCTTTTGTAACATTAGGGTATCCATCTTCAGCCTACAGGCCTAAAGTCTCTGGCATATCTTTCAGTGAAGCAGGAAATTTGAAGGACTGCTCTGCCTACTCTAGAATAGTTTGTCAGCCACTTCTCCCTGTGCCTGCAAAATGTCTGGCAGTTTCTGTGAAGCAGGAACCTAAAGGACCATCTTGGCTTGTTCTGGCAAAGTTCAGTGGGCATTTACCTATGTGTCCTGCATGTCCAGTTTATACAGCATACTGTCAAATCAATCAAGGCAAGAACAATCTCTTGCCCGGTGGATAACTTTTGCCACAAAGAAAGTAAATTTTATATAAAGTTTTTCAATGACCATCATCCTCTTGAAATATATTGGTGCTGCCAGGATCAGATATGTGTCACTGTTCAGAAAAATCTAAGTTCTTAAAATATTTTAAATGCCATATTCTGTAGGTCTTTAAAGTATTTGAAGATTATCTATCTAATTGGAAATATATCTTTGTATACCTAAAATGCCATAACTAACATGACTATAAGTTTATCATAAATGATTAACTATTAATCTGTATTTCTTACTTATACATTACAATTTTAAATGAGTTACATAAACATAGTATCTTAATCAAAAGTAGAGATATACATACAGTATAATGAAATTGACTTAGATTTGTATTAATAAATTCAAATCCATACCAATATAAAGTATTTTAAGATTAACAGCTGTATTTTGGAATAAAGTAAATTTAATAATCTTTTAAAAATTATTTCTATATAATAACCCCCTTTTTCCCTAGAAAGAAATTGAATATGACCATTAACCATTCATAATGAAAACAAACATTTATAAACAATATTTTGAGAATTTAGGGATAGCTTTTCATTACTACTTCCTGCTGATTGGCAATTTTATGGTGGGTTCTAAGCCTGGATTATCTTAGTCAGCAGCCTTGAAGCTGACTTGGCCATCTCTTCCCATCTGAGATTTTTCAGGAAGTTTTCCTTGATCAAGCCTTACTTTCTTTAACCCATAATAAGTTCACAACCTCTCACTTTCTGTGCAAGTAAAAAGAGAACTTTTTCTCTTCTTTTGATTTTAATTTTAAAGTCAAGTCATTTACAAAATATATAGATTGGATTAATCCAACAGCATTTATAATTAAATGTCACTTAGCAGATCTTGCTCCTTCTTCAGATGTCAAACAATTTAAAGACAACATAACATACAGTATCCAGATTCTGTGTATTTTCCATTGTATATATATATGTATATATAATATTTATATATATTTCTAGAATTTGGAAGTTGCTTGCAAGTTTTTGTTTACTCAAGTAATATTTTATCCTTCTGTGGTCTACAAGAAACATAGATTAGGTCTGTGTAGCAAAACATAGATTAGCAGAAATGGGTTGAGTTAAGATGTAAGAGCTAGTTAGTGATAAGCCTAAGACACAGACCAAACAGTTTGTTATTAATAATAGCCTCTGAGTAATTATTTTATAAGCAGCTGCAGGACCCTGGGTGGGAAAGCTTTGAACCTCAGACTACACAGATGCTCTTCCATTCCTAGAAGCATTATACAAATAACTTTAGAGAGTAATTGGCCTCTGGAGGCCATTTCTCAGTGTCCTCAAATGCAGGTGGCCACAGCTTCTGGGCTGCTGGTGGTTCTTTACTCACAGATTCATCACTTCCATCTGCTTCATCTGAACATGGCCATCTTTTCTCTGTCTCGACTCTTTGGACACATCTCTATGGACACACACATAGGAAGACCCAAGACCTTGGAAATGAGCACTTAGAGATAAACTGAGGACAGGTGTCCTCCCTCAGGCATGGACATACTTAGGTAAAGTCTAGATTTCTGTCATTCTTTAGAAGTTCAGGAAGAACTGATAGTGTTATTAAGCACTGGCAAGTTCTAGGGTTCAGAACGTGAGTATCCACTTTGTGTTTATAGCACATATATATTGATTTTTTTTTTCAGTATCCATTTTCTTTGCTCCTTTAAAAGGCTTCTGATTTTATATGGGAATTCAAATGACTCCAGGGAAGCTTCTTTTGCTGTAGGCTCAGTATAGGAAAAAAAAAAGCAATTAATATTGCCAATTTGATCTGGAATCATGTAGGAGACAAGCCTCCAGGCACACATGCAACATTGTTTAGATCTAGTTCATTGCACTCGGAAGACCCACCCTAAATTAAGAGAGCGGTGCCATTCCCTAGGCTTGCCTCCTAGACTGCAACAAAAAAAGGAAGGTAGCTAGACATGATAATCTATTGTTCTGTTTTCTGACTGTGGACACAATGTAACCAGCTGCCTCCACTCCTGTCACCAGAATTTCCAAGACATAAGAGTGTATGGTTAGCTTGTGAGCTCAGGCGAAGTCTTTCTCCCTTAAGCAACTTTTATCAAAATATTTTACCACAGTCATAGAAAAGCAACCGAGACAGAAGCTCAGTCCAAAAGCATATCCTGTACTAATAATGGATCTCACTTGGTGTCTTTGGCTAGTCAAGTTCAGAATTTTGCTATAAGACGTGGAACAAAGATTGTCCTGCAGAATTCATGATCTCGGAGCTTCTTATAATCATCATTTTTGATGTTGCTGTTTTTTTCTGTTTTTTAGTTCAGTTGTTTTGAGACAAGTTCCTATTATATAGTGTAGGTTGGCCTGAAATTCACTATGTAGCCAAGGTTGGCTTTGGACTCCTGATCTCCTGCCTCTGCCACTGGAAACTATAGGTCTGTATTGCTGCATGTGGCTTACAGCCCTTGAGGAGGATCAGAGATGAATTCCAGGGTAAACTTTAGAACCAAGAAAATTTCTTGAGTGAAATTATTGACATAGATATGCCCTTCATCTTTCTGATCAAGTGAATCAATAGCTCCTTTGGAAATTTAAGCCCCTTAAACCAGCATTTCTTTCCTGTGTACTAGAAAAAAAGCAGCAGGTAGATGCATTTCCTAGATAGCATGCACTTCTCTGACCATGAGTAAATCAGGCAGCCTCTCAGATGACTTTCACATATGCAGATGGAGTAAAACAGGATTGCAATGCCTTAAGAAAAATTTCTTCTGTCTTCAAGAGACACAGAAGCCATCATCACAGCTGCCTAGACCTACTGATTATTATTTGGGCTAGGTGGACAATCCTCCACTCTACAGAACCAGAGTGAAACAGAGCAACATGAGATATGAGGGTTGATTTTAGTGAATAGTTCCACAGTAAGGAAACTGTGACTGCAGGAGTTTATGATCACTGTTTCACATTGGGTCTGTAGTCAGGAAGCAGAAAGAGGTAAATGTTGGTGCCTCGCTTAACATGCTCTTTTTATTCACCCTGGGGGTCCTCGCTCATAGAATGGCGCTACCCACATTCAATGTGGGTCTTCTCCCCTGTTACACTTCTTTGGAAATATCTTCAAAGACAAGCCCAGAGGTGTGTCTCCTAGGTGATTTAAAACCCTGTCAAGTAGACAATGAAGAATAACTATAGGGTATAGACATTCAGATTTCACTGGTCATTTTCTTTTGCTGTGTGCTTAACTATCTTTAAAGAGGTAGGCTTTCTCTTCTTGGTTTCTATAGGAGAGGAAAATCCCTCTGAGGACAGATTGGAGCATTGAGGTAAAGGCTGTGAGGAGAGGTTGGCAGCATGAGGATGTGAAGAAAAGCTTTGAGAAGATACCAGAGGTGAGTTAGATGAGGTACCTATCTTTCATGGATTTTTTTTTTCCTTTTGTTTTTTCAAGATAGGGTTTCTTCGTGAAACAGTCTTAGCTGTCCTGGAACTCATTCCATAGACCAGGCTGGCCTGGAACTCACTGAGATCCACCTTCCTCTGCTTCCCAAATTAAAGGTATACACCATCAGTACCCAGCTCTGTAGTGGGATTTTGGTATGTTGTAAATATTTGTCCCTCCTATTGGGTTAATAAAAAGCTGATTGGCCAAAGGCAGACAGGAAGTGTGGGTGGGGCTATCAGACTAAGAAACTCTGGGAACATCTCAGAGCAGAGCAGAGCCAAGATGCCACAGGATGCGATGGAGACATGACAATAAGATGGCAGCAGACGCAGAGGAAAGAATCTGAAATGCTGCTCTGAGAAAAGGTTGAACAAGATAAGAAAGATGAGTTAGTTTAAGGGTAAAGAATTAGCAAGTTATATGCCTGGGCCTAGGCCAATCAGCATAAAGTTAACACAAGCACCTGTGTGATTATTTGGGCCTAAGCAGCAGTAGGGCTGCAAATGGGTCCGAATCTCAAGGCCAGAAACTTTATACAACACAACTCTCTCCGGAGTGTTTCTGCTCTGTAGGAAGTTAGACTAAGGCTTAGGGTCAAGATCCTGTTTAGCTTCTCTGCAACAGTGCAGAAGCATTGAAGAAGTCTGAGCTCTGAAATCCCCTGTCTGGCCTTTCCCTACAGTCAACATCCTTGCCTCCTCCCACATCCCAGGAAACACAATGGCTGTTCTGGAGAAGATTGTGTTAGCATCTGAGGTGGATAGGCCTGGTCCCCTGAGATGCTATTTTTGGAATCACTGTGCTGAACCTGGATGTTTTCTAAAGGCAAGTGATAGGCCCTGAGGGCCTCTTAGAGTTCCCTGTGGAGGGATACATATGCATGTGTGACAGGAGTCTAAAAGCTGAGCGTGACCACAAGCAGTATGTGTCTTAAAGCCTGGAACAATGAGAGGTATGGAATAGCATTGCATTAGCTCCCCCCTGCCCCCAGCTTCCAGATAAGGCTTGGAATGGGTGGTAGGGCTGAACTATGTTACCCAATCCTCAGGAAGAACTGAATCCCTGAAGGTAGGTGGTCCAGAGTAAGACAATAGAATTGCAGTAATGAAGCTCATAGGAAAGATTTGGGCAATTTTGTCAGGAGAGATTTTTAGAAAGATCTTTTCACAGGGAAGGAGACTGACTAATTTCTAGAGGGAAAAACACATGCATAAGTGATTAGTGAAGTTGAGAATTGTTCCCAGGTCCTTTACCCTCTAGATGGAATGTACTAATAATATATAACAGCGTAAGAAATTATCCCTCAAATGAACAATTTAAAAACACAAACACAATATTTCATAGTTTCTGAGGTCATGAACATAGATGTGTTTGGGTTGGGTTCTCTGGTTCTGCTCAAATCTTTCAAGATGCTGTAATCAATGTCTTAGGTTGGGTGGCATGCTCATTTGAAAGGTAGAGTAATGGAGCCTGCTTCTGAGTTCATTAGAAAAACTTTCTTGTCAGAAGTCTGTTCCTTACAGTCTACTGGACCAAGATCTTACATTTCCCACTGGCTGTCAGCCACATACCTTCCAGCCCCTGCCACGTGTTACTTTTCAGGGGGGAATGCACACACAATAAGTGAAGAACAGGAGAGGTGTGCAAAAGAGGTGTGCAAGACAAGAGCCAAAGAGCCAAAGTGTTTTTCTGGACAGATCATCCCTTTATTATATCTCACTCACTGAGGCAACCATTATGCACAGTCCTACTCCTGAACATCAGAGGCAGAGCCCACCTTAGGAGCTGCCCACTATTTCAAGCTCTTTCTCATATTATTGTTCTTTCTTATGCGATGTAGTAGAAAAGACAGGGGGCAGACATGTATTTGGAGTAAACACCATTACTCTCAAGGGCAGGAAAACACAATTAGTGGACACTTTACCTCAGGAACAAGTGCCAACAGTTTATATTCACCCATTTCTCTCAAATAATTGCCTTTCCCTTCCTTACCCCTTTGTCTGAGTAGCTGCTCATGGCATAAGCAGTTTGAAGCCAGACTCCTGTGAGAATTAGGAAATTATTCCCCTGTTCTGAAACCTCTACCCACAGAGGTTCAAATCCTGCTAACGGGTGGGACATAAGAGGCTCAATATTCCTCTTCTCAGCTAGGACATATACAACATATATCCTCAAATATTCCTTGTCTGGTTCATTTCACTCCAATCCATGTTAGCATAGGAAAGATTAGTACTGCAAAGATCTTTTTGTCCTATCAAACACATCTCAGGCACAGAAGGCAATCTGTTTATATTCATAAAAGTCTCATTTGGGACAGTCCTTCTAAACAAAGGAACTCTTTCCTAAGGGTCTGAGGATGCTCCCATTTCCTGCCAGATAGAAATTGCTCACAGCCCAAAGAAATTAAAACAAAGTTAGTTATAAAAAGAAGTGTTTAATAAAATTTATAGTATATACACAAATACAATGTCTTCCTTTTTTAGAGTGATGATTAGTGTCAAGAGTGTACAAAAAATTTTTTAAAGTATAAAAATTATGTATAATTTGAAAAAAAATTAAATTATATACATGTATGAATGTCTTAACAAACCCATCATTCTGTATGACGTATGATAAAGAAAAATTAAAAAATATTTGTTTATTATATGTACAGATATGCATGTTTATGTACCTTGTACACTCACTATATTTTATTTATTCACGTATTTTATGTATATGAGTGTTCTGTCTTCATGCACACCAGAAGAAGGAATGTAATTACATCACAGATCATTTTGAGCCACTGTACGGCCGCTGAGAATTGAACTCAGGACCTCTGGAAGAGCAGTCAATGCTCTTAAGCTCTGAGCCACCTCTCTAGCCCACTCACTATGTTTTAAAACTTCATATTCTTATACTTAAAGACAATTCCATTGCAGAAATTGTTTTGTGTCTCTTCTTTGCCATGCCTAATAGTATAACTTGAAAACCTGTATGTGTCTCTGGGCTGTCTATGTATACACACATACATGCTTGGGCTGTGGTGGTACATGCCTATAATCTCAGCACTCAGGAGGCTGAGGTAAAGGGCTTGGGGATTTGAGGTGGTCTATGTGGTAAGTTCCAGGTCAGCCTGATATGCAAAGTAAAATCCTGTCTAAAACCAAATGAATAACCACTGCTATATATAGTCTTATCAACTGCTGTAAAATTATGATATAGAAGGCAAAGAAGTAACGTGACTAGTATGAACTATAATGGAGAGGTCCAAATTAGACTTTATATAGACTGTGAAAGTCTATATTAAACACTTTTGGTACAGAGATTATATAACACTGTAGTTCACACTGATATAGCGAAATACCTGAGACCTGGTTATTTATAAACAGCAGAACTTTATTTACAAATCTAAGGTCAAGAGGCAGAAGATCAGGTATCTGCTGAAGGTCTGATTTCTGCTTCCATGATGACATCTTAAACATCCTCTGAGCTCTTGGGGTGGAGAGCAGAATGGGGTTCTACCTCAGCCCTTTAAGAAGGTGAATCTCTCAAGGCTTAAATCACCTAGTAGAGGCTTAAGGAGCGACTAAAAACTAACATGGAGAGTGCCATAGCAGATCCTTTGGGTGAAATTTCTGGTGTAATGGCCTGCTGCTACTTGGGTCTGCAACTCAGGCTTGGGCCTGAGGATTTAAAAAGGACACAGGCACTCAGGTCATTCATTGAAGGGGAATGCCACTTTATTGAATCACCATCTCAGTTTAAATACCGGCTTCCTGTCTGGGAAGCACAGTGGGAGTTCCCCAGGTAGCTGGAGATTACTGACTTCAGATATTTTTATCTGAACTGCTTCCTGAACCATCCCCCACAGGCAGGAAAGCCAAAACATATAGACAGTAGGAGACACAAGATATGCAACTAGCTATCCACAGGCTATATGCGTTAAGGCTCAGAGGGCAGGTGAAGGCCACAGCAGGGGCCTACATCTGGGTTCAAGAATTTTCCTATTAATAGTTCTTGTTTTTGTTTAGTCATTAGTGTTTTTGTTTGCTTCATTTTTTATTTCTCCAAGTTTCTTCCTGGAATCCTCAGATATAACCCCACAGTCCCCACACAATTTAGGACTATAGTTTGACTTGTTCATTCTGTGTTGTTCTCATCATATGATCCTCAGGGGTTGAACTCAGGTTGTCAGTCTTGGCAACAAGCACCTTTGAACACTGAGCCATCTCATGATTCTCTGTTTTGGATTAGTATGAATCAGAGGCAAGGAGAGGTACTTAGCTCGGTATAATGCACAATGCAGGACCTAGAGGTGTGTTTCTCTCTATGACTCATTCTGCTTCTTCTGAGGCTGGAATCTAGAGGATGCTGCTCAGCAGCCTTCTATATCCAAATTCAGAAGCACAGTTTTCTTCCTGTTGCTTCTCCAACGCCATTGACTGGTTGCTTGCTTGCTTAATTCCCTAACTGGAAATAAATGTCTACACTGTATCTTCTCCAGACGTCTACCCTAAGACAAGCCTTTCAGCTTAGCTCAGCAGAGACACTCTTCCTTTTCTAAGACAATCTATTTTGTTCCAATTACCATACATTTTTTACTCTTCAGAGCTCACACTTTAGTTCTGATCTGCTTTCTTCAATTCAACTTTACAGTTACAGGATGGCTATGTTTGGGATGAGAGCTACTCTTGAGTTCATACAAATGAGATAATTGACAATAATTAGCTAACAAAGTCCTGTGGTGCGGGTGGTGATACATGCCTTTGATCTTGGTACTCAGGAGGCAGAGGCAGGTGGATCTCTGTGAATTCGAGGCCAGCCTGGTTTATAGAGCAAGTTCCAGGACAGACTCCAAAGCTTCACAGAGAAATTGTGTCTCAAAAACAAAACAAAACAAAAGACAATTACCTAATAAACATTTAACAAATATTTAGTTATGGTAATCAATTATGGTGGTGAATACTGACATTTACCCCACTAAGAAAGTAAAACAATTGACTCCTAGCTTCAGACCTACAACAGACTTTCTACTGTGTTAAAGGACATTGTAGCACTATATCAAAATAAAAGGGATCTGACCCATCCAGTGGGGCTATAAAGGGAGAGGTGGCTGTCTGGCATCCTTTTCTACTAATAGTACTCTGCCCAGAGTTAGGGCCACAGGGAATCCAGTTGCTGTTCTTTCCAGACACCAAGACTGGAACAGAAAGCTTGGGACCTCAAAGTTCTCTCTCACTGCAATGTTTCTTTTTGTTGTTGTTAATCTGACTTCCATGGAAACTAAATGCACAGTGTCTCTTGTCAGGAGCATCCCCTCTATTCATTTAGTGCATTTAATCGAGCAACTGTTAAATGCACTAAATAATAAAAACAAACATTGTACTATTTTTTTTTCCCCAGGGGGAACGTTCAAGTTCAAGCTTTGTTCATCTAAGTGATGGAACATGGTGTAATGGCCTCTCACTCTGCATGTAGAATAATGGCTGTTCTCTGAAGCTATAAATATGGTCTGTGTACAATCAACAATGGTTGATTTAGTGTGAAGGATATTTTCCCAACCCAAGAAGTTCTATCATTTTTAGGAAAGCTGTGCTCCATTAGGGCCATTGAGACAGAACCTTTAATTCAGAGAGCCAGAAATTTAGGTTGGTTGAAATTTAGGACCACCTTTGTTAAACTGTGTAATTTAATGGGGGCGATGATGAAGCTGTCCTACAGAGGGCCTCCCCTTAGCCTTTACCCTCCAGTGATCCAGTGAAAACCATGGAAGTCAAGGAACCTTTGTCTTCTGTTCACCAGGGCTGAATGTAGTTTGAGCTTCATAGGGAGATGTGGACAGGGGGCCTCCTTGGGGTTACATGAGATTTTGAATGTCTGAAAAGATACAAGCTGAGATGAGAGACATTTCTGTTTTTCCAAGTCTTTGCCCACACCTGTCTGTCTCTGATTGGTGCCTCTACCCACCTGCCCTTGCAACACAAGCCAGGCAACATGCCAGCTTTTCCTAGATGAAACTGAGGCCAGCCTACCACTGTTCCCCCAGCCAGAGGCTTCACTCTTGCAAGACACAAAGGGCTTCTGTGACTCAAGCAGGCCATGGTGGGTGCTCATCTCTTGGTGGTTGTATTGCCCAACTTGCTGGGTAGTGAATGATGTGGTTTCTATTCAGTCCCTGAGGCATAGACCTATACACTTTACTCCATTGTAGAACTTTGGGGATTTCAGGGTTCATCTGGTTCCTTTTGATGCTCTGGGTAGGTGTGAGCTGCTGAATCTTAACTCCTCATGCTGACCCCATTGGGTAGCTAAGGGTTGAGTGGTTGGGAGAAGATCTACACAACCAAGCTGGTACTGTTGCATCTTTGGCCATTTCATTCTTACTGTCAAATGTTACAAAGCATAATCATGACTTCTTAAAGCATTTCATTGGCATCCATTGGCACACGGGCAGGCATGGAGCTGGAGAAGTAGCTTAGGTGAGCTTTAAAGTTTGATCTGCAGGTTGGGACTAGGAGTGTAACTCAGCCCCATGTGACATATATACCTCCAACAAAACCAGTTAAACCAAAACGGGGGAGGGCCGGCAAAGCAGAAACCAAGACTATGGTCTTAGATGGGACTGCCAACTCTTCGTCTCCGCAACTCCTTGGCACGTGTCCTCCATCACCCCATCCCAAAGTGACAAATCATTTGAACACACATAATAGTACTGGGACACAGTGGGGCAACAGTCAAGCAATTTGGTTTTAATATGTTCAGGGATAAAATGGTTGTTGACCAAATTGCTCAAGTTACTACCTGGTTACAGCCAACGACAATTCCTGTGTAATATGTGAGTACATAGCCAGAATCCCTAAGTTAAGGAGTTATGCATGTGTGAGGCAAATGAACCTGGATCCTAAGTCCATTAGATTTGGAGATCCAACCACTTCTGGAGATTTTGATAGGGAAGCTCCCTAGCATTGGAATCAGCTGGTATGTACTTTATGATCAGTACATTTATGCTTTATCCAATACTTCCAGTACATTTAATATAGCCAGTATGGATCAAGTCAAATGGGTAGATTCATCCAATCCACATGCTTTGCAAAATACCCTTACTGTGTGCCAGGTGTCATTTCAGAAGCAGGGCCCAGGTTGCCCTCAAGATCTTTCCCAGTATTCACAGTTGCTCAAGCTGTTCTTTGCAGAGCAAGCAAGCCCATGGGTACAGAATACTACATTCAGAATTGGGGCCAGCTCAGCATACCAGCTTCATCCTGGAAGCTGCAGGGTACAGAGGGTCTTTCCAGGCTGTTCTCACTAGAGCAATCTTTCAGCAACTGCTTCAGTGTTGACCTTGCTGTTGCCTTTGCACAAACTCCACCCAGGGTCATCTAAAGGATGCTAAGAAAACAGGAGAGCAGAGCAGCCAACTCAGGGACCCTGAGGCCACTTAGAAGCCCTCTGTCCAAGCCATCTCATAGGAAGGTCAAGGTGACCTAGAAAGAACTTTATGGCCAAGCCTTAAGTTCACTTTCCACATGATGTTCCAGAGAAACTAGGAACAGTTGGCTGTGGTTTCTATGAGGCTTTCCCAGTCTCCAAAGCAGAGGTACAGATGAATGATGTTCTGAGCCTTTGAGTTTCTTAACATCAGTGGCGATGCCCACACACTTGCTATATTGCGTTGGGATGGGTTAAGTTGGGTTTGGGGCAAAGGGGCAAAAAAAAAAAAAGCACAGTGTATTTCTGTGTAAGGGTCCAACTCAGACCCAGATACCTTCTGCTTTCTGGCTGGCCACAAGAGCACAGTGTATTTCTGTGTAAGGGTCTAACTCAGACCCAGATACCTTCTGCTTTCTGGCTGGCCACAAGAGCACAGTGTATTTCTGTGTAAGGCTATTTCTGTGTAAGGGTCTAACTCAGACCCAGATACCTAGACCCTGATACCTTAGTACCTTAGACCCAGATACCTTCTGCTTTCTGGGTAGGCAGAGTTGAAACACCCACCTAGATTCTGGGTAGGCAGAGTTGAAACATCCACGTAGAGGGTCATATCTAATGGTCTCACCTCCAATCCTTAAGCTCAAACCCAAATATGTTCTAACCGAAAGATCAAAGAAAAATTCAGTTTTCACATTCAGTTTTCACAGCTTTATTTGTTTTCAAAATGTTATTGATGTTGGGGAGAAACAAGCCAACATACATTCCTTATTTCGTCACGACTGGCATTTTACCCACTCTCGATAGGATCTTCTCTGGCTTCGGTCTAACTTCAGGTCTCTATGGCAGGTCCCCCTCTGATTTTTCAATTGCTGCCTGGTGGTGTTTGAAGTCCACCAGAGCAGGACTCATTGCCGCATCACAAGTGGGAGCGGTAACTGCGACTTGCTGTGGGAAAGAACAGATTTACAAAAAAAAAAGACACTTGTTAGAAACAGCCATCAGCATCCTTGTCCCTAGGAACTCAGCACCCCCCTCCCGCAGAGCCCCAGCATCTCAGGCTGAGATGGCTGGTTCTGAGGACTGCCTTTATGAAGGTGGCTGGGAGAGCATGTCCTAGAGTTTTGATGGCTCTCACCCTTTACCTACCGTCATCGCACCGCTTCCTACTCTTCAGGCTGCTCTTCCGGTACTTTTTCTTGTTGCCTCCTCTCTTGACACCCTTGTGAGGAGCTCGGTTTTTTCCTCTCCTCATGCCATGACTCTTTAGTTTGCGGCTGGTCGACATTGTAATTTCTGCCAAAATGAGGGCCTTTGCAAGGCCGGCAGGGCCGGGTGTCCATGTATTTAAGGTCTTAGCCATTGTGACTGAAAAGGGGTGTGGCTCAGCAGCCTGCTGGGGCTCTCTTGTGATGTCACTAGCCCTTGCTACACCTTGGTCATACATATGAAGTAAGGCTGCCTCTTCAGTGCTGCCCAAGTCTGGTCCTCAATTTTGAGACTTTCCCCTATTTTAGGCTAAAGAAGGTTTTTCAACAAGTATTGAGCAACTAAGTCTCACCCCATATGGTAGGCCTAGGAAATGTCTTACCAGTGGTCATTAAAATATGTCTCTTGCCTGTAGAGAGCTTAAAGGACACTGAGTGTGGATATTCATGTGCATGTATGTGTACTTCTCACAGCATCAGCAAGGCAGCAAATGTATTTCTATAAACACTTGAGTTTAGGAAAGCTGATTCAATGTGATCAAGATATGAAGTTTTCTTCCCAGTCTTTGCACTTTTGACTTCAGGGGCTGGGTAAGTCTTGATGTTTTGGCTTGTGTGTCTTGGGATCTTTGGTGCTATTACTGGCTTCTCTGCTACACCCAGGTAGAATCAGAACCCCTGCAGATGTGACAGAGCTCTCCAAAGGTTTCCACCTGTCTGTCCATTTGGGAGTCTGGGATGCAGAATCACCAAAATTTTGAAAAATTTTAGTCACAAAACATTTGCTTATATGTCTGTCAGACATTTGGGTACTAGGGAGATAGTCTAAAGAGTCTAGGGACGGCTGGAGAGATGGCTCAGTGGTTAAGAGCACAGACTGTTCTTCCAGAAGACAGGGGTTCAATTCTCAGCACCCACATGGCAGCTCACAACTGTTTGTAACTCCATTTCCAGGGGATCTGACACCTTTATACTAATACACATAAAAAAAAATTTAAAAATAAAGAGTCTAGGGACAAAGTCCCATGTGCATAGATCTTTCAGCCTAATGAATGAAATCCATCAAACCACTGATGAGAACTAAGATAACACTATACCACAGTAGTGGCTCAGGATAAAGGATTTTCTAGCAGCTTAGCAATGAAAGGGAAAGGGAGATCTGAGATACATAACTCCACAAGGACTGAGTCTTGGAGATGGATTGGATGTAGGAGGTGAAAAAGAGTATTGTCAGGAGTGGTGTATTTCTTTGTAATGCAGTGGCACGGATGCTTGAGGCATCAGGATCAGGCTGGACTTTTTAAATATGGGTTCGAAGTGCTTTCGTGACTTTTAGAGCACGATTATTTTGTCTATGAATCAGGAAGACTTATCCAACATTTGGCCTTCCTTTATAAATCCCATCAAGTTCAATAGAACAAATTTCAGCAGACATTGAAGTTTCTTTATCTATCACCATTATTCTTATTCAAGAACTGAGCAAAACATGTAGGAGGTTCTTAGCATAAGCTGGTTAAGCCGAAGAGCAGCAGATGTAGTTCAACCTCCTATCCTGTATTTCTGATGTTTATAGGTACTAAGATGTTTGAGTGCCGGATGTCTTGAATGGCTTAACTCTAACAGCCTGTTCAGTCTCATCGTGGCATCCTTTTCCCATGGTTCCCCCAGGGACGCTTTGGGACCTGCTTTTCTCTCCACCTTCATGGTATTGTAAAGCAGCCCTTCCATACCAGTCAAAATGACTTAAGAATTTACATCCCAATTCTTCGGTGACTTTTATTCCCAGAGAGAGGGTGGAGATGGATGTAACAGTGTTTCACCTTGCCCTTTGTATTTTCTCTATTTCAGCTACTCTGCTTTTCCCTCTTACAAACAGGCCCAGGAGAACTTTAATCTCCGAAGAAGCTGGGAATGAGCAGCTCTGCTCACAGCTGCATGGAGCTTGGAGGTAAATGATCCTATTACAGAATGGGGTCTCAATGAGCCTTTGTGGGAAATACTTGTTAAAAGAGTAGAATTTAATATTTTCAAGTCATCCGAGTCTTCCCATTTTGTCCTACAATTCTAAGGAAGGTTTCACTCACTTTTCACAAACTCATCACTCTGATATTTATTCAGTCTATTATCCTGTAACATCACTGTTCAAATCTAGGCAATAAGTTGAGGAAAACCCATTTTGGGCCTGGATTGCTGCACTGTGTGTTAAGTTGGTCTCAGCAGAAGGCAGCCTGTTTTGGTTATGGTACTGGCTGTATTTTTTAAGACTTTGTCTCTCTTGTTTGTAAATAAGCATGCTGGATTAGGTGTCTAGATGATCATCAAGATGACTTGGTGGCTGTGGTGGTCTTTTTGTAGTTACCAACTTGTTTCTCCTCCATTCCTCACAGAAAAAGGTTGTCTCCCAACAGTGGGCCTCTTTCCTCCACATGTTTCCTTATCCAATGGGACTCAGGTTTTATTTATTTTTTGACTTGACTATTTCTGATTAGTAATTTATAGTAGTAGTTGGCAGAGAGGTAGAAGGTATGGCCTTTGTTAATGAGGGTCCCTTCAAGTTGTTAGGTGGATGGACCTTCTCTCTTGAGTTGGTCAGTTGCACTGACTATATAATGTCTTATCTTCCATCAGGACAGTGGAGGTCACACTTGGGACTGGACACTTTAAAATATTGTGAAGACAGATAGTGTGTGATAATGAGAAGGACATGGTGAAACCAGTTCTTATGCTCAGTGCTCACCTCTGTATTTCAGAAGAACTGGACCCTTGGCTTAAGGGACTTTTTGGAGGTGGAGGTGGTCCTGGAGACAAGATACTATTTCTCCAATTCCCATCTCCCTAAAACCTGCTCTGCCCAAGAGAAGTTGTGATCACAAGGAGAAAAGCAAGCAGATCTGAGAGCTGATGAAGTTTTTAATTCTACTCCAGATAACACGCTGAGAAACCTGAGCTGCAGAGACCCATATTTCCAGAAGCAAGTCACAGGCTAGGCAAAGGTTAGTGTGTAAGAGCATGTCTCCTGGGGTGGACAGAGCAGGGTTGAACATCAGTCACTGTTGAGTTGCTTTTTCTGTCCCAGTGGAATACAAGGAGGAGAACAGTGACCTCACCCCTGACCCTTTGTAGGTTCAGAGGAAGCCCTCACCCTGTTAAGAGCCATCTGTTAATTCAGTCTGCTCACTTTTTCTTTACCTGACTTCTGTCAAACTTTATTTTGAAACACACACATATACCACATGAGAGAGAGAGAGAGAGAGAGAGAGAGAGAGAGAGAGAGAGAGAGAGAGAGAGAATTCCTAAGCTGATTCAAATAACCTAACAGAGGAATAGTCTGTTTGATCCATTTCTTCTACACCTTGGCTTGCCCTATGGCAGTCAGCTTTTGTTCCTTTTATTTCTGGTAGATATAAGGAAATGGATAGCTTCTGATAGTTACTGGAGCGGGCATAGAGGGAAGGAGAAAGAAAAGGACTGATTTTCACAGGTGGGTGAATGGCTTGCTACAGTCCTTAACTACACTGGAGTTAAGGGCTTCAAGGCCGGTTCTCCCACTGGCCCTGGTTTTGGAAGGACAAGTTCAGAGTGTTGCCGTTGCGGTAGTCATATTTCCAGTTGGATCCTCTCTAAACTCCGTTGGTTTTCCTGAGGATTCCAATGGACAGCTTCACAGGGATGAATTTGCCTATCAAATTGGGACTGAGAGTTTTATTAAGAGGGAGAATGGAAAGTTTCAGACAGCCCTCACACTTGTTGGTAACTGAGTCTGAGTCCTTCTCTGAAATTTAAGTCTTTCAGATGTTGACTTCAGCTGGGGACCTCCTACCCTATTCACATGTGCACCCTGTCTTATGTACTGCTGCTGATGTTTTTGTACAAACGTGCCATGGGCATGGGGAAGGTGAGATACCTCACTAAGGGTCAGAGCCTTCTGAGCCAAGAACACATCTGATGATATCTTTGGTAGAGAACCAAGAGCAGAGACTCAGAAAACGTTTTCTGAGAGAGGAGGAAGGACATTAACTCAGTTCCCTTCTACAGTCAAGTAGAAATACTTTCTAACACTTTGGTTCTATAAATGTTCTACTCTTCCATGTTTTTTTCTCCCTGGCTCCTCCCTCATTTTTTTCTACAGAATTCTCCATGTCTTTTCTAGAAACAGTTTCTGTTTTTAGTAACACGGATAGTGAGTGGCTAGAAGATACTCAGTATTTGTGGGAGACCTTTCTAAGGTCCTTGCCTTGTTTATTTTGGGAGAACCTTTCCTAAAGGAATGTATCTGGCAGTGGAAGAGACACGGCTGAGCCATCCTTGCTGGTGTCAAACCTGGGGTCTTTCCACTGCTCCCCAGGATCTTTCTACTCAGCTTAAAAACATCCAGCCTTGACTCTGCACTCATGAAAGGAGAGAAAGAGCAGGAAAAGTTTACATGTGTACAGGCTATAAATTAGAGATTTGGATGTCTGGAAAATTATTTTCATTCATTTTGTTTTCCCAGAAGTTATCACCAATAATAACTTACATGGTGTGGTTATACGCAAAGCAAATCCCAGTTCCATGCTTCAGAAGGGTCCAGATAACACTGACTTCTTTCTGCCCCTACTAATTTTGAGACTCTGCCCCTGAGTCTAAAGAACATGTTTTGAGAATACCCTGACAATATAGTTTCCTTCTTTTAGAGGCAAAAGTCAGGGTGTTGCAAAGTAGGGTATTGGAAAACTGTGTTTTAAATTTCGTATATGCCTTAAATCACGTGGTCTCATGGTCTGTAGGAATGAATGTGCTTGAATCCTTTTATTGACTAAAGTAGGGATTGGAATATTGATTTGAGTTGGAGGGCTTCTAGAACACACAATATGCCAAGGGGAAGGTAAATCTGACACCATTCCCAGAATTCCTCATCACCAGTCCAGGCTTCTTGATATGAGTTTCATGATGCACAGCTGAGTGTCTTTTATCTTTCCTTCCCATGTCTTGTGCATTTCCATTGCTTCTTTATTCTCTTTTATGCTTCAAGAGTTACATGTTGGAGTGCTTGCCTTCTAGAAGTTATTCCACCATCAGAGGGACATCATTTACTTTCACCCCTCCAAAGTAATTGCCCCTGAGAAGGTAAAGATTCAGAGGTTGCCACATGTTCAGGCCAGTGCCTTCATAATTGATGATATAAAGCATTGTGACTACTGTGCTGGTGTCAGTGCATCAGGCAGAGGAGATGCCAGATGGTCCCATGATACTTAACAGCAAGACTAGTCTACAAAGTATCCTTAAGGAACCAACAAAGATCTTTATCATGACTACTATTGGATTGCTTTTTAACATGAATGATAGAACCATTCGAACCAGGCCTTTTTTTTTTTTTTTTTTTGTACTTCTGACTTCCTTTATTGGATCTGTTCCCAGGGAGACAGAGTATCCATTTGCTTATGGCTAGAGAAGGATGGAGCAGACACCATCACTGTTGATGTGGTGATAGAATCCTCGCATGTGAAGATCTCAAAACTAGTTTAGATAGACAGAGCAAAGTAACTTGCCTGCCATTTATGATCATGGAATTCTGCAATTGTAAGCACAGAGGTGTAGTGACATTTTACCCCTGCCCATCATGTCCCTGTGTTGGGAGAACACATATAACTTGTTTTTAGGTAAAGACCAAACACATACCCAGTTGTATTTGAATGTGGCAGTAGCTAGATTTTATTGTCGAGAAGCTTATTCTCCTTGGAGGTTTGGCATTCAGATGGGGACTCTGCCACCAACAGAAATGTTTGTTTCCTCCATAGAACACTCTATGCAGCATGATAGGGACATTTTCTTCTTGTTGTAAGGAAGGGCAACCACTGGGCTTTAGACAGTTTCTTGGTTAAGGCGGGAGGCTCTAAAAGGCCCTTCAGGTAAGTGCACAGGTGTTCTTGGTTTATCTTATCACCTCCTGCAACATTTGCTCCTAGCAAAGTTACTGCCTCTCCAAATCAATTCTATTATCTGTGGTTTAAGACAAATCTATAGGTATCTTATTTTTAAAAAAAAATTAAAAATATTGAGCCGCAGTAGCAGAGCATAAACCTAGGGTCCCTCTGAATTCTGGGCTCTTTGTGATGCATACATCTCTAGCCTATGACACCTGCCCCATCTCCCTCCTCACCTAAGGCACTTTGCAGACAGGTACATATGCAGTCTCTTTCATCATTCTTGCTCTCCCTGGTGTTAAACCCTCATTGATAAAGAATGAACGGTGAGATGTACAGATTCTCTGCTTTAGTCCTCCTTCAGGAAAGAATCCTGGGAGCTTGGATTTAAAGGCTGAGATGACATCTCTTAGAACCTCATTCCCAGTGTGACTCTGCTGATCGCCATCAGACTCCTATTAGCTTAGACCTCTGGAATATTCTGGGACTTTCTTGCTTGCTTGTACTTACTGAATCTGCATTTGTGATGCCCACATTTATATGAAAATACATGGTAGCCCATTTAGAGAACCCTTGATACTATCAGATACACTGTTATGGAGGGTGCTGCAGTTTTCTTTCAATGCTGCCTAGTGAAACTTCCTGCAACAAGACAAACGTTCATGTTTACATTTCTACCCATTCCTTCCCCCTCCAGCATTGAATAAGAATGTGTTCATGGAAAAACCAGAGTTCTTAATACTCATTAAATTCTTGTTTTGTCCTTTAAACCCAAAGATCCCACGTTATGGCTTTATCATCACATGAACCCTCAAAAGGCATCCTTTGGTCACATTTCATATATACTAGATTCTGTCCAGATCCTTTATTTGTATATAAGACTACTCAAATATTGGACTTGAGATTGAAGTTGTGTCTCTGTAAAGTTCTTGGGGGAAGGAGCAGGGGTAATATATTTTTAATAAAGGTGTTGGCTTAGAGATTTGACTGCCACATTGTTGGAGAGGGATTGGAGGAGGAGAGCAGAGACATTGTGGGGATGGGTACATAGGGGAACTGGCAGGAGCAGTGAACACATTTACTGTCTTGGTATGTGGCAGTATGGTCACTGGGTATATAGCAGTGTCAAAATATACTTTCCAAATTGTGTCTTGGAATCATTTTAAGGATTCTATACTTTTCAAGTCCTTGCTCAAGAGATTTCTAGAATTAAGACAATGAAACCAATAGCTCATGCTTACTGAAAATGTGAGACTTATGCTTGAAAGGCACACGGAGTTTTACTTGGTTTGCATCACTCATTTAACGCTCTTATGTGCTATACTGATGAGTATCAAGTCAATCTAAGGTGTTCTCAGCAGTATTGGATTGACTAGCCCAGCAAGTTCTCATACTGACTTTCAGCCATTGTGACAAAACATCACCAGTCATCAGGTCCTCTGACTGGGAGGGCCCATGTCACAGTTACTTATAAAGAGAGGATGGCTGAACTGCTTTGGACTGATGGACTTGGGGTGACGGAGAGGGATGATGGGGAGAGCAGCCCAGAGGCTATCTCAACCAGAACCTCACTGCTGACCAACCAGAAGATGGCAAAAGCCTATAAATGTAGGTGTTCAACATGTTGCATGAAGGCTTTTCCACAGAGACACAAAGCAAAGAAATCACCCCAGAAAAGGAACAAAGGCCTAAGGTACTGATGACAGTTTCTGATTACAAAGGGGACTCTGGAAACCAAAGAACTACCATCTTAGCTTATCCAATTTTCTAAAACAGCACTTTTTTTTTTTTTAAAATCTAAAGTGGTCATGTCAAAACTACATATCTCATGATAACTATACATGTACCCAAACACATTTGTTGACAACAGTGTTGTATCATAACATCAAAAGTTTAGACATCCTTGAAAGCGTAGCACATAAAGTATAGCTCACCATACAGCTTCCAAAATTCTCCCTTAGCTATTTTCCTATATGCCCCCCTACGTCTCCAAACAACCCAACTCTTTACTTGTCCACAAAGAACCAGATATCTGTGTTCACTTTTTTAGTTCTCTATAGCTTACCTCTGGTCTTGGCCATCCTGTAAGAGACCCTGGTCCTACCTCCTTCAAAGTGATCCCTTAAGTACTTTGAAACCTTACTTGGATGCCATATTCAGATAACCGAGTTGGGAAGGCTACTATGTATGGTAAAATTGCCTGGCCTGGCCTAGTCTTGTGGTCTGGAATCCCCCGCAGCTGCTTAGCCCCCTAAAAATGACTCAGATGCTTATATTGATTACATGCTGTTTGATCTATGGCTAGGACTTATTGCTAGCTGGCTCCCTCAGTTTAACCTAAGCTATTTTTATTAATCTGTCTTGCCATGTGGCTCGTGGCTTACCTGTTACTTTCAGAACTTTACAATGTTCCCTCACGTCTTTTCATTTTTACCCTAGTGAGGCATACATGCTTTGGCTGAAGGAACTGCTTGATTCTATGCAGGATCAAGTCACTTTTGTTCCCATGGTTGACTCACAGGACAGTGCCTCCTGCGACAGGCCCAAGACCACCATAATCATCATCGAGCTTGCCTCTCCACCCCCAGGTCTGTAAATAAATCTTCTCTGAAAAAAAAAGGTGTTTTTGAGTTCAGTTATTTAGCTAAGGAATAATCTGTTGTTCCTGGAACAAGATAGATGTAATAAGATATTGGGGTGTGGTAGGTTGAGAGAGAAACAAGTGAGTCAGAGAAAATATGTCACTTTTTTCCTATTTGAGAGATTGTTAATGAAAATCATGGTTGAGCCTTGGTTTGGGATAAGTTGAGGTACTTTCTGGCCCTCAATGGTTTAGTTTGATAACTTCTTTAAACTGAGCCAGACATCTGTAGCTGTAAGTTTCTGGTCTGGCCTAGCCCACAGCTGCTTAGTTCCAAATAATCACAGAAAGGCTTATATAATGGCCTTGGCTCAGGCTCATTACCAAATAGCCTGAAACAACGTAATCATTTTTGTGAATCTATGTATTGCTACGTGGCTCCTTGGCTTTAGCTATTTTCCATTACATCTTGCTTTCTGGGCCATCAGCCTGAAGAGTCCTCTGACTTAACGCTCCTTATCTCTGCTTGGATTTCCCACCTGCCTCTAAGCTGTCTTGCCATAGGCCATTTCTTTATTAACAAGTTGTAATGAAGTATATCCACAGCATATAAAAAGACATCCCATAGCAGACATCAGCTACTCTGCTGCTGGTGGTTGTAAATAGATTTCTCTCAGTTTATTCTAACACTAGCCCAGTATAAGCATAAGGTAGAGCAAATGTACAATGGGGTTACAATGGGATATTCCTGTTCATAACACAAGCAACATTACTAAACTTCTCATAGTGTGTCCTAGGATCACATATCTGATATTTAGTATTCTTTGCACAATTGAATCTTGAATCTTTACATAAAGGTACTAGGTCATTCTGTACTACCAGTCCTTACCAATAAATGTAGCAGAGAACCTTCTGAAGGTCATCAATGCGGTTCTCAAAAATGAGCAAAGGGGGTTGAGGAGACAGTTTTGTGGATAAAGTGCTTGCTATATAGGCAGGTTAAGAGTTTGGGTCCCTAGAACTCTGTAAAAAGATGTTTTGGTATGGTGGCCCAAATGTAATTCAGCACATGAGAGGCAGAGACAAGGAATTCCCAGACCAATCTGGCTAGCCAGACTAGCCATTGAATACCACTGTGGGTCTCGATAAGGAAACCTGACATCACCCTTGGACCTCCACACCCCCACATACTTGTGCCTTAACATGTACACATGCAAAGCTAAAGCTAGTCTGTGTGAAGTCTCAGAACTGCATGGCTTTCCTTAGTCCATGAGAGGTACAGAAACTGGAAAGAGGTTAGATAGGAGCTGTCTCTGGATGTTCAGCTGACTTCAGTAGATCTCAGAGTCTTGGTTCATGTTCTAGGTGGTGATAAATTTCTTGGGCTTTCAAGTTCTTGAGTTTTTCAAGACATTGATTGAGCCAGAATTTTATGTGTAAAAAGAGCTTTTTCTATCCAGGTGTTTGTGTTCCTTGGAGAGTCGAGGTATGGGGGTAGGTCACTCCCGCAGCATGCACTTGTCTGTGAGCTGGCCTTCAGCTCCTGTGTATGTGTGTAAACCTTAGATGTTACTACCTTTTATATCGACCACAGCTATTCAAGCAATAGTATTTGAACCACTAGCCTTTTAAATAAAACTCTGGCCTATTGCTAATGTGAAAAAAAATTCTTGGGCTTCTGTGGTCAGCATTTTTGCTTTCCCAACATGAGGTTGGGGAGAGATAGCAGAGTACTGTTAGAAGTTTTTATACTAGACTCTCCAGGCCTAATAGCGGAGAATCTTAAAGTACAGTGTATTGGCATAACACTACAGCAAACCAGCCAGTCTTGTGGCAGTAGGTTGTACTGATATTTGACAGGTAGAGCTCATGGTAGGCGATGATAGCTCTATGTACACTGACTGGCACAGAAACCTCAGGGGGAGGGCCAAGCTGCTGTGTTTTGATATTTTTTGTTTTAGTGTTTGAGAAAGAGAGAGCACAGGTATGAAGTTAGGTTAGAGTAGGGAGGGATAACCTGGGAGGAGGTGGGGAAGGGAAAGAGTACGATCAGATATATGAAAAGAAAAAAGCAAAAATGTGTGAAGAGACGGGGGCAGAAGACTCCCTTCAGCTGGGTCCCTCTTCTTGGACTCTAGCTCTTGGGAAACTGGATTCTTTGTTCTTCATAATCTTCTGTCAGGTTTTGCTTCATTTTCCCAAGTAGTTCATGAAGTGTCTGTGGTAATTTGTTCATTTTTATTTCAAGATCCTCATTTTGGATTTCTTTATGCAGTGGGCTCCTAGTGCTTCTTCCTTCCTTCCTTCCTTCCTTCCTTCCTTCCTTCCTTTCTTTTCTCTGTTTTTCTTTTCATGTCTGTCTTTTCTGTCCTCCCTTCTTTTCTTCTTTCATTTTTCCTTCTTTCTCTGAGTGGGATGGTAGTTTTATTAACAGAGTCCTTTGTGTGGGAGGGGAATGGTGCCAGGGTATTGAACCTACACATCCAAACCAGATGTTTCTCAGGCAGTTAAGCCAATGAGAGGTAGAAGACAGCCAATAGCCTATTTATAGGGGAGGCCTTGTGTGATGCAATACTGGCCACAGCACTGCGGTCACATGATCCTCTGTATTTCATCATGTCAGATGATGCAGTTGGACCCAAATTAGATACTTGGAGACTCATGAATTTGAGTCCTTCATAGTTATCTAGAATTCATTCCTTAACATCTTTGTTTTTCTGCTTTTCAATATTTTATAACTGTGTGTTTCTATAGGCTTTCAAGATATCTTCAGTTACAACAGACAATCTCAATGCTGTAACATTTCTATCTAGTGGCTTAGAGGACAAATATCTTTATTGCATTGTGTGGGCCAATACAGGGTGAGCAAAAATCATTTAAGCTGGTCACTTACCATGAAAAAGTTAGGTGATTTTTACATGAAATTTATGTTTTTGACCTCTTAGTGGCTTAAAAAAATGCAGTGTCAATACTAGACCCTCAGTACTTAAAGCCATTGTTCCCACTCATACCTGCCCACAGTGCTTGCATAGCCTTGCGGGACTCTGGACACTTTATAACTTCTGCCCTAAACCCTGGTGGCTGGTACCATTGTCTCTGCTACTCCTGCATCAGGCTTGTCTACATCAAACAACTGGTTAGAGTTGAGTTTGAAGTTCTGGATGAGAAAGTAGAACGTGAGAACCCAGTAGTGTGGACAACAACCACCTTCCCTTGGAACTTCTTTTCAGACCTTCATACTTGATGAGACCACTTTATTTGGGGCACAGTTTGAAAGCTGTAAAAAAAATCCTAAGAGTTATAACCAAGGAGAAGAGACCCCTATTGGTATGGGTGTGGTTAGGCTTTGTGACAATGGTAACAAACTGTAGCCTTCCCATTCCTGGCATTCACAATTATGCTCTGGTGCACGTAATGCTGTGTTCTCTAAATCCTGATCCATTTTGAATTAGTTGGAATTGCAAGAAAATTGTGTAGGGCTGAGGAGATGCCTTAAATGGGTTCTGGCTTTTTGTGTGTGGGCTTTTCCCAGCGTTGTGGGTTCCTGAAAGATGAGGACCAGGTCTGACCTCCATGTGTGCTAGTATAGTGACAGTAGATGGTTCAACAGGATAGCTCATGAATCAGTTTGTATTCATTCTCTGCTACCCCTTTTGTGTTTTCTTGCTTGGATTGAGGGAGGGAACTGAAGCTGTATGTATAGCTTTCTGCATCTGCATTGATTTTATCTTACTTTCCAGAAGAGCTTAAGGTAAGGATGTGAGTTCAGGCTTCTTAATGGGGTGTGGATTGCAAGAAGGAGGGAAGGGAGAGAGTATGTGGGACAGACAAAGGAAAGAACAAGAATATGCTACTGAGATGGTTACGGCTGTGGATGACTGGGGTTCAGTCCTGCTGGCTACCTGATGAGGAGTTCTGTAGAATATGCAGAAATTGGAACATTTACCCATGATTCCACCTGTTCTGGAAAGCTTCACCTGGAAGTGTTAATCACCTCCTCCTGCTGCCCAGAGCCTTTGAGAGGCAGGATACTTTGCCTTTTGCTGTTACTTTTTTTTTTTTCCGTCCTTAACCAAAACTGAGATGAATATGCATCATTTAAATATCTCACTCTCTCACTCTCTCAAAAAAAAAAAAACTAAACAAACAAACCACCAAACAAACAAAATTCGAACTTATTCCCTGTCTCCATGACATCTTCTGGAGGGAGTGATGCCAGGCCAAGGGCTGTAGCTTCTTGAAGCACAGGCTATACCCTGCTAATGCTTGATCCAAGCAGGCACCAAGAAGGACATCCAACAGCGCTTGTCCCAATAACAGTACTTTGAACATATATTCAAAGACTGATCATGCATATTTCACAAAAATAAATGGGTTTTCTTATTAAAAAAAGATAACCTCTGTCCCTCTGATACTGTATAATACCCTATGATTTTGACTTACGCAATTTACTAGCCAACACTTCACATATAGTGTATTTCCAATGATTTAATTTTTATTAAAACATACACAAAAACTTCTATCCTAAAACATAATATATTAGAGATAACTGTTAAAGTGGAATGACTGGGTCAAAGGAGACCCACTCCCTCCCTCTAGCATCTCTCAAATAAATTGCTCCACATAAAGTTTTTATGGACCTCAAGTCCCATGAGCATTGTGAGAGACCATTAAAGGTGAACTCTGGTAATGACCTGAGAGGGAGTGACTAAGAAAGGTTGTCAAATTTATTGGTTAGAGTGTTTTTAACACAGAAGAGGCAACTTAAGGCAGTGTTGTTCTTAACTATGAAGAGGTTGTTGGCATTCATTTGTGATACCCTGTCTTCCTTGAATTCTACAAATAACATATGTTCACCAATGCATATGTGTGTGCACACACAAAACACAGAAATCAGCCTCTACTTGCTACATTTTTGTTTTTGTATTTGCTTTTCTTGGTTTCATTTATCCACAGTCAACCATAGCATGAAACCACTAAGTGAAGGATTTTTAGAAATTAATTAACAGTCCTTTTATATTAAATTGTGCATTGATCCAAGTATTGAGCAGTCCATCCTTTTGCTCGCTCTGGACTGAGACAAGCCATCCCCTTATCTATAGTATCTGCACTGTACATGGCACCAGGCTCCCTGCCAGTCACTTACCTGGGCTATGAAACCACTGCCATGATCTTGCAGTGCTGTGTTCAAAAAATCCTTATGGTCAGGAAGTGTAAGAAAAGAGGTAGTGGCAATTTAGTTGTACCAAAGAGAGTCCTTGAGTGCAATGGGGGAAGGCTCTCAGTGTTATAGAGGGCTTGGCACTATGGATGCTTTCAGGCATTCACGCAAAGTCTTGGAATGAACTTCCCACAAATAAGGAGGATTATTACAAGAGGTGCTTTTAAAAGAGTCCCATTTGGGGGCTACTTAACTGAGCTTTCAAAGGTTCTAAATTGACCCTCACATCATTACACCTTTATCTTCTGTGTGTTCATATAATAATTGGGGTGTTGGGTATTTTGCATTCCAGTGCTTATGATTACATGGTTAAAGACCCAAATAAATACAAGGCTCTTGGAATTTCAAGTTACTAAATGCTTCGGAGAAACTCTGACAAATCTTAAAAGCTTAAGCTAGTTATTGATAAATTGAGTTTGAAGCCTTGACTTTTCTTTTGTTTCTTCTTTTCCAAGAATTAAATAAATGTTCAGAGAAAGAAATTAAATGTAGATCTTGTAAAAGAGGAAAATATGAAGACTTGGAGAATCCAAATTTCAGTTTAGGCTTTGAGTTAGTGAGCATAAACTATAGTGGTCCCCCCACCCCATCTGTATGTGTGTGACTGACGGGGCACATATTTTAAGGTCAGAAGGCAAATTTGGGAGTTCTTTCTCACCTTCCATCCTATTTGAGACAGGGTTTCTTTGTTGTTCATTGTAACCTAGCCTCTGAGCATCCTGGGATTCTCCTATCTGTCTCTACATTCTATCTTACTATATCACACCTGAAAAACACGTAGGCATTGGGGATTTAAACTCAGGTCTTCATGTTTGTGTGACAAGTGCTTTACCTATTGACTTCTCTCCCCAGCCCACAAACTACATTTCTTGATTAGTACTCAGATGAAGAGTGCTAATGAAATAAACATACACTGGAAATTTCCTAGCAACTTGTCAATCTTTTTTGCTTTTAATCCAGAGCTTATTCTGACCCATGAGCCCATTATCATTTGAAATGTGGAGAATAGAAACTAAGTATTCTCAACTTTAAAATAAACTCAGACATACATAGTTTCTCTGAGGCTTCCCACTAGGGCTAGTCAAAGGTCTTGCTTTTTTCGGGTGAGTCAGGTGGACTTCTAATTTCTGGCCTGGCAGATCCCCATACTGTCTGAGATAGACCATTCTTCCTGAACATCAACAAGAGCTATTGGCCTCCCTGTCCCAGCATCTGCACATTTCCATGGGGTGTGTTGATAGACTTACAGATTCCGCACCACCAAGATACTGGGTGATAGGATACATGAATTGGAGAGCAGGATTTTCAGAATTGGAATGGGCTTTTTGGTTTCTAGAATCATGGTGGCTAGTAGAATATGGAGTTAAGAAATTTGTATATGGTACTTGTACTCTTTAATTTCTTGAAACTATCCTGAATGTAATAACCAAAAATTAACTCAGAATCAAATATACAACAAATCCGAAGAGGTTTTGGCAGTGTTCATAATCATATCACCCAACTTCTCTTCAGTCTGACTTAACAGGTAAGATGTATATTCTGCACTGCGCATGTTGTCATGTCATACAACTCTAGTGAATGCCATCTGACACACATCAGCTCAGACTTGAGACTATTCAGTGTTATGAATTCCAATGCTTTTACTCCATACATTTTTTATCTTAGAAATATAAAGACCTATCTCTAAATTATGTAGAGAACACAAGAAACTAGGGCCCCAACCCTAAATAACCCAATTAAAAAATAGAATTCAGAGCTAAAAAGGGAATTCTCAGCAGAATAATTACAAATGGCTGAAAGGCACTTGAAAAATTGCTCAACATCTTTAGCTACCAAAGAAATGCATATCAAAACAGCTTTGAGATAACACCTTACACCTGTCAGAATGGCTAACTAAGATCAAAAACACAGATGATAGCCTATGCTGGAGGTGATGTGGAGCAAGGGGAACACTCCTCTATTGTTGATGGGAGTGTAAGCTTGTTCATCCACTCTGGAGTGCAGTATGGTGATTTCTCAGAAAATTGGGAATCAATCTCCCCAATGATCCAGCAATACCACTACTGGGAATATACCCAAAGGATGCACATTTGTACTCCAAAGGAATTAGTCATAGCAGCATTATTTGTAATAACAAGAACCTAGAAACAACCTAGATGCTTCTCACCTGAAGAATGGATTAGCAAACTGTAGTACATCTACACAATGGAGTACTACTCAGCAGAAAAAAATAATATCCTAAAATTTGCAGACAAATGAATGAATTTGGAGAATATCTTCCTGAGCAAGGTATCACAAGGTCAGAAAGATAGGCATGGGATGTATTGACTCATAAGTGGACTTTAGACAAGAAGCAAGGAACATCCAAGCTGCAAACCACAACCCCTGAATAGCTTGGGAACTTAAGAGAGACATCCAGGAATTCCCCTAGGAAGACAAAACAGAGAAGATCTCCTTAGCTAATTGGGAGCATACGGGTTTGTAACAAAGAAGGGGTGGGAACAAATCACCAGAGAAGGAGATGATTGAGTGATAGGAGCAACAAAGAGGGAGAAAAAAGAGAGAGATGGAGAGCTTAATAGAGGAAGCCAGTGTGGAGTTGGAAAGAGACCAGGTGCTAGGGAAACCTCCAAGAACTCATAGGATATCCCTGCTAGGTCTCCAACCAATAGTAAAGGTGGTGCCTAGACAGGACTTCCCCTATAATCAAATGAAGAATCAAAGTGTCATCACAAAACCTATATCTAACAATGGATAGAGGTATAGTCAGAGATACATGGCTGAGTACTGGGCTGAACTCTGGAGATTCAGCTGAGAGCAGGGGAAGAGAGTCTGTATAAGCAAGGGGGTAGGCATTATGAGGAAAATTCCCAAAATGATGGGTGGCTGGAACTCACTGAATCAAGAACAGCCACTGGGGAACCATCAGGAAAAGGAGCCAGGCCCTCCAAGGGTAGGCAACTGTTGACATGGGCAATATATGGAGCCTCGAGGGGAGGGATCAGATTGTGTTTCTGTGCATGGGCTGGCACCTTGGAGCCCATTTCCTTCAGAGGAACACCTTGATATTAGAATGAGGAAGTCGGACTTGCCTGGAGTGGATGCACCATGCTGAGCTGACCCACCTTGGGACTTCTTGCCCTTCTTGGTGAGGGAATGGATGTTTGGAGGGGGGTAGGCTAAGACTGGGAGGGGTTGGGAGGAGGAAAGGGAGGGGGAGCAGGGGGGTACATGAATAAAAAAGACTTTGTTTTATAAATAAAAAAGAAAGGAAAAAAGGTTAAAAAAAAGAAATAAAATGACCTGACTACTAAAGACAGATTTGTGTGTGTGTGTGTGTGTGTGTGTGTGTGTTTTCCTCCTAATACTTCAACTATTCAGCATGTATCAAATTAATATATCTTTGGGTTAAATTGGGTTAGAATATTTTGTTTTAAAAATTGCTGACTTGTTCCATAAAAATTTATGAAGTGAATTCTGTCTGGGGAATAAGATAGAATTTTCAACAAATTAAAAAATGGCCCTAAACGCTCTTCTGCCATTTTATAATATATATTTATGTGAAGCAGCATTCTCGGCACTAACACTTATAAAATCAGAGTGTCGATGAACTCTGAAAAGTGCTGAAGATATCCTACCCTCAATTATGTCAAATATTCATTGCAAATTTAATTACTTATTTAAAAATAGGTGTAACTCTTTAGTACTAATCAAGTTTGTTTTTGTTTACTAAGTAGTAAAATTATATACACAATAAATATTTATAATAAATCATAAAATAAAAAGTGTATGATTCATTATAAGCAGATGTTTGATTTACATATGTTTTTCACTTATCATAGTATTTTGTGTGTATGGATGATGTTTGCATGGGTCCATCTGTGTGCCTAGAAAGAAATCAGAGAACTTTCGGCTGCCAGTTTTCTCCTTTCCTTGTGAGTTCTGGGAAATACGTTTACGTTTTTCTTTTTTTTTAAAAAAAAAAAAAAAAACTTTATTTATTTATTTATTTGCCTTGGTGTTTGCCTGGAACTGGAACTACAGACAGTCGTTAGCTGCCATGTGGGTGCTGGGAATCGAACCCGGGTCCTCTGGAAGAGCAGACGGTGCTCTTAACCGCTGAGCCATCCCTCCAGCCCCACGTTTACGTTTTTCAAGTCTGTTTAACAAACATCTTTACCAACTGAGCCATCTCTCTAATTCCTATGTACATATTTTATATGGTTGTATATGTGAGATTATTAAAAATCTTCTTGGACGAAAGTGGAAATAGTTCAAGAAAATCTCTGTTGCAATAGCTCCAATGATTTCTATTTCCTGGGATAAATAAGCCAGGGTCCCTAAACTGCCAGGCATGTCAAGTCTATGCTTACACTCACAGAAACTGACTCAATTCTTTCAGAAGTAACTTTCTAAACAAGAGTCTGTGGCAAGAAAAGCACACGAAACCAGCTTTTGATGAGCTCCCGCAAAGGGACATGGGGCTTCTGCATAGTACCCTCGTGGTTTTTGCTATGTGGATACATGAGAGTCATAATCCAGACCAAGAGGCTACAGAGGCCAGGTGGCCAGTTCAGTTAGTATGTGTTTCATAAGCTCAGAGCAGGGAAACACCAGTAAAATCAAGAAAGAATCAGAAAATTTCTCACAGCAGGAGCTGTGCTCAATGGTAGAGCACTTGACTAGCATGGGAAAAGCCCTGGTTTTGATCCAGGTAACACACACACACACACACACACACACACACACACACACATCCCACACATGTTTCTCCTAGGAAGTAGAACTCCTTCACAAATGGGCAAGGATCTTAGAAAACTTGTCACAGGAAAGACAATGACAAATTCACAAGACTGCTTTAAAGAGAGAGATTCACATATGAAGCTGTCCTGGTTGGTTTTTTATTGTTAGCTTTGTGTAAGAATCAGAAGGGAGACCTCAGTTGAATTGCCTACATCAGATTGGTCGATGGGCATTGTCTTGAGTGCTATTTGATGTAAGATGTGGCTATCGTGGGTGACACAATCCTAGGCAGATGGGCCTATGCTGTACAGGAAAGCTATGTGAGAAAGCCAACAAGCAACTTTTCTCTATCGTTTGTGCCTGTGTTTTAGTTTAAGTTCCTGTTCTGACTTTTCCTTGATGATGGGTTGAGATCTATAGGTGTTAAATGAAAGAAACCATTTTCACTTTAAGTTTGCCATGGTATCTATTACAGCAAACCAAGGTACCATATGTCAGGGGGATTTATTAGATTGGCTTACAGAATGAGGCCTGAACAGTCCCAGAAGTGGCTGCCTTCCACTGAGAATCCAGTAGTCGTTCAGTCTAGAAGACTGGATGTCTCAGTAGATCCAGTCTGGTGCTGGAGTCCTGGAGGATTCTTGGAGAAAACCTGCCTCCAGTCTATACTGGAAACCCGAAGAAGTTGTTCTAATATCAGTGAAGGATTGCTACAGCATTAGGCTAGAAGAGCTGTCAGCAAGAGTGAAGGCAAGCTGGCAAAAGGCAGTTTCCTTCTCCTGTGTCCTTTTATCTGGGATGCCACCAGAATGTGTCACCCAGATTTAGGATGGATCTCCTGCTACAAATAATCTTAGAAAATCCCTCCTAGGGATGGCCAGCAACTTGGGGGTTTTAGTTGGCTCCAGATATAGTCAAGTTGGTAAAGAAGATTAGCCATCCAAGTATGTGACCCAGGCAGTGTTTATTCCACAGCATTCTGAGGAAGAACACGCACTGAGACGGTTTTATGTTCCAGTTAGGGGCCAATCCTGCCTTTCCTAGCATCAGATGATCCTCAGATAGTGTTCTGTGTCAGGGCTCTTCATGCAAGAGGCAATGACTTGGTCTATCTTCTGGTAACTTTGCAGCTAATGGCAGGAAGTCAGACAGCAGCGATGCGGTTGTGATTGAGCTTCTGGAAGGATTGCACATATTTCTTTTCCAAGCCTCTTCAGTCTCCCACCCCTGCTGTTTCCACTTACGCAACTAGATATATTTCAGTTGAACCATTATTTTATATCTCTACTAGACCCAGCCTAGGGCTATGTATGTAATGTCAATACACAACTGATTTTCCAGGATGTTCTCAGCTGTAAATTGTTACTTTGTAAAGTGTGGTCATGGTGGCCTTGTTTCATACCATCTAAAAGTATTTATCCTGCTTCAAGGAACCTGTTGGTGCAGTGGCTGGAGCTGTCTTGTCTCATCCTATAACTTGGTGTCTTCAAAGTCAATGGGCGTAGCTACTGAAGTATAGACAAAGTGGTCTTCATGAAATGTGTGGTGGGAGCAGCATTACTTGGAAAATCTGGACTGCTCAGCTCTGTATGAGGGTTGGGTGGGACCACTTTACTGAAGAATGGAAATGTTCCTCTGTCAGGGAGCACTTGGAGACCTGGAGAGGCAATGAACAAGCCTGCTCCTACCAACAAATATTCCCTCAAGAAGTGGGAAAGCCATTGTTATTACTCCCAACTGTTTGCTCAGTGTGGATGGGGTCAGCTCTAGGTCCTACATTTATACACTCTGATGGGTTAGCTATTGGATATGGAGCAACAAGAGAACAGGAGAAAAGTGAAAGGGCCTTCTAAGAGCAGATGGAGAACCACAAAGGGGTGTGACGTGCTGAGGAGAGGGAGGAGGAAGACTGAATAGGGACGGAAAGAAACATCTTTTTCCTGAATCCTGAGGTAGCAGTGGTGTGCTGTGGAAGCTCATATACCTTACAGCTTTCCAGGAGCTGACTGAGCCTGGAAACAGGTCTTGGGAAGAAGTGGAGATTTGCTGAAAGGCAGGTGCTGCCTCTGAGGTTCAGAAATATTGCCAGCTGGGGAGAAAGGTGCTCTGAGGCCTTTCTGCTCCCGAAGCCTGGCCTACTAGCCCTACGTGACCTGAGAGTTAAGGCTCCTGTCCTTTCCACAGACTGCCTATCTTCTCCCTCCCTGCCTGCTCTGCTCCTCCACCCCCCTCAGATTCTCAGAACTCACTCCCATTGGATTCCAGGAAATGGCTGGTGCAACTTGGTAACCAAATCCTCTGAATCCCTTTGTGTATCTTTCTGCTTCTCAGCCTCCTGGATTGGTGTCCTTAAAGGTCTGGTTACCCAGTAGAGACCTGGCAAGCCAGGCTGGCCCTTGGGGTCCTATTCTGTAGTTCTAGGCCTAGATCCTTACAAAGGCTGACCTATGGGCCATCCTTCCTTCTGCCTAACCCAAGTCTCTCTTGGAGGAACTCAGCATGCCTGTTTTTCCCCTGCAGAGGTTTAACCCCTGGTCTAGGCTTCTCCTGCTGCTCAGGTTTCTCTCATATACTGAGTGATTCTAGGCTTTGGAAGTTGTATTTTCATTATTCTCAGGGAAATGCTTTGATTTCTAACCCAGGCTGCAGGCTGTGGTTTCCTATATTGTATCTCCTTTGTCTAGATATTTCTCTTCTTCTCTGTGGGGAATTCTCTTGGCCACATCTCATTATATGAGAGAAAGAAATGGATTACATCAAAGGTCAGCAGAGTCTTCTGGGAGAGGTAGTGCTTGGTCTGGTGGTAAAGGCTTCTACATGGGAAAGTCTGGACTCGGTGGTTACTTGGGAGGCTGAGACAGGAGGATCACAACTTTAAAGCTTGCTTGGACATCTTAGTGAGACCCCATGCCAAAATAAAAACTAAAAGAGGTGTGTGAAGGTACTCAGTTTAGAACTTGCTACATAAACAAGAGGACCCAAGTTTGATCCCCAGCACCCACAAAATAAACCAGACCTTGTGGTATGTGCTTAGAACATTGGCCCTGGGGAGTTAGAGACAGGATGATGTCTAGGCATCACTGTCAGCCAATGTAGCCTAATTGGTGAGATTTGGGCCAAGGAGAGACCATGTCTCATAGGAGGTAGATGACATCCCTGAGAATGATGCCCAACATTGTCCTCTAGTCTCCCATATACATGTATACATGTGTACACTCACATTCACACACACACATGTGCCTGCACACACACACACACACACACACACACACACACACACACACACACACATTTTTTAAAAAGTGTGGGAGATGCAGCTCAGTGACAGGACACTTATTTAGTATGTGAGAGGCCTTAGGATTAAAAACCTATCAGATACCTTAGTCTACATAATTAGGATCCTGCTCAGGTCTTCCATCCAAATAAGGGCACAGAGAAATAAAAAGTAGGGAAAAGTTGACAGTGTGTAATGTCCTTGTCCATGTACTTAAGGACTCTGATATGAATGGGTTGAAGGTCTGGGACTTCCTTATAGTACAACTGATATGGAAGGTGCATGCCAAGGAGTCTCATGCCTCAGAACTAGACTGTGTTTCACACTAGACTGTCAGGGAGTGGAATGGCTACCACTCCCATGCTAGAGTCTGTTTGCTTGGGGGGGTGGAGGAGGACCCAAGGAACAGCTAAGGGGCCAGCTGTGTGAAATTTGGACAAAGGCTATGACGCCACATCATAGTGTGCCTGGGTCACCAGCATGCACGTCACAGAGAGACCTGTTAGACTTGAAGGTCTTCATCTCTCTCTGACGTGAAGTCCCAGCTTATCTTGGGTCAGCTAGGGTTGGAGGATCACAGTTTAAGTTTGTGGGTCCAGCACATGGGAGACCCTGTGGCCCATCTTGACTAAAGCCACTTGGATCTTACAAAGAGGCTCTCGAAAGAACTCGGTTCCCCCACCTCTCCATAAACTGCAGTGTTTCTCACATCTCCTTTTCACTGGTCACATCCCACTCACCTCCTTGGGGCTTCAATCTTATCAGCTGCACCCAGATAAAGACTGAATTGACCTAATCAGCCTGACTGGACAGCCTGGCTCCAGGGAGCTTTGCTGAGAGTGCCATGGCCAGAAATGGAGCTGCCTGGAAAGCTGGACCCTTTCTCTGTCCTTGGGGCCTCATCACTACCAAATCTCTTTTCTAGAAACTTCTGATACTCGGTTGGGCTTGCTCCTTTCTAATCAGCCACGAGCAACTGTATTCCCAAGAAAGATAAGGGGTGGCTTTGAAGGGTTTCTGTGGAAATCACAATAGCAAGGTCGTTTGTCAAGGTTGTACTGTCATGGGCTGCCACTTGAGAAAGGAAGAGGGGACAGAGCCAAGCTGGGAATATGCTCCATCAAACATCATGCCTTTGCATCTCTCAATGGTACCATGAGTGACTGTCACATTATGGCCAGTTGTCTGTGACATGTCAGGTAACTCATGGTACCATTGTGACAACCGGCCATTCTTCCTGTGTTTTGGGTACTATCTGCTTCTTCCTATAAGGCACGCATAGGTAAAGTGACAGGACAATGTTCCCCTGTTGCAGACCTGGAAATAGCAGCACTCTGGGAGCCCTTGTTGACTTTTCTGGCCTTTGCTTAAGTCCTTGGCATGGGCCGAGACCCACAGCTCTGTCCTGGTATTGTGGCAGGAACCAGGGCTCATGCCCAGGAATGTTGTCTACCAGGGAGGTCGACTTATGTCCCTTCCAGGCTCAGCCTGTGTGGCATGAAGGATCAGTCAAAGGAATGTGTAAGCCTCGGGAAAATGGTCATCATTCAGGGATGGATCAAAATTAGTCAAGTCTGCCATGACGGAAACCAAGGGGGAGAGCCAAAGAGCAGACAGGCATCCTGCTTTCCCTCTATGGCTGTGATTAAATACCCGGTAAATACCCGGACCAAACTCAATTCAGGGGGAAAAGACTTTCCTTTGGTTTAATTCTGGGTTGTAATCCATCTCCATTGTAGCAGAGTTTGCCGTCACAGGCAAGAGCAGGGGGAACGGAATGACGTATGCTTATTACTCACTTACCCTTTATCCTTTTATCCACCCCCAAGCCCAGGAAATGGTGCCAGGAATAGTAGGTGGATCTTCCCGCCTCAACCACTATAATCAAGATAATCCCCCACAGACTCTAGATTGTGATTCTAGATTGTGTCAAACAGACAATACCAACCACCACAAGGGGGGCCATTAGCTCGTGAGCTTTGGAGCAGCAGCCCTAGGCTGAGAGAGGGGGCTGGGATAAGAGATTCTGGGATTTCGAGAAGGCTCACCTAGACCATGAGGAGTTGACACAGGGCGTGCCTGGACATCTCTGTTCGGCTCCTCTCCTGACTATGGCTCCTTTTCTTTGTCTCCGAGTCTTGTTTTCCGTGTGCCTGCTCCAGACCTGAGGGAGGAGAGCCAAGGTCACAGTCAAGACTTACATCCATGAAGTCAATGACAATGATGGCGAAGACTATGATTGGTTAAAGAGAAAAAGGATTATGTACATTGTTTTCCTTATAAAGTATTGGGTGAATCTTCCTCTACACATCTTCAGCTTAGAACAGAGGTAAGAGGACATAGAATGTAGGAGGTGGACAATAGTGTCCCTCAGAGATTCAAGATGGCAGCTGTGGAAAGCAACATAGAATCATTTTGGAAACTTTATTATTTCCATAAATATTAAGTGGTCATGGTGCATGTATCACACTATGAGCTCTCTGGAAGCGCCAGGACTACCTTAGGGCTCGGCAAAGAACAAGTGGCTGAGGGTGTGTATGTTTGGTAGGCCTCTCATCCATGGCTCCACACTCCAGGGATCTTTTCTGTTCTTAGAAAGACTGAGGCAGCCAGCAGGGGGGCACTTCTTCCCTCCTTCCTTCATTTCCTTCTTCTCTCCCCATCTCTCTGTGTGTACACCCACAGGGTGTTTAAGTCTGTGGCTACAGGGGGATTTGAAAGAGCTAAGAAACATCAGCCCAGTCTGTAAGAGCAGATATTTTCTGATCAACCTCTCTTTCTTCTAGTATTTCCTATTTGAGTTTCTATGATGGAGACTTTGAAGGTGTGTTTACACAGCTGGTCCCATAGAACATCAGGCCCTCTGGGTCTTCACCTGGGACCCCTATGCACACACTCCGTCGCCCCTCCTGTCGTCGTGTCCCCCCCCTTCTAGCAAACATGTTCAGCAAGTACTATAGCCCTGTTTGTGAATCCTACCCAAGAGCATATCCAGGGTCCTGAGAAGTGTTGTGTGAAAAGCTGGCTGTCCATTGCTTAGCCTGTCTGGCCAGTCTTTGTCAATCACCTGGTTCACATCCCTAGGATTACAGTTTTTTTCCATTGAAGTTAAGTCTCTCCCACGAGGGACACTTGTTTATGTAATCTTTTTTTTATGTATTTTTTTTTCCATAAGGAATTTTCTTTAACTTATAATAGTGCTTTGCATACAGGAGACAGGAAATAATGGTTGAGCAAAAGTTCCTATCTATGTGCAGCCTGAATTGCTCATGTTCCTGCCAGGAAGGCCCTTCCTGCCCTCTGCCCTCTTCTAATTCACTTTGCCATGGAGCGTCTTTGGCTATCCATCACTTGTCACCATCAATCCTTGGACACACTCCCTCTGGACACCTGTTCGTACTTGATCAGATCCTGCTTGCTTGGCTATCTTCTCAGGGTGAATTAAGGAGAGCAGGCTCCATCCAGGGAGCAGAGGGATGGCTGACTGGCCAGACTGTGATGGTGTTGAAGCTGTGTAGATAGACAAGCACAGGCCTGGCCCTCAGGGGTTCATGGCGCATTTGAGGTGGGGGGCAAGGCAGGGGGTAGCTCATTCAAATACTAGAGTCACTTTCTGTTCTGTCTCAGGACTTATGTTTGATTTGTTCTTGCTAAACCGTCAGGGGGTTTGCAGACAGGTTGTAAAATAGCCTTTGGTCAAATCATTTGGAAAAAAAAAAATCACAAACTGTGTGAGAAGCAGCTGGCTCCGTGGAGGTTATGATGAAGACTATCATCAGTTTTACTCACTTATATTTTCTGACTTGTAATACATTTTGTACCATAGATCCTTGTCTCAGCAAAATTATTTTGTGTATCCTTTTTTTTTCTTTCTTTCTGGAGAGCGGGTTGTTTCCCACCACTCTCTTCTCTTGTTCCATACTCTGGCCTGGACCATTCCGAGTTCAAGTGCTCTCTTTGAAGAGAACCAAGTGCCATGTGTTCAAAGGGAAAATGGTTTTCTGGGTCCGATGGGATTAATAAATTGATCCCATTTGGTGAACCAGACTTCAAAAATAAAATTAAAGGATAGTATCAGGAGATTCAAAAACCCACTCACAATCAAAGACATAATGATGGCTATGAGAACTAGACCTGGGTCCCTGGCATAAGCCATGGTAGCACACCAGCACTCTCCTTGTTCCAGTTCCTCCTGCTTTCAACATATCCCCGTTCTTTATTCTGATTCTCAGGGTTTCAGAGACGCTCTTCCTTCCTTCCATGCCTTTCTGAAGAAAGACAGGAGGCAAGAGCAGAAGTGGCTTGCATAGACAATGTGAGTGTTGCCTTGCAGGGCATTCTGGGACAATGCTTCCCAGCTGGGCATCTGGCCTTACACACACCCTTTGGTCATGCTCTGATGCGTGCATCTAAACAAATCATTTCACAGTAGAAAAGAACTTGGATGATTGCAAGTCCAGTGTAACCAGATCTGGTTTGGAGGGATAGGGAGAAGCCATTTCAGAGAGAGAAGAAAGAGTAGGCCCTAGAGCAGACTGCTGGTGTTCTAGAAGAAGCCCCATGGGGATCATCTGTGCCTTCTCCAAGGGCCCCTCCTACCTGTATCTTCTCACTCAACTGTCCTTTGGAGCCATTGATTCCAAGGAATGGAATGTATCTAAACATTAAGCACTCAGTCATCCAGTCAATATGACAACCACTGAAGTCAGAATGATGTGCTAGGTCATACACATGGGATTGAGTGGCCTGACAGGAATTACCTGTTACCTGCTGGAGGACTGAGAAGCCCATTTTTTTCCCTATGTCTAAAGCTAAGAAGTTTGCTCAGTGGGTGCTTGCTTCATAAACTTGAAGACCAGACTTTGGATCCCCAGGACCCACATAAAAGTTGAGCATGGTGGTTATGTACTTACAGCCACAGTGCTAGAAGATAGAGACAGGATGATCTCAGAGCTGGTGAACTACAGGTTGAGAAAGAGAGGGGGAGGGGATAGATAGATAGAAAAACAGACAGGTAGGCAGATAGATAGACCGTGACTCAAAAGAATAATGTAGATCAGTTGAGGAAGACATACCATTGTTAGCCTCTAGTTCCCATATTTGCTATGTGTACACACACACACTCACAGGAGGAAGAGAGATGGAAAGAGATTCAGGAGGCAGAGAAGGTATAGAAAGAGATGGAGAGAGAGAGAGAGAGAGAGAGAGAGAGAGAGAGAGAGAGAGAGAGAGAGAATCTTATCTGTTGGGCTTGAGGTTAGGGTTAGGGTTAGGGTTAGGGTTAGGGGTCTTATAAAGGTCTTGTTTTTCAAACAATTTTTCAGAAGTGTTCTGCCATACTCCCACAGTATCAAAGAATCACAAAATCACAACAGATGCTTTTTCTTTTTTCCTTTTCATCTTGTCACAGTCACTTCATTTGAGTTATGAAATACAAGGGTAGAGCTCTTCATAATCTCCTTGAGTAACCTCTGTTACAAAATCATCTTTTTGTATACTGTGAAGATGTGTCTTTGCCAATATGCCTTCTGATTGGTTTCATAAAAAGGCTGAGTGGCTAATTTGCAGGCAGGTAGAGGTTAAGAGGAACTTGTAAACAAAAAATGCTCAAGGAAAAACAGTGTTGACAGCCAGACATGGAGGAAGCAGTAGATGAGCATGCCGTGTTAAAAAAGATACTGCCATAGGATAGAAGACAGATAAGAAATGTGGGTTAACTTAAGATGTAAGAGATGGATAGAAACAAGCCTAAGCTATCAGCCAAACATTTATAATTGATAATAAATCTACCCTATCCCACTATCTTCAACCTATGTCCCCCTTTACAAAGACAGAGTACAAATCTACTGTCCAAACCCCCATTTTTTATGATTACAGCACATTCTTTGTCACAAACTAGAGAGCCAGAGCTCAGGGTAGCTTTCTGCTGCTCATATGAGACTTTTACTCTTTCTCTTTCCACTTCTGGATTCAGGAAATACAAAAGCCTCATTTCACCTTAACCTGGGACAGCTACTGGTACAGATAATGAGGTGACAGCATATGGTAGCTGGACTAGCTATGCAGGTGAGACTCACAGAACATCTCAGATAAGGCAGTAGAGTATTGGTTTTCAAATCTTTCTAGTGCTGCAACCCTTTCATATAGTTGTTCATGTGATGACCCCAACCATAAAATCATTTCTGTTGTTACTTTATAACTGTAATTTTGCTACTGTTATGAATCATAAATATCTGTTTACCAATGGTCATAGGAGACCCCTGTGAAAGGATTGTTTAACCCCAAAGTAATCATAACCCATATGTTGAGAAACACTGCAGTAGAGACTGAATCCAGTGTCTGAAAACAAAATATGTGACCAAAGCAGCCCTGAAGGGCCAGGTTGGGCACCAAGTGTCTATCATCCTCTTACCAATGTATGGAATCCAGGCCACTGCTCTCCAGCCAGGAGCCAAAGGAAACAAACTTTTCCTGTTACTCTCATTCTCGGCAGCCTGCTGGGCATGGATCATAGCCAAAGAGAGGCCAGGAGCCAGCAGGTGAATGGTGCCCCCGACGGATACTTAAGTCACCCAGCTGGCATCAGGGCTGTCTCACAGGACAGGGTCTCATATCACTGCTGCCTCTCATGACCCCCTTGGCAGTCTCTCATCCGAGTATAGACTGGGCCAAGCTCAACTGCGCTTACATAATGGAACATGGTTGCACCTAGTGTGTAGAGGATCGCAAAGTCCAAAAATAAACATTATTGACCGATAACATAGAAACCAGAGGTTGGGTGGAAGATGAGAATGTGTGATGATGGCAGATATTGCTGCTGCCATTGGGGGACAAGGAAGAGGCAGAGGTCATTCAAGGCCTTTTCTTCCTTTAACCATTATCTTCCATGGCAGTTCTCTCCCATTTCTTTCTACACAGTAATGATACCGGGATGAGCGTATTACACTGTGGAATTCTCAAACCATGTTCCCACTGAGCACTGTGCACATCCTTTGACATATCCAGACAACAAGGTCTAGAGGCTTAGCAGAGTCTCATCTTGTAGGAGGAAGAGCTAGTTTCAGAACTGTGTCTTGTGATATCAAAACAGGAGCTATTTTGATGTTTCTTATATACCTGAGCTTCACCATGCAAACACACATTGCTGAGGTCTTAGAAGCCAAACTGTGATAATTTTCTTAGAAATAGGCATTGTGGATGATTGAGTGGGTAATATGGTAGACTTATCAAGTGAGAATATAGATGATGAGTTAAATTTGAATTTCAAAGAAAGCAGTGAACTGTTCTCTCAAGTAAGATCATCTCAAATACAGAATAAGTTTATACAAATAGATCTTCAATTCAAATGGAATTACATGTCCTTTGCTTTGTCTGGTAGTGCTATTTGATGATCCTTACAATTCTAGTATGTGGCCATTATTTTAATTGCTTCTAAAGCTATCCCTATTAGAACATTAGGTTTATCAGCTAATTTAATGGTAACTAGGGAGTCGGTGGGACTGATTGGTTCCTTGGATCTTTCTAGCTTGTTCTATCGCTCTCAGATGCTTTCCCTGTTTGAGTTTCATTGTTTTATTCATCTGCTTTTATCTGTGTTTTTCACCCGTGTTGTGTTTCCATCTATTGAATTTCCATCAGCTCCTCTTCAGGTTCAACGAGCTTTTCCTCAGTTGTGTTGAGTCTATGGATGAGTTGGCCTTTGGTTTTCAGCGGAAAAACCCACGTTCCCAGAAATGAAAAAGAACTTGTCAAGTGGGAAGGGACCAGTCACAGGATTTTCCTGTGGTATGATGGGCCTTCCTTAGACAGAAAACGTTGGGACTGTGATCTTTAGTTGTAACTTAAAGAAGGCTCTAGAAGGGAGGAAGCAAAGAGCTAAGTGGACTAGGTCTTTCTTAGTCAATGAATTTTTTTCCTGTGATGCTGATGGGAAGGGGTTTACATGCCCTTAAGCCAGTAGTATCAAAGCAGATCCCACCTGGAGAAGAGTAAAGCTTTGAGTCTCGCCAGAAATAATTAGGAAATGAGAGATGATGGAGAGAGAGAGAGTCTCTATCTTTAGGCAAGATTTTTTTCCTCTGACAATGCGGAAGGGTTGGTTGTACTGGCTGAGTCCTCTGTACACATTGCTCTGTCAAGAGTCCAGTATGGGTTTATGAAGAGAAGTGTGAGGTTGATCTTGTATTGTGAAGAACACAAACACCATGTCTTTACTGTGGGTCAGCCAGAGCTAAGGCTCTAGGGCTGAAACTCTGGGGGCCACCATTTTAAACAGCCTAAAGCTCTGAACTATTCAAAGGATACCTGTAGTGCTTCTAGATTTTTGTGTTAATTGGTACATTTCCCCTGTCACTCGGGTTTGAGTTGAGCTGAAATATTTTGTTTTTGTTTTCTGTGAACAGCCTTCTTTTCATGTGTATAAGCCTCGGCAAGGATCTAGAGCCAACCCCTTCCCCTCAATGCCATATGGCTATGCCTGAAAAGACTGATATGAAGTTTATGCAACAGAGAAATGAAGGAAAAGAAAGTTCACCAGCTATCTTTCAGCTGCCACAGAATAAACATGTGATGTTAAAAAAAAATAACTCTAGGATTCTTTTCGAACCTTCTGCTTTTTTTGTTCAATTTCTTGTTCATCAATCTTGGAAGTATTTTTACAAAAACAGGAGGCAGAATAGCCTCAGGCTGTACGTCTTCAGAACACATCATCTGTGATTCCCCTTTCACAGTATCCAGGACAGCAGAGCTAAGCAGGCTTTCCTGGCTGATTGATTAATGAAGCTGTAAGCCCAGGGAGGCTGTGGTCCAGTGGCACATTCCTCCGAGTTCAGCACTTCCCTCTGTATTCCAGTTGCCTGAGGCTGGTGAGTTCCTGGAAACCCTGAAGAACAAAGAGTAGGGATTGACAAAATGATGGGCTACAAGGGGCTATATTTACGTGATGGAGAGTGAGGTGACTTTACATTTAAGCAAATTAATTTACACGGCATTGCATTCCGAAGCATGGCTTTCTGAGAAAGCCAGTGTAATTTTAGATGCGCAAACAAATCATAAAATCCAGCAGTGGCTCTCAGTCCTGTTCAGTCTCTTCGAATGCTTTCCCTGAGTTGTAGGACAGCCTTTAGCAGCTTTCAGGTCAAAGGTTTGGGGCTCCAGGTGCTGGGTTCACCACAAAGCTTGACCCTAGAACTCGTAAACTAAACAGACTTGCCCTTGTCCTGTAAGGTGGAGACTTAATGGCAAAAAGGGTACAGATGTTGGAGTTGGTTTAGAAGACAAGGGTGAGGGGCGAAATGACATGTGCTGGTTAAAAAAATGCTGAGTGTCATCAATTAAGAGGTGTCCAGTAGGCCAGGATGCCAACTCTGTTCTCAGAGCCCTTGCCTCAAAAATCCCATTGCTTAGTGAAATTTCCTCTAGGACACATTATTTTATTTTCTTGTTCGTATGTGTGTGTGTGTGTGTGTGTGCTCGCGCGAGCACGCTCTGTATGCAGGTGTTCCTAGTATGTCACCCTCAGGAATACCACCTTCTTTGAGACAAGGTCACTCATTGGCCTAAAACTGGCTCATTGTTTGGTTAGACTGGCTGACCCCCAGATCCTCCCTCACCCTGTCCCTGCCTCCCTAGCTCTGTGAGCATGGCTCTTCATGACTGCTTTTTTTATTTTATATGTGAGTTCTGGGGACCAAAATAGGTCATGCTTCTGAGGTAAGCACTTTTACCAACAAAACTGTCTCCTCAGCCCTCACTTTGACATTTTTAAATTTATTGTGTCCTCAGAGTAATCCTCGTGAACAGCCTCCATTCTCTGGGCATGGCAACACTCTGTACCCAAGCCCAGGTACCCCCAGACTCCTCCCTCTCTCTCTCTGTCCATTTCCCATTCAGCCATTCCCAGTCGTTTGATTTCATCTCTAAAGTCTCTTGAATCTTTACCTTCTTGCTTCTGCTTTTACGTCCTAGCTCGCCATCACGTTCCATCTGGCCTACCGCAACAGGCTCTCCTCTCCTCAGTGGCTTCTCTTGCTCTCAAGAAGATGACTGGATTTTTAATAATCTCATGGGGCCTACCTTCTGCCCTGGCTTATTGTCGCCATCTCTCCTCATTTGCTCAGTTTGAGACATGTAGATGTTTTTCTGCCCACCCCATTTGTTCCTCTGTAAATGTTGCTTATTTTACAAAAAGGGCTATGTGGTAAATCCAGGTAGAAAAAATGTATTCGCTTCCTGTATGGACTATGGAAATGGTGGCCACAGAGGTAGACTCCTCTGAGAGCCATGTGAATAGGCCGGAGTGTCATCTCTATTATAGAGATGGATGTAGAGAGGGACAATAAACTCCCAGCGTACTTTGCCTTCTCTGGGTTCTCTAGGTACTACTGGGCATTCAGTGTGGCAGGGCAAAGATCCTCCTTTGAGAACTGTGAGACTGCCATCATCTCTATATCAGTCCTTATGAGAAGACCAGTCAGTCCCACCCCAATAAAAGAAACCTGACAAAAGAGAGTTTAAGTGGGAAGCAAGATAACCCTGACCTCCACTTTACACGTGGTCCTGAGGAGGGTGTGAAGCTATCACAAAGGGGCTGTAGAGAAGTATTGGTTGTGGAATATTCCTATACAGTATGAAATTGTATTACTGTGATAGAAAGCTGAATGACCAATAGTTAGGCAGGAGGTATAGACAGGACTTCAGGGCAGAGAGAGAACTCTGGAAGGAAGAAAGGCTGAGTCATCACCAGCCCGATACAGATGAAGCCACATGAGCAGTATGGGGAGATAAACTAATGAACCACATGCTAAAATGTAGATTTAAAAATATGGGTTAATTTAGGTTAAAAGAACTAGTTAGGGGCAAGCCTAAACTAAAGCCAAGCATTCATAATTAATAACAAGTTTCCACGTTATTATTTGCAAGTTGACGGTCCCAACCAGAAAGTGTGTTTACAAGTAGCTGGAGGGAGAGGAAGTTGTAAGCTGAAGTTCTCTAGGCATTGTAGAAGAAAGAGCCCAGAAACAGGGTTGAATCCATGCTCTGGAGCCAATGTAATATTGTGGTTTGAGGCTCTCAACAGAGACTTATTGACAAGACACTTTCCCAAGGGATTCTTCTCCTGGACTGCATTTATTAGTATGCAAAGGAAGCCAACAGGAAGTCAGTAGCAGGAACTACTCTCATGTTTAATTACATGCTTGTGTACTTACTGCACTTGTGTGACACAGACAGTTATATAGAGTTTCTTAATGCAGTTTCTTGATCTTGAACATTGGTACATTGTTGGGAGTGTTGATAGATATAAGTCACAGAACCTGTGACCAGAAGACCAATCACAAGAGCTGGGGTTCAGAGAGGTCAAGACCCCAGTGAGGGGAGGCGGGGTGTGGTCTCGGAAGGTAGGACTAGAGATTGGCACTTCTAAAGGCATTGGCATTTTGAGGATTTGGAAGGTGGCCAAACTGATGATGAACTGAGCTATACCAAAGTTAGAGATTCAACAGGTCCATTTCACATACGGGAAGGAGGCCAAGCAGAGAGGGATTTGCTTCAAGCCAAGTATTCCAGAGATGTCATCAGGCATCAGTGGCTTACCCTAGCCTTTGTCACTGTATTCTGGCCTCATCATTATATGATGCGTTAACGTTCAATGAACCAACTGTATGAGACAGATGGAATAATTTTGAACAGTTGTATTGTTTTGTTTTTGTTTTCTCTCATTCTCTTTTTAAAATACAACTCAAGACTACTGGCCTCATGGAAGGTACCACCTACAGTGGGCTGGGCTGTAGCATATCAATCATTAATCACGGAAATGCTCCACAAACACGTCTACAGGCAAATGTAATGGGGGCATTTCCTCAAATGAGGGTTCGTTTTCCGAGATAACCCTAGCTTGTGTCATGCCGATAAACAACACCACCAACAACCCCACCCAGACAAACAAACAAAAAACCCAACTAACCAGTACATCAACCTTGGTCATATCTCAGGCAGAATATATGATTTGTCTTTGAACCACACCTTAAGAGAGACCCACGCTGCCATTTAAAAGACTGAGCAAAGGAGGGACAGAGACTAAAGATCTGACAGAGATCTGGGGGAAACCCAGAGTATGGAGAGTACACACATTCCTCCTCTCAAGGACTGCATACTTATTTGTATTAATTTATTAGTATTTTAATGACATTGGAGTCAAATATTGTAAAAAGAAGTATGTTAGAAGCACCAGGACATGTACCTTGTATTTTGAAATGAAGAGGTCACAGAGACTGTAGAACGCTTGGTAGGGTGACAATGGAGGTATGAAGAGAGAGAGCAGAAGCCATCTGGCGGTACACTGAGGAGTGTACCAGAAAACTGGAAACAGTTCAGTTAACCTTCCTGGTTCATCCTAAACCAGTGCTTTTATTTCCTTTTGGCACAATAACTTATTTTCCCTGGAACTTGCCTTGGAGGGTCCTTTGCTTCTGTTATCTGGCTGGCAGAGCATCTAGGCCTGTGTTGCATTCTCTCTCTTCTCAAGAGTTGGTCTTGAGTTCCTGTCTTTTTAGGATGGGTTCAAGTTGCTCACAAAATACCTGCCCCCACCCCCTCCCTGAGGAATTACGATTCTGGGTAGTAGTATTTGGCCCCTTGCCACATCTTCTTTAGAGGTCCCTTCATGAAATTCCTTTCAGTAGCCATAAAATGAAACAGTTTTAGTAGCAAGACTGATCTCTAGACAGATGTTAAGCAATATTCCATGTGGTATCATCATAACTTTTAATATGTTTTGACTGAGTCATAAGAGTATGATCTTTTATCTCTATAAGTTTCAATTCTTAGATAAGTTTGTTTGACTTATGACCCAAATTAGAGTAATGTTTTCCTGTCTTAGTCTATTTTGAGCTACTATAGCAGAGACTGGGTACTTTATGAGAGGCAGAGTGTATTGGCTCACAGTTCTGGAGGCTGGGAGGTCTGATGCCCTGTAGAGAGCCATGTACAGCCGCGCCTTAAAGATGGGTTAGCTGGCTTCCGGCCTCCACCTCCCAGTGGGTGAGGTTCCTCAGTGGTAAACAACTCCATATATGGTTAAGGCTAAAGATGTGGCTTGCTTCCGCGTACCTGGACCTATTGGCGGTGCTCACGTGGCTCACTAGGATTGGCTGCCCAGAGGGTATTGAGCTACGAGCGGGCTCCCCCCCCCCCAGGGTCAGGAGTCAGAAGTCAGAAGATTGTTAAAGGTTCCTGAATAAAACTGCTGAAAGAAGAGCCTGGTGTTGTGTCTTCTTTGCTGGGGAGGTTGCACGTGACAATGCCCAGGTACTCGTATCCAGAGAGGGTCCTTGAGGACATAGCCTCACATGTAGTAGCTCAACCATGGAGCTACTATGAAAGTGCTGCCATAAGCACTGATGTACAACTGTGATGTGTTGCGTTCTTACAGCTGGATCACATGGAAGAGCTACTGTTAGTTTTTTTGAGAAACTTTCATACTTACTTCCCTAGTAGCTGTACTATTGTACATGTCTATGAGCATTGTATAAGGATTCCTTTGTGTTCACATCCTCACCAGATTTGTTGTTGAAATGGATAAGGAAAGTATGGTTATATATACACAATGAGATTCCTCTTTAGTTGTATAGAAAAACAAAGTCATGCTGTTTGCAAGAAAATATGGATGCAATTATATTAAGTGAAGTAAGTCAATCTCAGAGAGGTAAAATTGATGTTTTCTCTCACTTGTGGTTACTAGTTTTTATAAAGATGCACAAAATTATATATATGTCATGAAAGTGGATATAAAATTTTTAGGGAACAAAGGGAGCTAACCGAAGGCAGGAGAAGCTAGAAAACAAAAAGTAAGTAGCGTGAGGGGACTGGGCTTAACATAAAATGTCCACAGGTGAAACACTTGGAAAAGACAGTGGAAAAATCTCCCCATCCCCCAAAGTCATTGTGGGACAGCAGAAGGACCGGGGGAATGAGAGAGCCAGAGGGTCAAATCATCTCAACACAGTAGACTCACTCCCTATAACAATCCTACTCCAATCACGAAAGAGGAACCCCCAACTGAAAAGCCCCTAAAGGTCCTGCATCCCAATATAGACACAGTGACAATGACATTTTAATGTCAGTTTTGTGGGGACCCAAACCAGAGCCCATTTTTTCTCCATTTCTATTTTCTTTCCTTCTTCCTTCCTATCCCATTTCTTCTCTCCTTCACTTCTTCACTTTTTGATTTTATCAGACAATATCTCACTATAAAACCCTTGCTGGCCTGAAACTTCTGTGTAGACCAGGCTGACCTCAAACTTAAAGAGACCCACCTGTCTCTGCCTCCTCAGTGCTGGGGTTAAAGGTGTATGTCACCATGCCCAGCCTTCCTTCATTTTTTTCTGGTTACATAGATTCTGATTTCTTTTATTTTTCCTATAAAAATTTAAAGAAAGCCACCAGTAATATATGAATGCATCACAGGGAACGTATCTGACAGGCGTGCATTTTTTTTTCCCTTTAAATGGGACTACAAATAAGGTCTGGAAGCAGACCTCAAAGTTATATAAATTTCCTTCTTTCTGAGAAACTTTCAACACTCACTGTGAGGCAAGTTTAACTAGTGGCAAATCCTCTAAATTTGTTGTTGTGGAAGACAATTTTATCTTTATTTCTTTTCTCCTTTGAAGGAAATTCTGTTAGCTATGAAATTCTAAGTCTGTGTTTTTCTTTTTTGCATTGTATATACACTTGCCTCTCCTTTGTATTTTTTGTGTCTGCATGGTTTCGTGAGAGAAGTCTAATTTAGTCTAATTCTTACTCTGTGGTAGGAAGAGTATCCTCTCTAATCATTTAAAACAATTCTTTGTCTCTGTTATTTCACAGTTCAAATATGGTAAACCTAGGCATACAGATTTTGTTATGCATATTAGTTACTTTCCTCATCACCGTAAATACCTGATTGAAAGTAACTGAAGTGAAGTGTTTATATTTGTTTGCAGCTTTAGTGGGTCCTGTTGATCATAGAGCGGAAGGCGTCATGACAAGGACTGTCTCCAGCCGTGAGCAAATGAAGAAGCAAAGACAGGTTAGGGAGTGGGGTCAGCCATAAACTTCAAGGCCATTAGGCCCACATCCTCCAGCAAGCCTTCATTTCTGGAAGCTTCTATAACCTCACAGTCCAGCACCAACAACTGCAGACCAAGTGTTCAGTCAAACCCAGGGGCCTGTGGGAAACTCTTCACATTCAAACAATGCTAGTATTTACCCTACTGTGAGCTTCTTGGTCTGTAATATGTTTTCTGATGATAAATTTGGAAGGCTATCAGCCGTCATTACTTCAAATATTTTCTCTGCTCTATCTGTACTTTCCTTTCTTCTCCTCTTCCTCTTCTTCTTTTTCGTTATTAGAAACAAATCTTTATGTGTTCACTAAACTTAGGCAGTTAGCTTCCTTTGGGCACATAGTAGGTCAAGAAAATGACTAAACCATTGGTAAAAATACTTGTTTTGTCATTGTTTAAAGACATTAGAAACCACAATATTGTGAAGAGGAAGATGAAACGTGGGAAAAGGGGAGATATGTATAAAATGATATGTTAACATTAGGTGTTGGATGTTTTTTCTTTCTTTTGTTGGCGCTAGAGATTTGCAGCCAGGCCTGTGAACAGTAGGCCAGACCTTCACCACTGTGCTATATCCCCAGCCCTAAAGCGATATTTTCCAGAAGCATTACTCATGCTAAGTCTTAGTTCAAATTGCATCATAGTGAATTCTGGAAGACCTCCCTCTCCTTGGCCCCAGAACAGTTGGAACTGGCTGGCATGAGTAGGATTTATTGACTGGCTTTTTATTGTTGTTGTTGTTATTTTTTTTAAAAAAATTCCCATACCCCCTCTGATTGGTACTTGGTGAAACCCCTGTCTGCCATTCTCTAGTAAAAGAGTTTCTCTTGCAGACAGGACTGTGAGCTTATTTCAAATGTTACTTCCTCTAGTCTTTTCCTTCCCAGAAGGAAGTTCTCTTCAACCTTCCCATGAGAGCCTAGAGGTGAGGTAAAATTCAAGCAAATGTGGTATACTTCTTAAGACTGGGCCACTCAGAGGTTTTACCTCTCAAACAAATCTGCACCTGTTCAGTAATTTTCCAACAGCATTCAGTACACCATTACTGATGCTGGCCTAGCTGTGGGTGTCTGCATTTCAGAAGAGTTTGACTTGTTGATGTTTATTTTACTTTTTTTTTTCTTGTAAGGATGGAAATATTTACTTTATACACCAGACTACAAACTATAAGCCCAATCTTTCCTTTTTTTTTCTCTAAAATTAGAAGGTTTTCTTTCTGTCATCTCATTAGATTTTCTTTCATGAGACCCTGGGGCAAGCACCCCACACTTTGCCGATCAGTGTTTCAGGCTAGGTATTTGTAACTGGAGTAAGTGTTATGCCCGCATGTAAGAATTTCCACCAGGGAGGCTGGACACATTGTTATGAGTGGAGATTTTATTGCTACCTACAAAGAATGAGAACCCAGGTAGATCACCTAGCTCTGCACAGCAGAAGGGGTTAAGGAGTATTGCCCCAATGGGCGATGGGGGGGGGGTTAAAGAAAAACCTACGTAATCAAGATGCGACACACTTTGATGTTCCAGGACTGGGTAAAGGGGTAAGGTGCAGCAGCCATTGGAGTTTTCTGGTGTGAATCCAACCTTTGAATCTGTTGGCTGCTGTGGAAGTTCACTGGCAGACCTGGGCCCTGCCCCCAGAATGAATCCAGGTCCTTTCATAAGGACTCAGAAGTCAAAAGAAAAGGCAAAGGCAGAAAGAGAAATGCATATAAAAAGATGTCCTGGTTCCACCACTATCAACTAAACCAGGATCTTGGAAAAGCATTCCTAAATTGTATAATTTTTCTAGGTAATTATAATGTGTGTCCAGGGTAGAGAACCTCTCTTCTTCCAGATCTAGAGGCTAGAATAGTCCCTTCTTGCCAACACCAGGGATAGACTGGCATCTCAGTGATAGACTACCTACAATTTCATAGAAAGCCAACAAGACAGAAAGACACACCATTCCTGCTCCCAGTCTAAAGCTACAGTTCAGGGAAGGTAGTGTGTAGGCAGAGTTATAAGGCTTCTTTATGATTCTGGCCTAGTGTTCACATCCTATGGGACACTTGTCTCTTGACCATGGGATGGACCCAAGGTTGCTTCTAGGAAACAGAATATGGTAGTTACACTGCAATCTAAATCAGTTCATTTTGTCTTATCCTAAAGGGCAATTAACCTGCTTGAGTCCCAGTCATATAAGAGATGTTCCAAATGGTCATGCCTGTAGGAAAATATCCCAGTCTGAAGGACCAAGAATCAATCAGGAGGCCCAGAGAGAATTTGCTCTCTCCTGGAATTTTGAGACCACACAAAAGCAAATGAATAGTTTGTGTGTATCCCCCAAGACCTGGGACAGAAGGCTAGTCTAATCTGCATGCAGACTTCTAATCCACAGAAACTGTGAGACAATGAATATGTACTATTTAAAATTTAGCTTAGTTCATGTATGCAATTGGTCATTTAGTGACAGAAAAACTAATACAGACATTTTGGCATAATGGAATCATCTTTGTAGTTAGATGGACATGGGTTTATTTCCCAGCTCTGCTAATAGCTGCATCACTTCTGATGAATTATTTAGGATCACTGGGCTTCAGTTTTCTCATAAATAGATCAGGAAAAACCATTATTCTTGCTTTGCTAGAATGAAAAGGGAATTGTGAGCCATGGAAATTGCGCACATGCGCAGTGCTGGGGGCTCTCACGGGCTCAGAGCTGTCATTCTTTTTATTTTTTGAGACATTGTTTCTCTATGCTGTCCTGGCTGTTTTGGAACAAATGCTTTGTGGACCAGGCTGGCCTTGAACTTATAGAGATCTGTCTACCTCCCAAGTCCAGGGATTAAAGGCATATACCACCACCACCCAGATGAGTTGTTATCCTTATGAGCTCTAGGATGATACAGTGATTAAAGTGGGGGGCCTGAGGGTGCTCTTAACCCTCCAAAGGGAAAACACAGCTTCTCCCACCCCCTGAGAAGAGGGATAGCCATGCAGAGGAAACAGCTGAGGGGATTTGTATTATGCTTCAGCTTGTCTTCAGTGGCCTGTTAAAGAGTAGGCTTTGTAATGGGCAATTTGAATTTCTCCTGCTTGCAGGGAAGACTCTTCATCTTTACCTTCTTTTCAGATTCACACCTGACACAGATTTAGAGTCTTAGATATTAGAATAATAACTGCGAAGCAATTTATAACACACAAGTCGCCCCCATGTACATCCTCTACCTTGTTCCTCATGTTCACATGCTGTGAAATAGACCTTGTTTCCTCTGCTTTATGAGCAAAAAAAATGGAATCTCACAGAATACAGATAGCTTATCTAAAGTTCCAAAACCATGGAGGGGCATAAATGAGTATAGATTTAAGGTCCGCATCACCAGTCTGCAGTGTTTTCTCTGTACCATATTGCATGGTTTTCTGATTCTTTCCTTCCCAGAGATAATCACTTGGTTCTATGCCTCTGAGGGGCTTAACTCCCATATCTGTCAAACCAGAGAGCTAATAAAAACTCTTAAACTCTTACCAGCTAATAATATCAGACACCTGGTCACCATGTTGCCCAGACCATGTCTTAGTTTGCATCGTGTATACATGTGAGCCACCTGCACAAAGCTTTTAAGTCCCTTAAGTATCCAGGCATGTTACTGAGCACTCACACTGCCAGGTTTTCTCAGTGCATGCCCGCGTGTATGTGTGTGTATGCGTGTGCGTGTGCGTGTGCGTGTGTGTGTGTGTGTGTGTGTGTGTGTGCAGCTTTTCCTAGAGATAAAGACTTAATGCCTACTGAACAAAGAAACAAACACACAAAACCAGAACAATAAAACTTAATAATGTATTATCAACAGAATAAAGAACTTGAAAACATGACAGTGGGGATCAGAGGGCACCTGAAAATGCCCAGGGCTAAATAATGGGTAAATATATTTACTAAAATAAAATACAGTATCCCTAGGATTACCTCTTTGGCTCTCATTTCCTTCTCTCCTTTGCTAGAACTTCTGAAGATTTCTTTTTCCTCACTGTTTTCATGACAGATGTGGCATTTATTCTGCTCTGTGGCCTGTAATGAGCATGTTACAGATGACCAGCATGATTTTTTTAACTGAGATGCTAGTGCAGGCAGGCCCTGGGAGTCTGACATTGGGATGCTTCAGTTAACTCTTACTGCACTGGCTTGCAAGCACTCTGGAGGCCTTTATCAAGCCCGGGTGAGGTCTTACTTTCCACCCCTACATCTGTGGGCTCCTTTCTCCTTAGTGCTCATGTTGGAAGGCTGGGGGCGGGGAGGGAGAAAGGCTTTGCCTTCTTCCTTTATTTTATGACATCATTGCAAAAAAACGCTCAGTACTCCTCCAAGATTTTTAGTCACTTTTAGTCTCCTTTTGCTTTCTTTTTTCTTTCTTTCTTTTTGGTTAGCTCAGCCGAGATATTCAACATTTGTGAACAGTGGAATTCAACTCAGAATAAGGAAGGTACAGATAACAGAAAGATCCTAGTGTGTCCGCTCAGGTGAGCTGGAGTGCCAGAGGCAATGTGTCCTGGCTTGATTCCAAAGCAATCTAGCATTTGATAAAATGTTATGAATTCTTTGCTGTTTACAAATATCTTGGAGCTGGGTGGGATAGTTCAGTAGGTAGAGTGATTGCTTAGGATGCATGAAGTTCTGAGTTCAATCCCCGACACCACATAAAAGAACCCATCCAAAGCACTATCAAGACTACATGTGCTTCTGTCTCAAAAACAGAACAAAATACATTTTCACAGACTTCCAGACTTGAATTATTTAAAATGGAGTTTTTAATGGAGTGGTACCACATCTCAAAATTTAGCATTGTTTGTGAGTTGTACTCTGCCAGTTGGCCTGCATGGGATGGTGAATCTTTGGAGCATCTTCGAATGCAGATTACTCCTGGAAGAATGAGAATTAGGTATCCCAGTCCCTACAAATCTATAACTCTAAAATCTAGGATTTTTGGTTTTTTTTGTAGAAGGTGAGGAAACTTGATTACAAGGGTGCTTAGCTTTTGCTTCTTTCTCTTTGCTCTGATGGGCTCAGCCATGAGAAACTGGCTGGGCTAAAAGAGGTCAATCTCTGTTTAGTTCCTTTCCCCTCATCTGATGCCTCAGGTCCTTTCTCTAGTCTTGGGACCAACCTCCTTCATGTCAGCAGCCTGTTGGCTATGGGCCGCTGGAGCAGCTGTTACCTAGGCAGCTCTGCTCATACTTTAAGCTGACACATGACAACTCCTATTAGGCTGAGGCTCTCGGTGGGAAGCCAGTGGGTTCTATCAGCCATCTCCCTTCTGCTTTACCATCTGCTGGCTCTCAGGGAGGTGATGGCAGAGCATAGGTTAAAAAGGGTATTTGGAGGGAGGACATGGTGGAGAACTAGAATGCTCACATTCTCCCTCCTTGTCAGAGGCTCCCTGTCAGGAGTGGCATTTGTTTCTTAAAGTATGAAGTGAATCAAGGTAGGCTGGCTCATGCTGAGGGCATCCAGTTGTGTCCCATTATCCATGCCAGCAGTTACCATGTAGAAGTCATATTTTGGCTTGATTTAAACATGATCCACAGAGAATCTTTCAAGAGATTTTAGACATGTTCTTTGCACTTGTTTGAATGTTGTGACATAGTAGTATTTACTATGAATCTTAGATGTCTGCGTGTGTGCATCCATGTGTGTGTGTGTGTGTGTGTTGCAGATCTCTATCATGCTCTACTACGATGTTCTCATACACCAACTCAAGGCAGCAATCACATGTGGTAAGGTGGAGCTGGGTAGGCTGAGTAAGGGTGGGGCTTGTGTCTAGGAGGGGCCAGGCCATGTGTTTGCTGGTTAATGCAATGGGCTGGCAGGGTGGGAGGCTGCTGTACTGGGGCCCTCTCTCTCAGTCAGTGGTCCCATGGATTCCCAGACACTACAGCTTGAAGGGAGGGGCTGGAGTACTGGTGATATGGCCATTACTCCTTCATTTTCTGCAGATGAAAATGAGGCTTGGGGTAGTCAGTGGCCTATGAAAGGTACCCCTACTTGGGAGGGGAAGAGGAACTTAATGAATTGTGTGTGTATGTGTCCTTATCTGTTTATATACTACTGGATCATATGTGATACAGTGGTCAGTGCAGAATTCTGGAAGTTTCTGCTAACTGGATGAATAAGACAGCCCAGGCTTTCTGCCTCCAAATTAGTCACATGATACTTTCTTCTTTACCAAGGGATGTCTCATGATTAAGGTGAACATACACTGCAGATGTGGCAAATGGTAAAGCATCACTTAAGTTTGATCCCCAGTGATGAAAAAAAAGACTATATAATTCCCATTTTTCTCTTTTCTTTTTATATGCCCAGATCTCCAGCCATTTCACTAGTATACCAGTGTAGACATAAATAACTTGTTATCCAGAATTTCTGATCTTTCTAGCACGCCTCTTTTGAGGGAGGGGTACTGGTGGGATCTTATTCATGGTATTGCAACAACTAGGCTACATCTTCACTCTCAAGGGCCTCTTGTTGATCCTTAAATATTCCCATTTGGCCAGGTTACCTTTTGGGACAACCATCTCACACTTTCCCAGAAAGCTTTAATGAATCCTTGCACATAGATGTTGGGAAGACTCATGGACAGGTGCATGAAGCAGTTCAATCAAGACTGCCCGTGGCCTAATAATGGACTTCAAAAGTAATTACATGAAATTAATTTTCTTTATCTACAAAACAAGACAATTCCCAGGCACCCTGAATGTCTTGAACATCTGCTTTTACAAATTAATTTCAGTGGGTAGCCTGTTCTGTGCCCTGTTTGACTCTTCTTCATTAACTTCTGTGGTGATGTGATTAGGACCACATCTGGACTTTATCAGAGTGGCTGGACAGGCCAGATGTTCCACTGGGGAGATGATGACTTACATCCAAACGCCTTCCTCTGTGGTTTCCCCTGGCTACCACACTGCAGTCTCAGCAATGGGTTTACGGATGGCTCAAGGGCACAAGAGGGCTAGACTCTAATGTCTGATGATAGGAGACTTTATGCTTTGTCCTTATTATCCTACCTGGTAAGCAAAGTCTAGGAGTCCCGAAAGGCAGAGTGGAAACTGAAGTGGGAGATTCTTGACTTTCAGTACAAGGCTGACCTTGAGTGGTTTTATCTCAGGTGGAGGGGTGGTAAGGAGGTCTACTAAGGATTGTCAGACAGATTTCATGCCTGATCTTGGGAAAACACAGTCATCTTATCAAGAGCTTGATTTTAAAGATGTCTCACATGTTAATCACAGGTTCATCTTCTCCAATGGGAGAAACCACCCCTAGCTGAGTTGATTGAGAGCTCTGGCCCAAGTTCTAGCTCAACTCCTTATGTAGGTTTCTTGATCTTCCTCATTTGGAGAATTACATGGGATCCTTCTTAGCATAATCAGAATATTCTGACACAATGGTGGGTTCTTGTAATCATAACCCACTTTGGGTACTGAGAATCCTCAGGCACATTGCAGAATTTAATAGATGGAGCACAAACTCATTCTGTGCTTTTGAGCAAGACAGGGCTTGAGCATCAGGTCAGTGTACCAGGAAGACAAATAAATTTGCAGTCACTCTGGGGCTGTTGATTTCATTAGTGAATCATCATCTGATGATGGATGTTGGGAGAGTCCCTTCTAAAGAGAAGCTTGATGTCTCAGTCTCAAGCAAACTTAGCCTTAGTAGATGTTTCTTGAATTGTCCCAGCAACAAGGAAAGCATTGGGGGTGTTGTATGTAAGGGACTATCATGTTGTTATTCTGATGTGTTTATGATGGGGAGTTCTGACTCCCAGTCTCTCACAGCTGGCCTCTCAGCTAGACTGTGAATGGTCTAGAATTCAACATGAGCCAAAGTGCTTTCTTGTAGACCCAGGAGGCTCCCAGTGGGAGGTCAGTTGAGAACAGAAAGAAGAGATCCCTCTCTCAGCTCTATCAGCTACTACCACCTGGTCTGTTTGAATTGTTCTACAGGACATGATCATGGAAAAAGAATACAAGGATTAGGATTGACCAACTTTCTGAATGAGTCTAAAACAGTGGTTTTCAACCTGTGGTTCTAGACCCCTTTGGGCATCTCATATTGCATATTAGATATCTACATTACAATTCTTAACAGTAATAAAGTTTCAGTTATCAAGTAGCAATGAAAATAATTTTATGGTTGGAGGGGTCACCACACCATGAGGAACTGTGTTAAAGGGTCACAGCATTAGGAAGGTTAAGAACCTCTGTTCTAAAAGTTTTCTTGCTTATTACTTTGTGCTGATAATCTTCAGTTATAATAAAGGACTTTTAAAGAGAAACTTTATTCTACAGGGGGCTCTGGAAAAATAACTGTTTACAAGTTGGGGAAAAGTAAGTCACTTTGGGCGGCCTTTGATGCGTCAACCCTCTTAGATTTCTGACAGTGTTTTCTTTTATTGTTTTATTTTACACAGAACTCTAAGGCAAGGCTTAAGAATGGTTCTCAGATTAATATAAGACAGATGTGTGTTCAGTCTGAATTCTCATATAAACTAGCTGGACCTGAGTCTCCTTCTCTGGACTCTAAAGCCCTATAATATTAATGAAGTTCTGCCGGAGAAAGAAATGAGATCATGTGTCAGACCAAACTAGTGTCAAGTTCTATTCTAGATAACCTCCTGCTCCTCTTCCAGCTCTTCCTCTCCTCCTCTTCCTCATCCTCCTCCTTCTATTTCCATGTAATTTTGTCCTTCTTTAAAGCATCTTTCTGGACTGATGGTCCTTGTTAAAAAATGTGCTATTGGATAAGACAATAAGAGAACAAGCCTAGGAAAAGGAGCAACAAACATCACCTCTCCATGACTAAATTCAGAGCCAATTTAGCTGCTAATGGGAAGTTATCTGTTGTCACCTAGGTGTCTAGGGAGCCAGGCTCCTTGTTCAAGTTTCATAAAAGTTAGCAGGGAGAAAATCCTGCACAAAGAATGCTTCTCTCTGATGCCAGAGAGGCCAAGCATAGCTAAGGTGGGACAAAGAGTAGGGAGATAGAAGGAAGATTAAACTCTAGAAGGCAGAGGGTGAAGGACTGATGGATGTGCCTGCATACAGTGTCCTCCCCCGGGCTGCTGTCTGGGTAAAGACTCTCTGAGAAGGCTTTCTGTAAGATGAGAAGGGTGCCTGACACTCCAAAAGTTAGGAGCTAGGGCTTGTCATTCTCCCTCTAGTGGTTCTGGTCATGGCTCTTACAAACTGGGAAGTCATCTTATGTCATAGGCAGGTAGAAATGGAAACCCTAGAAACGTGACAGGACTTGCTTTCAACCTTATTGACCAGAACTTGGCAGCTGGAATGCATATATATTTATGTGTGTACAGTGTTTATGTACATGAGGGTGCACAAGTGTGTACATATCAGGGATGGGGGAAGAAGGATATCCTTGGATGTGCCAACTTAATTATTATTATTATTATTATTTGCCTGCAAGCTCCCAGGGATCTGCTTGCCTCTGCTTTCCTTGAATTGGAATTACGCTCAGTTTTTAATTTTTTATATGACCCCTGGCAATTGCACTCAGGTTTTTATGCTTGATAGGCAAGCACTTTACTAACTAAACAGCTTCCTTAGCCCATCAGTAAAATGTAGACTGTAGCTTTCAAAATAGCCTTCAAAATGGGTTCAAAATACCCAACTTGACATTCCCAACTTCTTAAGAGCCCTTTACTTTGAGCATGAGCTGGACTTAACAATTTGCTTCCACAGAATAGAATAGAGCAGAAGCAACTAGATGTCCCTTCTATGTTAATTGCCAAAGTACTCAGTCTTTCACCTTAACTGCAGTCTCTCTTCCTCTTACCCAGACATCTAACAAGGACATGGTGATGAACACAGAACTTGTTTTACCCATTAACTGGAACTTTGAAAAGACTATGCAAGACCAGATTCCCATCTTTGCATATAGCTAAAAGCTATCCATATTCTGTGTATTTGGGATCCTATGGACATAGATGACCTCATTTTCTCCATCTTGAATTCAAGCATCAGAAATCAACTCAGCATCCATCCTGCTGCCTTCACATTGGGTGTCTTCACTTTTTGCTCTGGAGCCAGAACAATCAAAGCAGCCCTGTCTCTGGCTTGACTGAATGAGCGAGAACTGGGAGGGAGGGGTAAGGTTCACCAGCTGGGAGAGCCCATGGTTACTCTTTGGGCTTTGTCCTCATTCTGCGTGACAAAGCACCAGCATCTGTGCACTGCCCCAGAGGGCACTCAAGGCATCTGACCTTTTCATCCCTGGGAGTCTGTGGTCTTAAGAGAAGAATGACATAATGGCCCTCTGTTCTTAGTGGACTTTGCTGAGCTAAGCTGGTCTAACAGGAGTATCATAAAAGCCCCGGGGTGAACAAGGGTTTTCTGAAGGTCATCTTGGCCATTCTTCTGTATCTGGGAAGGGCAGCTAATTAGCGAGTTGGGAGGCTAGAGATGCATTGAGAAGGTGACTCTTTCATTTAGGATTGTAAGGAGGCTCTGCAAGATCCTCCATTAATAATGTGGGGCTCTTTTTCCCTGATGGTCAGTTCTTTCTATCTCCCCTTTCCTCCAATATTTTTTTTTTTCAATTTTCTCTTTTCTACTTGAGCCCAGTTCATTCTGTAGAGTAAGACGCATTAATTATTCTTGCCCCCCTTCCACGTTCAGAATCCTTCAGATTTCTCTTCATCTGAAAAATTTTCATTAAGTAAGGAATTTAGGGCTGGGGACAGCCCAGTGGGTAAAGCATCTGCTACATTTGGGGTGAGGACCAGAGTTCATATCATATAAATCTGGAAATGACAGTGCAGATAATCCAAACTCTCCTATGGCAAGATTGGGAGTAATGTGGAAGGAAGCCCCATTGACCAGCTAGAGTGGCATGCACAGTGATGAACGTACAAGGGGGTTTCAAGGTTTCAAACATGCACACACACACACACACACACACACACACACACACACACACACGCATACCACACACACACACCACACACACACATACACACACACACACACACGCACACACACACGCACACCACACACACACACACAACACACACACACATACACACACAACACACACACACATACACACACACGCACACACACACGCACACCACACACACACACACACACACGCACGCACGCACGCACAAAGAGAAAACAGAAGACTCTACTTATTGAAGCCAGGTGAGGTATGATAGGTGAGATGTAACAACAAATTTAGAGTTACAGGAACTTTGATGATGCAAATGTCCTTTGCTTTTTGGAATCCTTCTGTCACCCAAGGAGTGGCACCATGAACAAGCTTTAAGAGCACAGCAATCTGGAGAAGATTTCACTGGTAGAGACAGACTGACTGAAGCCCAGGACCCAGACTTCGTCTTTCCTGTCTCATGGTCTTTTCCAAAGATTTGTTTCATGGCCTGAGTCACTGTACAGGATATGACTGCTGGCTTTGGTGAGGAGAGAAAATTAATCCTGCTCCTTTCTCAAGAAATAAACGTACAAAGCTCTTTAGGCTCATTAAATAGGCTATTACAAGGCAGTTTGGGCTTCCAGGGGCTCTAACCAAATAACATTTTGATGAGTTAAGTGTTAATGAATCAGAAACATATGGATAGAATTTCCCTGAAAACACAAGACTTTCTGCACCATCAGAGCCACCCCACTCCCCTTGGGTTCCGGGCCTGGGTGTCAGAAACCCTCTTCCCTCTGTGGCTCACTGGTAGGACTGCTCACTCTCTGGCCACCCAGCTTGCTCTGGGTTTCTCCTGGAATTCTTCCTCATCTCCTGCGGTTTAGTGGCCAAGTGGCTGGGGTGGGCCTAGAGCAGAAAGGTCACCTACTGAGAGAGATGAATGAGAAAAGGAAGGAGGCTTTGGAAGGAAGCAAGCCACATGCTCTGAGATGGACCACATGCTGGCCGGAGGATGGACTGTTTGTAGAGGCATGTTGACTTCATGCTTGCCTCTCTATGGAAAGCAGTTTGTAATGCTTCCTCTCTTCCCAGCAACCTGAGAGTCTCTTGATTTGTGTATATGGCTATATGTTTTCAAGGCTTCCAGGATTTTCTGGAGATTCCTAGGAAGTATTTATCAGTGTTTGGGCAGACAATTCTGTATTCTCCCAAACAAGGCACCTAGGAGCAGAAAAAAGCCTTCTGATGGTCTCTGTTAGATGCCAAGTCTACCTGACCTTGAACTTCCAGCTTCCAAAACCTTGAACAAGATAAAACTCCCATTCCTTGCCACAATGCTCATTGTTTTTTAAGTTTACATTTACTTATTTGTGTGTTGGGAAACAGTGGAGAGAAAACTCATTTATCAAGTGGTATTCAGAAGATAAGCTGTGGGAGTCAAGTCTCTCTTTCTATCATGTGGGTCCCAGGGATCAAACTCTGGCCATCAGTGGCGGCAAATGCCTTTACCAGCTGAGCTATCTTGTCTTGTCGGCCCATTATCCAGTTTCTTGTATCACCACAGTAATAAAAATGGTCACTCTAATTGCAAAGTGTTTATCATGAGTAGATTCCAGAAAGCACTTTGGGGAATGGTTACCTGCTAACATTGACTTTCCTTTTTTTTTGAATCTCAGACTTGAGTTGGAAATAGGCTCATGTTAAGGGACAAAGTATAAATTGGTGCTTGTATCATCTTCCATGATGTTGCTTTTAGTAGCCATTGATCTCTAAGGTCCATTGTGGAATAGGTTCAGAGCATGAGTTCTTACTAATCTGCTTTCCACATGGCATAGTGTTCAGAAGCCTTGGGATAGAGTGACATGGGTTTTGGGGAGGGATGGTCAATGAGTGTTACTGTTAATGAGTGTATTGCTTGCATGGTCACTTGGGTTTAGTGCTAATGAAGACCCACTGAGAGGAACCTCTAAGAAAACTAGGATGTTATCACCCCTTCTTGTATGCCCCTGGAGCTCAGGTTCTCAACTACCTATGACTTGTTCCATGTGGGTTAACCATATTTCTGGTGCCAGAGAAACCCTGGGAAGAAGGTGTCTGTGAGAGGAAGCTGTTTGGGGTACTGGTGCCCATGAGGAGAATTAAGCACACATTGTCAGGGCACAGTCACCATCTCCTACTGGTGCCTATTAATTTACTTCTGATTTCCCTGATGCTTATCTGCATCTGGCTCAGGTCTTCACACAAGAGGAAGGAAGTAACAAATAAAACTAGATATCCAGCAATGCATTAATTTATGGAGATGGCCTTCTTGGGTATGGTCCTGTAAGGAAAACATTTATACCATGTAATACTTCAGTCTTGCTTATTTAGTGCCTTTACATTTACCCATTTCTTTTTCTACTAATTCCTTGCAAATTTTATATGATGCATTTTGATCATATTTGTCTTTGCACTGACTCCTCCATGATTCACTCTCTTCCCTACCCACTCAACTTTGTGTCTTTTCCCTCCTTCACCAATCAAGTCCAATGTGTATTACCAATATATTCATAGATGAGTGACCTTCCATTGAGGACGGTCTGCTTATCAGGGGCTACATTCTTAAAGAGATCCAACTTGCTGTTTCCTAGCAGCTATCAATAGCTCCTCCACTAGGAATGGGACTTCATGCCTACTTCCCCTTTTCATGCTGGGATTTAGTCTATCTTGCGATTGTATGTACATCCTCTTACAACGAATGTGCAGCTGCCTTGCTGTGCCTTATTTTCTTGTATTTATTTATCTGCTCTGGCTCTCACCATACTTTGCCCCTCTTCTGCAATGATCCCGAGCCCTGGGACGAGGGGCTATCATATAGATGTCTCACTTAGAGCTGAGATGCTACAATCTCTTATTCTCTGTCCCTTGGCCACTCTTTATTCTTTAGCATAATAGCCTGCTCTTTGGCCCCATGAAGAGTCATAATAGCTCTTCCAAGCACCTTGACTTTCACTGAGCAGTGGGTCTAAGGGAGATGGCCATCAGATGATGCTGGAGAACAGCCAGAATACAGGAGGAGGGGAGGAGATATCCAGAATGGAAGGGACAAGAGAGTCATGCCTTGCTCATCTCCCTCAAACTCTTGCCCAAAGGAATGACACAGTCATTACTTCCTGTTCAATCTCTGGGCTCACAGCCCATCTCAAAGCCTTTCCTGCTGTGCTTGGCTGGAAGCAGATGTAGACTGCCAGATATCTCCTTCAGGAACTGGGAATTCTTCACACCCATCCCAGGGCAGTCTCTTCCTTCTAGGCTCTTGAAAGAACAGCACTTCATGGAGCTCTCATAAATGTCAGACCTGATCTCTGTAGACTCTAGCCAATCTCAGCACAGGACTTTTAGTTCTCTGGACCTTACTCCTCCATCACTCCTTATACTTCTGCTGATGTCTTTGCTCTATTTTTGTCAGTGTCCTATACCCAGCTTTGCCCTTGACCATTCGTGGGTGGCTACCACATGTTTTCACAGCTTTTCTCATGACTTCTGCACACTTCCTTCCTCTTGCTGTGTCAGAGGGGTGGTGCATCCTTTCAGGAGACTTCTGCTTGCCTCCCCCACCCCTCATCCTACCCTTTCCCACCCTGATCTTTGGCCCAGCACACATTGCCTCCGACATTGGCAGTCCCTTTCCTTTGGAAAGCACACTGTAAACTGTGTATTCTTCAGATGCAAGAGGAATTCTGTCATTCATTTTAGAGAAAAGGAAACTAAGGCTTAAAGAGGTTCCCCATCCTGTGATGATTAAGAATTTTTCACTGCTGTGCAAGTAATTTTTTTTTTTGAGACTTGGTTTTACTCTGTAGGCCCAGCTAGTCTTGAACTCATTATATAGCTGATGCTGGCTTCCAAGTCTCAGTAATCCTCATGCTTTAGCCTGCCAAGTGCTGGGATGACAGATGTGAGCCACCACACTTGTCTCCAGATAGTTGGTGTATTTCCTAAGCTGTTTATTTATTGAGTCTTGATGGCTTCCTGTCTTCAGAGAGCAAAGGCTTGGAATTAGGGGCCACTGCATCTGAGGACTTAGCTGGGCTTTACTTCTCCCATCCCTTTCTAACTCCTCTAGTCAGTTATCAGAAGGTCTCTGAGGAAGAAGAAGAGAGCATCTGATGGGCCAGCAGTCAGGATAGCAGACTGAGGGACCTTTAGGGGGCCCTTCTCTGAGGACATTCCCAGTCATGGTGTTGGTCAGACCCCCTTTAGGGAAGCCTTGTTTCTAGTTGTGGTGCAGACATTTTCCAGATGTCATGTCCTCAGGATCAACCCCAGCTACAAAACCACCTTGTCAGAGGTCATGTCTTTCTCAGAGAGGCCCATGACCAATGATTTTGCCTGACCCAGGAGGAGGCTGACCAGCATCATTACCTTAGGGCTCAGGGCCAATATAGACAAGTGTTTGCCACCTTCCCCATCACAGCCAGTGCCCCCTTGGCACAGTGCTGCTTCTACCAGCTTCTTGATCAGTATCGATTCTTCACAACCTTCCTGAGGCTTAATTCCAACTTAGGATCTGTTTGCAGAGAACCCAATAGGAATAGTTTACTCTTCTCCATGGTTCTCCCCAAGGGTGAGGATTCTTCAGTCTAATAAAATAAAAAGGCCAAGTGATGCAGATATACAGCCTTCAACAACATGTATTGGCCAAATCAAGTCACCAACTGCCTAGTGTACCAACAGATGGGCAGATACCAGAGAAGACGTGTACTACCCAACAGGCTAGAGAAATCCCACCAAGCTGCTAGTCTCAATCTTGGTACTTCCTGTTTTCTTTACCAGGAGTGCTGGACTTTGTGCATATACTAGTGTCTAAGGCACTTATCCTTGACCGCTAACCAAAAGGATCTTCTTCACAATATGCAGTCATTCCAAGATGCCCCATGTTCTTCTCTGGTGCAATGAAAAGCAAAGGTAACCATGGATACTTCATTTTCTGGTGCTCATCATTCCTTACAAGAACGCGAAGGCTATGAAATTAGGGCAGCTCTCTTTTTTTGCTTCCACATTCAAGGAGCTGCAGAAGTTGCAAGCAAGCACTTGGCAGGACATGAGTGCATCAGTAGGAAGTGCAATACTTTTAAGTGGAAGTGATAGAATCCAGTTAGAATTGAATAATGTTATTTCCAGATACTAACTATGCTTCCCGCCCCCCCCCATCTGAGTATGGTAAATGGAGCTGGCTTTTACTACAGTCTAGGAGTTGGCTAGATTTTTTTATGCAAAAAGCCACTAATAAATAGTTTAAGCTGGGCAAGTGGGTCATAAGACCCCTATTGTGATTATTTTCCTCCACCTCGGAAGTTGGCTGGGGGATTCTGTCATCTGATATTTCAGGCTATTTTTTTTTTTATTAAATATACAACATATCACCACAAGCCTCAATGACTGAAAAGCAGCAACGGACAATATGGTAGAACTCTTAAAAAAAAAAAAAAAAAAACCAGTTGGCTGGCTGGATTGGGCTGGCAGGTGGATGTTGTTGTAACATAAAATTTCCTATAAAATAAATTTACTGAAGTACAAAAGGAAGTCTTTTTAAAAAATAAAACCATTAACTAACTCGCTTTACACAAACCATATGCAAATCCTCCAAGTCAGGAAGAATTCATTTTTAGTTTTCCTTGCAACATCTGTGGCTGCAGCTGTGGAAATGTTGAGGGTAGAGAGAGGCCTTCTTAAGTTAATGTTGCCACACAGGGTTGACAGGTCACATGTCTATGGTGCGGGATTGCAGTCCTGCTTCAGGCCCTCCCTCTTTGATAATCTCTTACCCCATCTCTGCCCCTAGAACTAGGTTTGTCTTCAATGCAGGCAGGATCCTGGCTAAATTGTCCCAGCATACTCTTAGATACCCCAGTCACAGGGTTGACCTTAACTGTGCACGTGGCCTGGTGTTGGTGAGGTCAAGGTGACCACAGGGACAAAGTCACTCTGAAATTCCTTAACCTTCAGGAGAGAATAGATCAGATCAATTGAGCAGTATGCATCATACCTGTGCCATATAGGCACAACACTCAGGTGCTGGCTGAATCAGTCCTGCCAACATCCCAGAATAATAATTTCCTCAGAGTTGGAAGATGGCTCAGTGGATAAAGGCCTTATTATGCAAGTATGAGGACTATAGTTAAGATCCCCCATAACCAACATAAAAGGCAGGTGGGCATGGTGTCTATCTGTTGTAGAGGGCATGAGGCCCCCACAGATAAACACTGTATAAACCGGGGATGTTAATCACGAGGGAGTGTCTTCGTGATGGGGGAAATAAGATATCTGCCTTCTACCCAGAAAGTTGGGAGTGGATGTTATTAATGATCTGGTGACCTTTGCTATTTGTAGAGCCAGACCTCACCCAAATCTTCCAGAAGGTTTATCCCAGAATCCCCTCCCTAAACTTTACCTTTAATTCCCAGTAGTTGTTAATTTTTTGGTGGGAGGTGTATAGGATCCAACTCAGGACACATAACTTCTTGCTACTCTAGCTAGCTTGAGACAGGAGACAGTTTCCTCCCTGTCACCAGGAGTGGAGGAAAGCCCAGCCATACCCCTTGAATAGACTCTTGCTGGGGGAATGGGTCATGAGGGTAGAGAGAGGGCCATATCAGTTCCCCAGCATAACCTGACAATGAGGATTCCCCGAAGCATGTCTTCTTCTGAGTGGGAGTAAGAGGTACTGGTAGAATCAGGGAAGTATTCAGTGCTGGAGAAAGGATATAGACTAACTTTGCTGTGCTTGAAAATAGCCTTTGGGTTCTTTTCCTGATTTTAATAGTTTACGTATTAATCTTCTCATGAGATAAAATATCTTTTCAGTAGATAGCATGAAACGTATTGATATAAACTGCATAGCTTGGTGAGTCTTATATAGACAGATGCCCATGTAGCCAGCATACAGATAAAGCACTCATGTCATGCAGCACCCCAGCAGGTGTCCTGGTGTCTGGGAAGATTCCCTCCCTCCTGGGACCTCGGCTGTGCTGGGAAGGGTCTTGGTTTGGCTTTCATTCTCAATTGGCGACTGTCGTGCAATATCTGAACAATTGGTCCTGTGCTTTTCATCCATCCCAGACAATCCACACCCTTTCTTTCCATGGAATGCATACTTCAAGTTCTTCTTCCAGAAGGAAGCTTCCTTTGACTCTGCCTGTTTTGTGGGCAGTTTGCACCTCACTCCTGTAGGAGTCAGAGTGGGCTCACTACCACGCAAGAGCTTAGTCATATCTTTTGCACCTGGCCATACTGGTCCCTTGTTTCTCTTTCAGGGAAGCTGGAAGCTTGTCTGTCCTTTTACTGGCTTTTTTATTGGAAAAAACTTGTACATCTCTCTGCAGTGATGAGAAACTTTGCAATGGTTTGTTCCCATGCTTCATCTTCCTTTCCAACCTGTGACTTCCCTTATTTATCTTGATGTCCCAAGACAATACACAAAACTCGGGGTCAATGGACAGCTCAACAGGCCATGACTGGCCTTTGTTTTTTGTGTTTCTGTCTGTCTCTAACCAGGTGGCTTTCTTTGGTCAATTAGAGAGGGTCTGAGAACTCATTTGATCCAATCTGTTTTTGAGTGACAGCGAGTTCTAGGGTTTTCCTCAAGGCCACAAGAGTGGAGGGTTCAGCAGGAAGGGAGTGTGGGCCCTTACTTCAGCAGGGAGCCACTCCCTAGTCCTTCTTCTGTGCAGGTGCAACTTTCTCCTTTGTGTGCTGGGGAAGAGGCAGCCTTTCCCTGCCTGGAGCAGTCAAATGGATTGATTCTCCTTGGGACCATCAGTACATTAAACTCACTTCTTCCGGCTTCCTCTGTAGAATGGCTCCCTGGGGCCCCTCTGAGAAGCTCCAGGAACTAGCTGCCTGTCAGCTACCTTATTAAACTGGTTTCCAGATGTCTTCACCTCAGATGGAGGAGGCAAGGGTGAGGGCTGGGAGTTTGTCCCTTAAAAGAAGTAGGTTAGATTGGTAATAAATAACATTTTGTGTTGATTGAACAGGTGGTCAGGGGACATGGGGAGACACAGACCGTACATATCCTTCATGAGGCTATGTATGAGCATGAGATGCAAAATGGACAGAGCTGAGCATCTGGGGGAAGATAGAGCTAGAGTAGGGGTAGGGAAGACCATACAGTTGTGACTATATGGGAGAGCAAGTAAAGGAAGCTCAAAAAGAGCATCCTTTCTTGCACCTTCTGAGCACTTGGTGGCTCTGACAACCAGCTCTGGCATATGTCACTCCCACCTCTGCTTTTGTCATTTCAGGGATTCCTTTCTCATTCCTTCTCTCTGCTTTCTGTTAAATCTCTTTCTCTTTTCTCTTATAATGGCAATGCTTATGAGGCTGGGGCCCTCGTATGTCCTCCAATACAGCCTCAGGCTACCATGTAAAAAGTGTTTCAGAGAGTCTCCAAAGAGGCTTTTGGAGACTTGGCTCCCAAGATCCCTTGATTTTATTTTTATCAAATTCTGTGGGCCAAAAAAAAGGCCAGCATAGGGCTGGGGGGGAAGGAACCAGGTTGGAACTAGATCTACCCGTCAACTGTACCCAGATGTTGTAGACCATAGATCCTAACCATCTGGCTTTTAAAAAAATGTCAGGCTCTTTTAAATTGCTGTATGTATGTATGTCCTGGGGACAGACCTCATGCATGCTTTTAAATTTTCTTCTTTCTTTCTTTCTTTCTTTCTTTCTTTCTTTCTTTCTTTCTGTCCTGGGGATGGACCTCATGCATGCTGAGAAAATCTAGCACTGAGTTATAGAAGCAATTGATGATTCTTTTATAGCAGGGCTGAATATGAAGACATTTCCTTCTCTGGGGAGAGCTTAAGGGCACCAGCCTTCATTGCACTGTCTAGTGCCCGGGTTCTGGCCCCTTTGCTTCCCATATCATAACTTCTCCCTTGATCTGTACCTGTAGAGACAGGATTCTAGACTCCAGAGAGTAAGACACAGGGCAGAACAATAAGAGGGTCCACTGGGGTACAATATTGAAGAAACCTATCCCTGGAAGTATATCTCATTAAAATTAGCTGCAAATAAAGCAATGTTACATGTACACTGGGTCTTATTCTAAAAGCTTTGTATATCCCAACTTATTAAATTATTATAGCAATTGTGTAATAAAAAAGTATTATAATTATTCCCATTTTATAAGAAAGAAAACTGAGGTACAAAGAAGTTAAGCAACTTGCCTAGGTTCTCAATGCTATAAAACAGGAATTCGGTGTTCTTTTCAAATCTAGTCAATGTGTCTGGTAATGACCAGATAAAGGTTCTGTTGACAAAATTGATAAAATCCTTTCCAGGCATGCATGAAGACCTGAGTTTGGATTTTCTGAATCCATGTGCCTTAGGATTTTTGTTGCTCTAAATAGATGTCATGACCATGGCAACTCTTATAAGGAAATTTTTAGTTTGGGGATGGCTTACAGTTCAGAGACTTAGCCCATTTTTGTCATGGTGGGAAGCATGGCAGCACACAGGCAGACATGGTGCAGGGGAGGCAGCTGAGAGGCCTACGTCTGCATCTGCAGGCAGCAGGGAGAGACACGGAGTCAGTAGTCCTGGCCTGAGCTCCTGAGACCTCAAAGCCCAGTGACAGGCTTTCTGCAACAAACCACACCTACTTCAGCAAGGCCACACCTCCTAATATTGCCGCTTCCTGTGGGTCTCCAAGTCTAGTCAAATCAGTGAGTTCTGGCTCCAGTGAAAAAACTGTCTCAAAACTAAGGCAGAGAGATGATTGAGGAAGATAGTCAACCTCAACCTCTGGCCTCCAGATGTACACACATATGCATGCACACACACACACACACACACACACACACACACACACACACACACACACGTAAAACAAGTAAAGTGTGAAATAAGTAGTGATCTCTAGCCCTGTGAGCCTGTGGTTTTATTGTCAGTGAAGGAGAATGCAGAAGCCTGTGTCTACTACTGTTAGGCTGAGGTACTTTTTGTCGCAGACCAAGTGTTTCCTTTGTGAGTTTGATGCTACTACATTAGCCTTACCATCAGATATTGATGAGTCAAGGTGGTTCTTCTTCATTTCCCATGGTGCTCTAGCACTCACAGGAAGATGAGGCAAAATATAAATTTTGGCTATATTCTAACTATGAGGTTCTAATCCTGGGCTACTGATGCTCAGACAAATGACTATGCTGAGAAGCCAGGATGTGTGGAAGTCTTTAATATGCAAATCTGATCTCTGAATTTTTTTTTTTTTAGAGTCTGCCAGAGTTTCCAAGAATGGAAGTAAGTTGTGAGGGTGTGGGGTGTGAGTGGGCTGACTTCTGTGGAATTCTCTTGATGACCTTTCTACATCTATTTCATCCTGACCCCTTGCTCCTGGCTGTGTGCATTTTGTATTTATCCTTTTAAACTGATTTTTCTTCTGAGAAGAGACAGAAGCCCCCTTGGGAAGAGTAGCTGGACTCTCTCTCTCTCTCTTCTCTCTCTCTCTCTCTCTCTCTCTCTCTCTCTCTCTCTCTCTCTCTCCTCTCTCTCTCTCGTAGTTGAAGCCGCTCAACAGAGGTAAGCATCAGGGGGCTGGCATCATGTCGGATCTGTTATGGCCCTCTGGCCATCTCCTCCTCTCTCTAGAATGGCAGATGGCCTGTGTTTTTCAATAATTAAGAAAAAAAATTGGAGGGAAATCAGACTCAGTAGGAGAAATTTGGAACCATCCGGGCAGCACAATTGAGTTGTGAATTTGTTTGGATGTTGCAAATGGTGGTTTCCCATTAAGCATGCCCATAGCCCCAGTCACTTCATGAAAGCCTGAATGGTCCCGTGTGATGGTTTTCATCAGCAAGTCTTTCCCAGGGGATGGTGAGTAAGTGGAAGCCATTGGTAGACCCCCTAAACTTAGTACTTTTAGAACTGTCTATTCCATGACATTGGTGGAAAGATTACCTTGCAGCCACAGTCTCAAAGATCTCAAATAATAATAAAAATGTCTGAATAAACTAGTGCTGATTTAGAGAAATAAAGCCCTGTTCACTTTTAACGGGAAAAACACAGTCTTGAAGAAGAGATGGAAGAAGACTGGGACCATCTTGGAGTCCATTATAGAGCAGGGGGCTCTGTGTTGATTTCATTCGGTGCTCATTCAGGAGAGATCATGGGCCAGAGGAGTTGCTGCTCCACTGAGAAATGCTAACTCCTAACTCCTTGGCCCCGCCTTTACCTGCTCATCTTCTGGGTCCTCAGCTGCAAAGTTTGGAAAAGTAATCCTTTGCAGAAGTACCTGTCATTTGTTGAAGTATAGAAAGACCTCAATATCAGAGGAAGCTGCAAGGCCCTGGCAATGTAGAAACACCATCAACACATGAATGAAGGCATCAGCATGATAGGGTGATGTGTGTGAGCTTCTAAATAGACCCCAGATTCTGTCTTTGCTCCTGTTCTCACCGACATCCCTTTCCATTCTTGTTGGATGCTGAGCCAAAGTTTGGATGGAAACAGCTCTGACCATGTGCTGAGCCTGCCTGTCTGCTCACACTACTCAGTTCCTCAGCCTCTGGCTGGAAGGAATGTCAACAAGTGAGCACCCAAGGGCTCTGGAGGAAAGCAAACGAAACTGCTCTGTTTTCTCCCATCTCGCCTCACAGACCCACTCTTTCCAAGCTTCTTGTTGGTCTCTGCCGAATCCTATTGACCAGCTGCCACCAAGAAAAGTTGGCCCAGCAGATGGTGGGAGGCTGCACTTGGTGGGAGGCAGGTAACCAGGGGCACAGATATGTCACCCACTGCAAGTCGGGACAGTCTGTTCTGAGGCTTTTCTTCTCTGTCTTCTCTCACTCTTCATCACTCATGGAGCGTTTTGGCCTTTCATCCCAGCTCCCTTGGCTGACCTGGATCCCTACTCCTTTTATTCCCTACTTTTCTTTCTTTTTAACTGCCCCGACTCCCTATTCCTTAGTATCTCTTAGCCACTGCATTTGGCAATGAAAGCAGCCTTCTGGCTACCACCAGAAGAGAGGGGTCCAAGTCAGAGAGAGGAGTCTTCTTCCAGTTACAATGTCAACGTAGGAGGGGCACAGGCATCAGCATCTTGGCATCATACTTCTGGACAGAAAACCACAGGCTGAAGGACCACTCTGCTGACAGTGTGGATTTGACACCATCGGCCTTCGTGTTCTGGGAAAAGAGTTAGGAGTTTGGGGCTGGGAGCCGAAGCCAGCCAGGCCTCCACAGATCATCTTCCTTGAAAAGGTCCAGGTTGAAGATCCAGCATTCTGGGGACACGTAGCATGTCAATACCCCCCCAACACACACCCACACCCACCCACCCACACACACACACACACACACACAAATATGTTCACTACAACCCTCATTGCCAGGGGATGAGAATACATCAATACCCATTTTGTCCAGGCTACTTTTTTTCTTTTTAACTGAATGCTCTTACTATCAGAATCCTGGATGAAAGAGCAATGGACTCACTAAGTGGTTCATTTCCCTTCCTGGGAGGTGGGGGGGGGGCCCTGGTTCTCAAGAGGTCTGGCCAGCAGACAGCCCTCCGATGTACTTGACCCCTATTGTAGTGGAAGAAGTTTCTGGATCTTTAAATCAGGAGTTTACTATTTTTAATTCATACCAAGAGGCCCAGAGACATTTCTGAGGTGGGAGAAGAAAAAAAAGAGAAATTTTCAGAGTGGCCCAAAAAGTAGTAGCTTCCCCTTTCCTCAGATTCTTCTGGTCTACCAGTTCCTCAAGACCCCCAAGACACTGTCTACTGTGTACTCTGGTGGCCATGGTATGGATTGGGACTGTCCTATGTGGTAACCACAGGTAGACACTGTGCCCTAGAAATGTGACAAGTGCATCCAAAGAACTGATATGTTCATTTTATGTGGTTCTAGCAATTTGAATTTAAATAGGTACAGGTGGCCAATTAGACAATTGAGAAACATTTAGGGAACCCGGGAGTGGGGTGATACCTCAATTGATGGTAACACTTTACAATGCACCCCTGCATCTACCTCTTTATTCAGCTGTCTTAACAGATAGTTTAGCATCTGGCACAATGACACGCTCCATAGATGGATTCTTTCATTTACTCCGATTCTCTGCTCAAAGCTACTGAGCTAATTGGTCCTGGCAGGGGATTTGCCTGACAGCAGAGCTGTGCTTTATTGGGCATACCAAATTTTATCTGGAAATACAAGACCTGGGTTATTTATGTATTTATTTTTTGAAATAGGGTCACACATAGCTCAGGCTCACCTCAAGTTCAGTATGTAGCCAAGGATGACCTTGAATTCCTGACCTCCCTGCCTCCATTTCCCAGGATTAGAGATGTGCTTCACAGTTTTATCCATGTTAAAACCTGAATTTTCATTCTTCCTCTGTCTCTGGTCAGCTCTAACACCATGAGTGAATTTTTTTCAGCCATAGTTCTTTCAAGGTTGGAATGAGGAAGTGGGAGTGATGTGTCCCAGATTCTCCCAATCTCTAGTAGCTCTGTTGTAGTTCCTGAGATTCACAGGGGCTATGTGGGCATACTGAACTTGGGACTTTCTGTGACCATAATTTAAGGCAAAAAAAGGGTTGCTTTTAGCTAGAGGGATGAAGGAGGGCATCTGGGGAGGCAGCACAAAAAGCGTGTCTAGAAGAGAGGGGAGGGGACATGGGGAGTATAAGATAACGGAATAGCAGAGGGGAGAGTCTGCTGTGACAGAGAAAGGCCATTGGAGCTGTTCTGGAACCTCTTCCAGAAAGCCCCTTAACAGCTCCAGGGAGGACACAGGGCTGACAGAAACCCTCAAGTAATGTAGAGGCTGGAGAGTGGATGCTGGGGTTTGTTCCCCTCTCTCTCCCTTTTCCGCTGGCTTCTCCAGCAGCTCTTGTTCCCTTCTCAGCCTGGACCTCAGTCCCTGGGGCCTGACAGAGCATTAGGCATTGTCTACTGTGTGGCTTTGAATGATTCCTAAGGCACAGCACATCCACCCTGCTCCTTTCCAGGTATGCCGAGCTGTCATCTGAAATTGTCCAGGCAGCATTCCTGGCCCTGACACCCCCATCCAGGGCTGTGCTCCAGGGCCGAGGCTGTCATTCCCTCAGAGCTGCCTCCAATCCTCTCTCTCTCTCTCTCTCTCTCTCTCTCTCTCTCTCTCTCTCTCTCTGCTGAACATGATAGCGATTGTCACTTCAGCTAGATTCTGCTGAAGCCTGTACTTCACCCACTTAAAAAGAAAGCTTTGAGTGTGCCATGCATCATGCAGAGTTTTGCTGAGCATTCTAGATGAATAGCCAAGGTCTTCCAGAGGCTTTGGGCCCAGGACTGTATAGGGCAAGTTTCCCATAGATATAAAGTAGATAATAAAAGTGAGCCATCAAAAAATCCAAGGGAACAGTAAGAATCGGCAGAGTTAGATGTTGTCCTTTCTGCCTGGTTCCAGCTGAGGTACTACTGTGCAAAATGTGGGCAGAACATGCCAGATTTGAAGTTTTCTTGTCGTTTTTTTTTTCTTCAGAGAACTGGAATTTTAAGTTTCTTAATGGCATGCTGAACACATCAGACTTCTCTCTGAGCAAAACCCATTCCTGTCTCTTATACACTGGCAAATTCCTCAGAATCTAGTTGTTAAGTGGCTGAAGAAAGGCAGGAATAAGCTGACTGGATCATTGGATGCCCTTAATCCATGTTCCAGCACAGGTTGACATTGCTTCCTGCTTTGTGTAGAGGTAGGTAAATTACGCATATAACTATCCTCTTGGACACAAAGACAAAAGGCACAAAGCCATGGCCATGTGTATAGTTCCTGTCCTGGAGTTTATGATAGACTCTGTACCTTCTGCCTCCCCTCGGTCCTGCTGAGGGTCAGAAAAGGAAGCAGACAAGTAACTTCCCATGTCACTCAGTCAGAAGTTTCTAGATGAGGGTGAAGTTTAGGAGGAACATGCAACCATCTGGGAGCTCTCTTCCTTATTAATGTGCATAAAAGATATTTCTCAATGTCATTGTGCATTGACCTCCACTAGGGATTGGAAGATACACGTGTCGTGCTATGCTGTTGATTGCTGTATTGGTCGGGGTTTCCTTGAGAAGCATAACCAACTTGTGTGTGTGTGTGTGTGTGTGTGTTAGGTGGAGAGAACAGGAGGGAGGAAGGGAGACATTTAGCTCATTTTCTCACTCCCTTAATTAATTCAAACTTCAATGGCTTTCTTGGTATTTGCCCACCAGCTCTGCTCTGCATGAAGAAAGGTGCAGCCTCCTCTTGTGATATCTCACCACCTTGTCTTTTCTTGGTGATCCTGACCACAGCTCTAATATTGCCTCTTGGAGCCATGTGATAGGAACACAGGCTTTTGGTCCCAGTACTATAGTCTATGCCAGAACCACACAGGACTTGTTACTTACCTCCTTGTATCACGAATCCTCATTTGGCACTACCAAGGGGGTTGCTGAGAAGATTATATATAATAGTGCCTAGAAATGTTCCCTGGCGGGGCAGATCCGTTGGTGACATTATATAGAGCTGCCATTCCCAATGTCTGTCTACATGTTACTCAGTGCATGATACTGCTGGGTGCCTGTGACAGGTAGCAAGCTTCCCATAAATGTCTGCTCAACAAATGTATCACTCCCAGAATCATTTCCTATGTCTTCAAATGTCCCTGTGTGAACTTTTCAGATCCGCTGCTTGGTATTGCTCTCTCCACTGTCTCCTGTATCTTTCGCCTCCTTTCTATCTGCTTATTTTCTTTTTGGAATACCTCCACCGATTGGTGCTTTAGGGGTCACCAAATCTATTCTCCCAGCAAATTCTGATTTTCATTTACTCTCTGCTCCGACTTGGAAGCTGGACCTGGGGAAAGCATCCAACACAAAGATTTTTTTAAAATTCCAGAAACAAGAATTGTCTCTCCATGTAGGAAAGTCTCAAGGCTGCAGACATGAGGACACTCGTTTGTATTCCATGATGCCATTTCCTGGTCACTGGGGAAAGGCAATGGGTGGGGATGGTGTCTCTAGCCCACTCCTACAGGGATATTTGGGTCTATCTTTCTGCCATCATAGCTGGGATTATGTAAACCTAAAAACTGCCTTGTCTCCTGAGCATTATCATGCACATGGTCTTCTTGCCTTTGCTCTCATCTCTCTGCTGGAACAGAGGTGACTTTTCCCCATCTGGATCTTCTGAAATACCAAACCCTATGTTGTATCAACTAACATCTTTTCCAAGTCAGAATCCAAGAAACCGTGACTACTTCTTAAATTCTCCAGAGGCTCCTATTCGGAGACACGTTTGTAACTGTTCGGTGTCAGTGTGGCTGTTAAGATTTGGTAAAATGAAGAATTCCATCCCCATTCAGACCTCAGGTATCAGTTCTCATACCATCCCCTGGAAGTGCCAAAGAGGATGTATGACTCTAATGCACATCAGCTTTCTTGAAACCATCTCTCAGAGTTGCTGCCTAGTTTATCTTCTCCAGTCTCCACACTTTCCAGTTCCTCCCAAAAGTTCTGGGGGTTGCTTGTCTCCAAAAAATAAATTGGAGAAGAGCCGTGATTGAAAGGTGGGATTGAGGTTGGTTGGTGGGGCGTAAAAGACTCTAGTTGTATCTTCATTAGTCAGATGAGGATGTCTGGCTTAGATTGTCCACTTGGAGTATGTTCTTCATATCTAAGAATTCTAGCTTTAGCCAGAAATAGGCAGATACTAGAAGCATCTTTTCTTTGGGGGATCCTGTTTCCTCCCTTATTTCCTCTATCATTTTCCTTCTCTTCTTTTCTTACTCTCTTCCATTCCCCCTTTTCTTCTCTTATCTCCCTCCGCGCTCTACACCTCTTTCCCCTTCTCCCTCTTTATTTACTGTTTATCTCTCACATGCCTGATAGATACTAAAAAAACCAAAACCAAGCATTCAAACTTGCTCTAAAATATTACTCTTTAGAATTAACACTAGACTCGGAAAATATATCTGTAGGCAAATAATTATAATCAAAGATATAAAACTGTACAAAAGAAAACCTCTTCTCCAAAGAAACCAAGCAGAATGTTTTTCTAAAATTATTTGAATCTAAAAATTTTCAAACTGATGTGCATTATTTCTTGACTCGATATAAGCAAACTACATTTTGTACATGTGGCACTGTTGATCCAGGTCTTAAGATGCATGAAGTCAAACGGAGATACACCTTTCTTTTTGTTGTGCTTTCTTTGCTTTTTGAGATCATAATTTATCCCATTTATCCCTTCTCTTTCTCTCCTCCAAACTCTCCCATCTAGCCCTCTTTGCTCTCTGTTAAATTCATGGCCTATTTTTTTTATAAACTGTTGCATGTATAAATGTACATGTATAAAGATATATGTTCATAACTATAACCTGCTTAGTTACTGTTGGTCTGCAAACGTCATAATTTCATTTACAGCTGATTTTTTCCATTGTGGATAAGTGCCACCTTTTCAGAATCTATTCACCAGCTAGCATCTAGGCTGTTTTTATGTCTCAACTATTAGGAACAGAACAGAAGTCCAAGTAGTGAGTATAGCTCTATAGCAGGATGTAGACTCTTAGGGATGTAAGCCCAAGAGTAATACAGCCAGCTAATATGTCATAAGTTTGATCTACTTCTTCTTCTTCTTTTTTTTTTTTTTTTGAGGAACCACACACTGAAGCACACTGAGTTCCTGAGGGGCCACAGCAGTTTGTACTCCTACGAACTGGGCACAAAGATTCTCTGTTCCCTGCATCCTTGCCAGAATGCATTGTGTTCTATTTTCTTAGTTCTAGCCACTCTGATTAGGATAGGATGAAATCTCAGGCTACCTTTAATTTGCATTACTTCAATGGATAAGGGTGATAAACACTTGAAAAAAATGTTTCTTTGGCCATTTGATGTTATTTCTTCTGAAAACTGTCTATCCAGTTCCACAGTCCACTTTTTAGTGGTGTTGGATTTTTGTTGTTGTTGTTGCTGGATCTTTTGTTTGTTTGTTTGCTTTTCCTTTTAAGACAAGGTTCTCTGTGTAACCTTGGCTGACCTAGAACTCACTTTATAGACCAGGCTGGCCTCAAACTCAGAAATGTGCCAGCCTCTTCCTTCCAGGTACTGGGATTATGGTGTGTGCTACCACTCCCTAGCTTCTACTGTCTTGATGTTCAGCTTCTCTCTCTCTCTCTCTCTCTCTCTCTCTCTCTCTCTCTCTCTCTCTCTCTCTCTCTCTCTTTATTTTTGGCTCCTCACCTATTTTATACATGGGTCCTCTGTCATATACATAAATGGCAAAGATTGTTTCCCATGCCCTTGGCTACCTTTTTAGTGGATTAATTGTTTCCTTTGCAGTACATAAATTCTTCAATCCACAAAGTCCTACTGGTTGGTTGGTTGTTGATCTTATTTCCTCAGTGATCAACATTCCACTCAGAATTTCTTTACCTGAGTCTATATTCTGAAGTGTGCTCTCTACCCTTTCTTCTATAACTTCTCAGTGTTTCAGGCCTAACTTTAACAGCTTTGATTCATTTGGAATTGGTTTGTGCTCCGGGTGTGAGAGAAGGATCATCTTTCAGTCTTCTACATAATAATCAGGTTTCCCAACACCAAATGTTAATCAGTCTTCCCTCCAGGGCATTTGGATATATGTATATGAATACATATGTCTATCTATCTATCTATCTATCTATCTATCTATCTATCTATCTATCTATATCTCCAAATGACAGGAGATATGTAAACTTACATCTGAGTCCTTGATTCTAGTTCATTGTTCAAAGTGTCAGTTCTTTTGAGGTTGACTCTCTAGCATCCACTTAAAAAGCTAGACATGGCCACCCATAACCCTAACACTATGCATGTGGAAGGAAGTAGAAATGGGATCAAGTTGGGGCTTGCTAGTTGCTAGCCTAGCTCTATGTTCTGTGGGAGATCTTGTCTCAGGGGAATAGGACAGAGAATAACAAAACAGTGTACTTGGTATCTGGCCCCCAGTTGAGTCTGTGTACTCATGTACACATGTGTGCATATACCACACACTGACATAAGTCACATATAGAAACACTACACACATATGTCACACATACACAAATAAAATAAACAGGTGCTTTTACTATACAGAATGAATGAATCATCTACAAATGTTTGAAGTACTATACAACTTTAGTATTGATTAGAGAAAGGCACATCAGAGCTAAAATCATGGAGCATTTCCATTGCAGGATCAACAGAAACTAACCAGCCTAACAATAAGGGTAGGCAGGAATGTGGGGCTTGACATTTCTCACACAGATGATGGAGTAGGGAGGAAGAAAGCTCACCATGAGAATTATTTTACATTATTTTGCACAATTAACCATGGGCAAAATTTATACCCAGGCTTCTATGTATACAGAGTAAAAAATCCACAATACAGAGCCAGTGGAAAACACAAGAAATCCACCAAAGTGTTATTTCTCATAAGCCCAAGAAACAAAGCCAAATCTATGCCCTAAAGAATGAATAAATAAAACACAGGATAGTCATACAACATTGTTCTATCCACCAGTGGAGAGAACACAAATTCATCCACATTTCAGTGTGGCTCGACCTCAAATGTATAACGTGGAGCAAATGCAGCAACCTGAACACCGAATACACCATGACTCTGTTTGTGTAAACCTCAGAGGAAACAACATAAAGCTGGATTGTTTGGAGAGACATTCATGTGTGGTAAAACTACAAAGGAGAGAAAAAGAAAAACATGAAGGATGAGAAGAAAATTGGTCATAGTGGTTACTTTGAAATGGGAAAGAACCCAATGAGGCAGGGACTTGCAAACATTGAACTGACTGGCGAGGTTTTATTTTCTAAGTCAAGTGGGAGGCACAGGTGTTTTTAATATAATTATTTAAGCTGTATGTGTCCACACTCTTTTTATGTCCACCACACTGTATAATAGGAGGGAAATGGATGGATGTGTGTTGGATAGAAGGGCTTTGGGGATGTTTTACTTATCCAGGTCCTAATCATCTGGACGGATTAGGCTCTGCGTGGTACTTATCATTGGAAGACCCTTAAATGCCAGTGTCTATAGATGTATTCTCTAGATATTTTTAGTTTTCCAGAGAATTCTTAAACCTCTTGTCTGCAAGGTGAACAACTGGCTTTCCCTGGCCCTGGAAAGAGATTGGAGAGAAATGAGTAGGAGGATGTCTCTGCAGAATTCCACCCAGCCTGGGCACTTCTACCTTGACTTGTTGGGCGAAGAAGGGAGACAGACAGCCTCCTTGCTATGAGAGATAAAGGAGGGACCTGGGATCCCTCGCTTCTAGGGAATTGCAAGCAGTTGTTGTCTTCAGCTGACAGCTTACCCTTGTGTACACATCTCAGAGCCCATTTGGTGTCCTAGTGGTCGAGAGGATTTATCCCTCATCCCGTTTCTTCCATACGTGAGTCAAGATTTGGTGTCTGAGCGAACTTCTCTTTATTGCTTTCTGTCTATGAGCATGCCTTTGATGTCTTTCATCTTCTGTAGACTCTTTCCCACTCTCTCTCTGCTTTACTGATAATGAAGGGAAGCATTAATAGTTAATTTACCAAATTTATTTAAAACTATTGCTTTTTGTGACCTTTTAGAAACAGGATATGGTAAAAGAGAAAAAGCATGACAAATGGACTCTTTGCATATCTTAATGGGTTTATGATCCTGGACTCAGGTGGTAACCCAGAATGAGACCTCCTATAACATGTTTGTAGCCAGAGAAAAGGAAGCTTCTTACAGAAAACAGAAGCAAGGTGTAGAGGTATCCCAGCCAGTTACAGCTAGTGTTTTCTTATTTGAACATGGCTTGAATGGCTGACTACCTGGGATTGGCGGAGACCAAGGAGAGTGGATACAGTTTATTCACATATTAGGTTTGATTATAAGTTACCATCTACAGATAAACCAAATTTGATATATATGTAGTAAGTTATGACATCAATGTTATAGTGAAATACTTGACAACATTGTAAGATGGTGCCAGTAGCCCAGAGCCAAAATCTCATGGCAGGTGAGATTTAACTCCAAGGCTTATACTTTCTTCTCTAGGAATAAAGTGCAGGCCTTTTTACCCTTATGTTCTTAGCTGAATCATTTTGTCTAGCCTCAAGCCCTCCTGTTGCAAATCCTCAAATCTGTTCTCCACTGAGTATAAACCCACTACAACCGATGGCGTGACATACTGAGGGACTGTGCTTTTGTACACTGTAAGGATTTGGTTTAACAAAATGCTGATTGGCCAGAAGCTAGACAGGAAATAGAGGCAAGGCAACCAGACTAGAGAATTCTGGGAAGTGAAACAACAAAGAACAGATGCCAGCAAGACAGAGGAAGTGGGATGAGAATGCTGCATTGAGCAAAAAGGTACCAAGCCACGTGGCGAAACATAAATAGAAATATGGGTAACTTGAAGTATAAAAGTTAGCAAGTAATAAGCTTGAGCCATAGTCCAAACAGTTTGTAATTAATATAAACCTCTGTGTGTGTGTTTTTTGCGGGGTGTGGGGAGGAACTAAGTGGCTACAGGCCTGGTCAGGTGGGACAAGAAACTTCTTACTACAATGACCCAAAGACCACAGTGATTCAGTCACAAACCTGTGCCATCAGGTACAAAAAAGCTGACCTAGAGTCTCTGTAAATGGCCTCACCGACACAGAGTGTTTGCTGCATTTGGGAACAGCAGGTGCTCCTGGTGGCCCTTTGCCTGGCTCATGCTGGGGAGCACTTGGAAGGAGATTTTATCTGTCGGTGGTGGGGAAGAGAAAGAGATGAGAGCAACATGGTGATGCCACTTCCTTTTCTCTTTCACTTTGGAAGCCACAAGTTTCCTATGCTTCTTGGAACCAAAGCTGTGTTTGGACTAAATGGAAGATCTCTAGGAACAAAGGCTGAGGGAGAGGCATTTTTCAAAAGCATTCTCTGTTGTGTTCCATCAATGTCTCTTCTCCCTCCTCCAGAACACTCTACTTTTTTTTTTTTTTTGGTCCCTCGGAAGACTCCAACAGCCTTAACTCCCTCAGCTGCTATCTGAAAAGACACTCTGAACCTTATTATAGGCATTGCTTGCCAGGTCATGGGAAGGCCAAGCCCCTGAGGAATGACATAGATGTGCCCAAAGGTTCAGACACTGATAATAACAAATGAGTATGGGGTCATTTGTGGGAATGGGAGTCCAGGATCTTGCTCCTCTCCTGCCAGTTCAGAAATTTATTGTCTCAGTTAGGGTTTCTATTGCCATGGAGAGATGCTACAGGCCTGGCTCCCACAATCAATTGAACAGGCAGGTAGAAGATGTAGTTAGTTACTCTTGGGATGTAAGAGTCAAAGTCTACTGGAATTTTGTTGAGGAGAAAGGGCAACGAAAAGGCACTCATCATGGGAAGCTACAAATAAAAGATAATTTTTGTCTCAAAAAAAATAAGAAAGGAAAATTATCGGTAGTGAGTTCCTCAGAGGTCATGGCCAAATGATTAATGCAGTCTTGTCCTTAGCTCCCAAGTATTCAGGAGTATCTTTTCATTCTTCCTCTGCTATTGTCTTGTAGGACTGCCATCATGCAGCCCTGTGATCCTATGAACGTCAGAGCTGCAAACTACTCTCTGAAATCTTCCCATCTGGAGCTCGTGCCCACTAGGTCCCTGCAAGGTAACAGAGTCATAGCTTCTGTGGTCAGGGTGCGGCCCTCTCTGCAGAGCTGCTATTCAGCTTTCTGTAATCAATGAAGCGTCAAACTTAACTGTGCTGTGCTTACATGTTAATTATTGTTCATAAAAAGGTTTTTCTGCAATGTTTCTTTTATACTGCAGAACAAACTGGTAGGTAGTTTCTAACTCACCTTCCCCTGGAATTTCTGATATTTGTTAAAAAAAAATCACAAAGTATAAACGGTGCTTCTCCATAATATTTCCACAACATTGATATGATCCTAAGCCATAGCTGTTAAATACGTACCTATTGAAAATGAGTTTTTAATTATTTGACACTTTGTTGGTCAATAAAATGATTATTATTGATGATTACTTTTACTCAAGAGTAAATGATCTTGGCTAGATTATTTATTTGTTTATTTATTTGCCAATGAATCCAATCAGAAAGTTCTTACTAGAGAATGTTTACCTCTGGCAGCAGTTCACTGTTACAGCCCAGTCACTACCATGACACCTTATACTGCTCCCATGAACACTTCCGTGGACACTGATCCTGCCTTGCCCTGATTATGGCTATTCTGTAGGTAGGAAGAGTGAAGCTCCAAGTTTTGTATGTGTCACTTGGGTTCATTCAGCCTGCTCAGCTGCCCTTGGAATGTGAGGATTAGTCCTCACCTAACTGGCTACTTTACGGACCTCTGTCTGCTCTCCAGCATGAGGTTAGCTCCACAGGGTATTTCTGGCATTATTTTAGTAGACCTGCTGATGTAGAAGTGGGGGCATCCCTGCCACCCACTCCAATGATTCCCTAGTCTTGGAGTCAGGACCAAGACATAACCCTTGTTTCCTTACATGGACAGCAGAATCCCAGAAGTGCTCCCCAAAATTAGAACATCGTGCAATGTCAAAGGGACTTTGCTTTATTTATTTTTTAAATTCTCCCCTGACAAAGCCCCTACACCTGGGCTTTTAAAAGCTCCAAGAGTGAAATAATGGGTGGAATTTGCAAGGGGGTGGCGTAGGGGAGGCTTTAAGGGTTGCTTTTGTCTGCAGCTGCTGCCAGCTTTTGACGATGTCCCTTCTTGGCAGATGGGAATTTTAGGAACTCACCCTGATCGGCAGAGAAGAAACAGAGCAGCCAGCAGGATTCAATGGGCTGAGGGCAGGGAGCGGTGTTGGGCTCACAAAGGTTGGAGAGCTAGGGCTGAGGCTGGAAAGTAGGAACGAGGGCTTCACAAGGCCCGAGTCCATCACTCTGAAGCTGTGTGTTCAGTCTCGTTGTTGTTGTTATTGTGGTAATAAGTAAAGTGAGAATAAAGAGGTCATATTTTATAGGGCTGTGTGCACAGTTTTCAGGAATAAAATTCACATCCGTTTGTTAGTAACTGGGAACCAACCCAGGGCCTTCTGCATACCTAGTATGTATTCAACCTCTGAGCTATGCCCCAAGCTCCAATTCATATTCATATGTATTAAGAAACAGAAGCATCTGTGTGATAGTATAATGTCCAGGTAAGTTCATGGTATATGAGAACTATTGTGACTAATACTGCTACAATTTTTTAATATTATATTTTCAATGCTGAGAAAGGGTTAAACTCAGGGCTTCATCCATGCTAGACAAATGTTATACCATTGAGCTGTACCCCAGGCCTTGTGAAGACAATATAGTTGAAAGAACATGTCTTTAGTAGAAGGGGCTACAGGGTTTCAGGATTTAGATAAAATGCAAACAGTTCTGTTTCCATTCTATATGGTTTGAGTTAAATTTGAATTTTAGATCCATCCATCCATCCACCCACCTATCTATATCTAATTTATCTAATCTATCTATTTATCTGCCTGCCTACCCACCATGTCCCATACATTGTTTTTGTTATTTATCAACAGTACAACTGATGAAAGCTTTTTATCTGGCAACTCTGTGGGGGGTTGGAGGAAAGGAGGAGATAGAAAAGGAAATCTGTATTTATAGCTAGAAGAAATGGGTCAGTACATTCACAGTATTCCATACAATCTGTCTTGTGTTGGATTTCCAGACAGTGGAAGGCCAGATAGGGTGGCCTCTCTTTGCAGCCTGTCTGTCTGTCTGTCTCCAATAGCTGAGACCAGACACCCATCTCCCTGCATTGTTCCAGCCCATGAAACTGGAGACTGTGTTTGCTGGTTCTGAAGCTACCCTGTCTCCTGCCCCTTTCTTTCACCAATCACACAGGCTCACAAACACAAAGACAGGGGGTTGAGGGTTAATGGCAGAAGAGCAGGGAAAGGATTAGAGTCTTATCAAAATAGCATCTGCAAAGATCCGTCTAGGATAGACATCATTTGGAGCATGTCTATGGCTGGGGGCCAGGCCTGGGGCGGGGGTGGGAAACACCAGCTGTCCAGGGAACGAGTGGCCCCTTGGGTGGGGGCATTGCCAGGTGCATGTGGCTGGGGCTGGGTAGGCTTTCCTTCCTCACTTTGCAATCCTCCTGCCCGACACTTTTCTTTCTCTTTTCTTTCTTTCTTTCTTTCTTTTTTTTTTTTTTTTAAAATAACCTTTTGGTCAAACAGTTGTTTTTCAATCACTCAGAAGCAAGAGCTTACCTAACCAGGATATAAACACTGTTGGGACTTGTATGGACCTGTGTCTGAGAGAGACTGTGGACCCTCTTGCAGGGTAGAGAAGCTTTCAGGTTCCTGGTCCAGAGCTCTGTGGTTTTGACAAACTCCTCTTGGGAGTCTTCTCTGCCTGTGCTTTTAGGGTTGCTAGAAACCAAATCAAACTTGACAATAGGAAAAAATAATATTTTATTTCTCAGGCCACAGTCATCCCAGGCTTTTGATGTTGAGAGTAAAGTCTCCGTTGTTTGTCCCCATCTACCAGTTTGAAATTTCTGTGCCTTCTCTTGTTGGTTTGTGAGCTCACAGAGACATTATGTGCCTTTCTGGATCACACATCTCCTTATTAGTAAAGGGCAAAGGTCAGGGCAGCTCATCTAAAAATAGACCATATTGAGATGAAGAACTTTTTACACAAGATATCAAGGGAAGAAATAAGAAATCTGCAAAGAAAATATTGATACATGTGTTTCCACAAACATTGGGTGTTTCTATGTCTTAAAATATCATACTAAAGGTACACAAGGTATTTATTACCCGTATCATTCATATAAAGAACCTTTGCAATTAACAGTAAAGAAGGCAGACATAACTAACAAAGAAATTCAAATGAGCAATAAGTACATATAAAATATGTATACATATACATAGAAAAAATTAAAGAAACTTTAGGTTGAACTAACAAGAGTATTTTTACAAATCTGTGTGTGTGTGTGGAGGTGTGTGGAGGCCAGATGATGAGTTCCAGTATCGTTTCTCATGAGCATCCAGCTTACTTTTTGAAACAGGTCTCTCATAGGCCTAGAGTTTCATTATTAAGCTGGGCTAGCTGGTCTGTGAGCCCCAGGAGTAGAGTATGTCTCCATTTCCTCAGTACTAGGATTACAGATATGTGTTACTATGTACAGCTATCTATCTATCTATCTATCTATCTATCCTCCATATATATCTTTTAGTTTATTAATCTATCATCTATGCACAGTCATTCATCTATTTATCTTCTATTTATAAATCAATCATTTACCTATTTATATGTCTACCTATTCATCTATCTGTCTGTCTATTTATCATCTATAAATCATCTACCTATTATCTACCAATTAGTATACCTATCAATCTATACATGCCTATCTATTAGTCATCTATCATTTATCAATTATGTTTCACCTATTAATAAATAATTATCTATAAATCTAGCATTTATCTATTATCCATATATTAACCAACCAATCATCTGTCTATATATGTATCATCTATCAACCACCTATCTCTCAATCTATCATCTATCTACCTATTTTGATGAGTTCTGAAGAACTCAGATCCTCAGGCTTGTATGATAAGCACTTTACCAACCATGTCATCTTCCCAGTCTCAGGCATTATTTTTATATCTAAAACACACACACACATCTGCTAAAAAAAAAAAAAAAAACCAAACCAGTACAAAGCTTTGGGAAGAACGTAGGGGAAGTGGGCCTTCTTAAGCATTGCAAGCATTTTAATGGATAGTATCTTGAAGGAATGATGAGAGAGGTAAATAAACAAAGATGACCCCCTCCCCTGACCTGACCCTCTAACTGGTTCTTCTAGTCATAAAAGCCTTTTGGCAAAAGTAATGTTTTATGCCAAGATTTGGCTGTGAGGTTGTTTAGTGTAACCCTGCTTATGGTGAGAGAATTCTTGGTATATATGTACAACAGTTTATCTTTGGTTTCTGAGAGTCACAATGCATGGATCCTTGGAATATTATAGAAACAGAGTGGTCTGTAGTCATTTCAGTGAACTAAGAATTTGGATTCTAGGTCTCCATGCTAGTAATTGCTTTTGCCTTAAATAATTGGTTTCTATGTAATATTGAATTTGAACCCAAGATTTATAGTTAAAAGCATGAAGACAATATAAAACCACTCGTGGAGGTGAGAAAAGTTGCTAGATGCCTCCTGTCTAAGCCTCAAAATTCTTCTCTTACCTTCCCTGGTCTGCTATCTACCCTGGACAGTTGCTGACCAGTGACATCAGTGAGTTCCTGGCATCTGCTTGCACTTGGGCTCAGCCTCAGAAGAGCATCCAAAGGTGGAGAAAAGAGAGAAGGAAACTGTGTTTTCTGGTTCCTGTCAGGAGACACTGAAAGCTAATGTCCTCCAACCCTACAAGCTGAAGTCATTCTAAGAAGCCTCTAAGTCTCCAGGGTTCTTCTTCCATCATTCCCATCAGCTTAGACTAGAAACACCCTCTCCTTATACTTTTGTGTTCCTTTCGGGTAAAGCAGTGGTTCTCAGCCCACGAGTAAGGACCACCGCCTTTAGGTTTGCATAGCAGATAATTACATTATGATTCATAACAGTTATTTTTAGTTATTAATTACTAAAGTAGCAACAAAATAGTTTTGTGATTGGAGGGAATTACAACATGAGGAAGTGTATTAAAAGGTCACAGCATTAGGAAGGCTGAGAACCACTGGCCTAAAGTAACTAGAACATTGTTTACTTTTTATCGTTACCTTCCAGAGGTAAAAGAGTATCACAAAATAATTACTTTAACTCATTTTTTGGGAAAACAGATCTTATCATGTCGGGGGCATATAAGAATTTCAATCAAGACTAGTTTCAATTGTAAAATTCTTCCTCAAAATACAAAAATTGCATATATATATTCTTTGAATTAAAATCTCAAATGGATTGTTTTTTTTGGGGGGGGCATGGTGATGCTTGCCTACACTGAAGCCCAAGGATTGCTGCAAGTTCAAGTGCAGTCTGGTATACAGTGAAGGCTCTGCCAGCAGGGAATGTATAGCAAGAACTTAAAAAACAAACGAACAAAGATTGACAAATTGACTGTTAGTCTTAAAAAGTCAATCGTTGCCAGTCAAACTATCTTCTAAATATTGACAGTTAGGTCCTCAGACCAGTGCTGCTGGCTTTGGCCAGAGAAGGTTCTTTGTGAGTAGTAGTTACTCAGAGACTCCTGATTGGGCCAAGTCCTGAGAGTAAGTGACTGGTGAATCCTCATACATGAAGCCTCTATACTGTCCATTCTAATGTGGAGTGAGTATCACAAAAGAGGGCTGAGATTAGAATGTCAGAGCCAGAGAAAGGGTGACTGTCCAACATGGTTATTTATTGTCCTCATTCACTCACAGCACTTGAGATGCCCTGTCCATGGCCTGTGTGATTTAGACCCATCAACATTCCCTCATGGATGTTAGAATTTTTGAGAATGATAGACAGTTAACAAGGGTTTCCTGTGGGCAGTGGAGGGAGGATTTTCTACAGTGTTGTAACTGCTGTCAAGTTGACCATGTCCTGTAAATATCCTCTTACCCATGTTCTTGTAAGAAATCTAAATTAAACTCATCTACTGAATCATAAAACGATACAAGGAAACAAAACATTAAAGTAAAAGGCAAACATGATCAAATACATTATATACATAAATAAAAATGTCATAATGAAGTACACACCATTATGTATAATTAATATTAATATATACTAATAAAAAGATACACATTCATAATAATAATTATTCTTGATGTATAATCATATGTTTTTATTTATCATTGTATTACTAGTTTGATGAAGGATATTTTACAAGGTGGTCTTTGTATTTTAATTTTAAAATAACATTTTCTTCGAAGCTGTACTTTATGCTTAATGTATTTGATGCTGACCGCCTCCAACTGATTATTTTATGTGCATCATGTCTTTATTTGTTATCAAAATACTATCTGGAGTACCTGTTAAAATGTAAGATATTTCAAATTGTAGTTGCCTTATAGTATATAAAATTTCAAGCCCAAATCTTATGTTGTTGGTTACTATTTTTTAACTCTCTTTTGAATTCCTTGTTTTCAAAAAGTGGTTTTCCCAGAGATTATTTTTCAGCTGAAACAGAATTATACCATTTTCCTTCCTACTTTTCCTTCCTTACTAGATAGCCTCTCTCATACACCTCTTGGGTCCCTCCCACTCTCAACTTGATAGCATTTTCTTTATTATTGTTGCATATATTTCTATATGCATATATAGTTACATATATATGTATGCAAATGCAATTGCTAAGTCTCTTTTGTTCTTTTGTGTATTTATGGTATCAGGGCAGACCACTCTACACTGGACAACCCCATAAGGGAGCTCCTCTCTAATTTTGTCCCAGAAGTCATTAGTTACCTCTAGTCCTTGACCAGGGAAGAAACATAACAGCATCCTAAAAGTTATAGGTATGGAAAGGACTTTCTAAACAGACCTTCATTTGCCAAGGAATTAAGGCCATCAATTGATGACTGGGACCTAGGAAAATAAAGAGCTTCTGTGTAGCTGAGAAGACAATGAAGTGAGTAAGGAAACCCACAGAACATGAAAAAAAAATTGCTAACCATACATCTGACAGAAGATTAGTATCCAAAATATACAAAGAATTTAAAAAAGCAAAGAGTCAAACAAACAACCCAACTAAGGAAAAATGAGCTAACTACTAAGTAGCAAGTTGTCAGTAGATGAAATAAAGATAGTTAATAAATTCTTCAGCAAGTGTCCATCTTCTCTAGCAACTAGAGAAGTTCAAGTTCAAAGAACAGTGAGATGCCATCTCACTCCAGTGAGAGTGGTAAATGCTGGCTAGAATGTGGAAAAAGAGGAGCATTCATTCTCTGTTGGTGTAAAGGCAATTGATACAAACATCCTGGAAAGCAGTATGGAGAATTGTGAAAGAACTAAAGTCTGTCTATCACATGACTCAGGTACACCACTCCCTGGCATATGTCCAAAAGACTTGACATTCCACTCCACAGGCTCTTGCTCAGCCATATTTATTCTTTCCCTAGGCACAATAACCAGGAAATGGAAGCAACCTACATGCCTTTAACTGACAAATGAATAATAAGCTGTAGTACACATCGGCAGTGGAATACTAGTCAGATGTAAAGAAAAAATGAAATTAAGACATTTGTAAATAGATGGATGGACCTAGAATAAATTATATTGGACAAAGTACTCAGACCTAGAAAGACAAAGACCATATGTACTCTCTCACCTCCTGTTCCTAGCTCCAAATCCTCAGCTGTGAGTAGACAGCATGGAGAAAGCACAGGAAAATATAAAAGGCAAATAGATTGGGTTGGGACAGGATGCAGGCGATATAAAGTGGGAAAATGGAGAGTGGGCGCCACCTGGGTGGTAGGGAAGATGGGGGTGGCCAGGAGGCAAGAGACAAATCACATCAAGGATGTTTGATAAAACTTCAAGGAGTCACGCTATTTTATATTTACCTAAAATTATACCACCCCCTCCCCCATGTACATCTTAAGAAAGGTTAAAACATTTAGCTGACAGTGCTCCCCCCAGAAACCATCGACTAACACTAACTATATGGTTGGTCAGGATAGTCAAGTTAGTCCTACAATATAAATGATCAATTCAATCCTCGGTTGCCTCTCAGGGGTTGAGGGTGGATCTCTGTTGATGAAGACACTGCCCACTTAGGCCTCTGATGGTTCAAGCTGAATCTATCTGAAAGCCTTTTTTTCTGCAGTCCAGCTTCCATGGTTCCAGAAAATGTTACTCAAATGGTGAATGTAGGTAATCAATCAAATAGTCCGATACAGCGGCAGAAACAACAGTGGTCAGCACAGCAGGGTATCTGTGACGTTTCAATAAGTACCACTCACATGTTGGCCGCAACCAAGAGCTGGACTTAAGACCCTGGAAGAATAGGAGAAAAATCATGCCTGATACTGCAAACCTAGGCAGCTTCTTGGCCATGAAAAAGGATCTACCACCGTCACTTTGCTAGACCAGCATAATCCCTTACTACATTCTAAATCGTTTCTTTGTACTCACAGGTAGGTTTAACAAGAAATATTTTTTATAAGGAAAATGTAAAAAAATATGCTGAAGTATTTATGTGACTGTTTAGACAAAGTTAGGGACCTTGAAGTTACAGCCCCCCTGTGTTGTTTCATCCCTATGTAGACTGTACATTTATTCAATGGAAGCTGGAAACTCCATGTGAAGATTCGACAAGTTACAAAACTGCAGTCTCAGGCTGAAGAGATGGCTAAGTGGTTAAGAGCACTTGATGCTTTTCTAGAGGACCAAGGTTCAAGCTCTAGCACCCATAAGATGGCTCACAACTGCCTGTGACTCCAGTTCCAGGGGATCTGACTCCCTCTTCTGGTGCCCAGGGGAAACAGAAAAGCATGTAGAGCACAGACATCCATCAGGCAAAACATCCAGGAATTTACAGAAATGTAAACAATAAAATAAAACCTAGAGATTTAAAATGCAAATATAAATTTTTCAGAATTAAAAATTAACACTCCTTTACCACATTATTTTTTCTTGTTTTTCCAGGTTTTCATTAGATCACAAAACAAGAGAGAGCATCCTTACTGCTATGTGAACATATTTTAATAATTTTTTTTTATAATTTAAAATTTAGCATCAGCTCTGATGCAAATTTTATAGACATTGATATGAATAAACAGAAATGCTTGTGAGTTTTGACAAGTACAGTCTCTACTTGAAATGTTGAATTCTTAGTTGAATACAGACTTAAGTCTGTACCCCACCCAGGAATGTTGTTCGATTGATTTTTTTTATTTAATAAGAATATTGCTTTTAAGAACCATGTTTTAATTCTTTACCAAAAGTTTTGTTCAAGTCACTACTGCCTGAATAAATAATTTTATTTTCCATGCTGAAATTTTTAACTGAATTTTAAGTTTTTCTGATTTAGGTCAAGTTAAAAACTTTCATCTGCTCCCATGAACTGAATTTAAAATCAAGCCTTGGTTTTGGAATGCTGATAGCCATTTTACTCACCTAAAAATATTGACATAAAACTGGCATGATCTGTTTGTCAGGTTTCTTTTCTAGATGTTGAAACAAGCAGGTTATCCAGCATCCTTTTGTGTTTTTAAACTGATTTTCTTTAGAAACTCATTTGATCTAAATGAAAGGCCAGAGTTCATTGATGTAGACAGCTCTGTGTGTAAAATTCTTGTTGGAGGTCACAGGCTTTCAAAAACTACTCTCTAATAAAATGAATGCTGATGCTTTCTTCCCAGCATGCTCATTTCTTTATGTTTTTTCCTCCAGAGATAGTAAAACACTCACAAAAATTTTGTACCAATTACATGCTCATTAGATTTCTACACAAATGGAAATTTAGTAAAGTTTAAACACATTTTTTAAGAACTCATTTCTACTGGAGGAATTTTTTAGAAAATTCACTTTTACAAAAAATGATAACAAGAATGAATGCAGCTTATTTTATAAAACAAAAGAGAAAGTGACAACATGCTAGTATGTCATGTTTTGCCGTATGACTACAGTGTGCATCTTTTGTGTATATTTTAAGTATATCTAACCTGTCATTCCCCATCCTCCATAGCACTGACATCTATCTAGATTGCTGTGAGCATTTCTTAGCTTTGGCACGTCCCATTGCCAAGTGGCTTTAGATACAAATAATTAGCAGTGACAATGAAACAAAAAACAGATAGTCCCAAACTTGATGATGATTTCACTTCTAAGGGTTTTATTTTTATTTTTTAACATTGTGAAACTAATGGGTATTTAGTAGAAATGGTATTTCAGTTTTGAAGTTTGATGTTTTCCTAGACTAGTGATATACTACAATATTGTCTCCTGAAGCTTAGTAGGGAGTAGCCGCAGGTCCTCAGGGGTTTCATGCAGCTGTGAAGGTAAACAGTAGATGTTCCCCAGTGTACCATTGTGGTATGGTATTTGGTGGGTTGAGTGTGTTAAATGAATTTTTAACTTACATATTTTCAATTTACAAAGGGTCTAAATAAAGTAGAATTCCACTACCATTTAATGTGATGGCTAATGCTGATTGCTAACTTGCCAGCATCTAAAGTCACCTAGGAAATAATCTCTGGTGTATCTGTGAAGGAATTCTAGACTAAATTAGCTGAGGTGAGAAGATCCACCTCAAATATGGTGGTGCCAGTCCATAGGCTGGGGTCCCAGGTTAAGTAAAAAAAAAAGGAAGCAAGTGTGCTCGCTAGTTTCGTGTCAGCTGAATACAAGCTAGAGTCACCTCAGTGGAGAGAAATTCAATTGAGAAAATGTCTCTATAAGATCTGACTATAGGCAAGCCTATATAACATTTTCATAATTAGTGATTGATTGATGGGGAGAATCCTAAGCCATTGTGAGTTGGACCACCCCTGGCTGGTCCTGTGTTCTATAATAAAGCAGGCTGAGCAAGCCAAGAGGAGCAAACTAGTAAGCAGTATTCCTACATGACCTCTGCATCAGTTCCTGCCCTGTTTGAATTCCTGTCCTGACTTCTTTGATAATGAACTGCTACATGGAACTGTGAGGGAAATAAACCCTTTTCTCCCCAAGTTGGTTGTAGTGAAATTATGTTCTGTTACATTGTAAATATTTACCCCATCTTACTGGTTGAATAAAGCACTGATTGGCCAGAAGGCAGACAGGAAGTGTGATCAGGGTTACCAGACTAAGAAAACTCAGGCAACAGTAAGATCAGGAGAGACACCAGCAGAGATGCCAGTGGAGACAACACCTGAGACACCATTAGAGGCAAAGAAAAGACTTTGAAATGCAGCTCTGAGAAAAGGTACCAAGCTGCCTGGCTAAACAAGATAAAAATCACGGATTAGTTTAAGAGTTAATAGTTAGCAAGTTATATGACTAAACCATAGACCAATCAGCATGAAATTAATGTAAGCTTTGTGTCATTATTTGGGGCTGTGAGCAGGTCCAAACCTCAGGGCTAGGCTGGAAAAGTTTGGGCCAGAAACTTCTTATTACAGTCGGTCATGCTGTTTTATCATAGCAATGATAACCCCAAGACAGTAAGCAAAGCACAGGTTTGTCTATCTCTGCTTCATGACTGTGGGCACAATGTCACCAGCTGTCTCATACTTTCTTTGCTAACACTTCCCTGCCATGCTGGACTATACCTTCAAACTGTGAACCACAGTCAACCATTACTTAGTTTACTTTTATTATAACAATTAAAACGGTAATTTTATGCTCACAAAACACCTGCTCTTTCACCACTATGACCCAAGGCTACAATATACTTTTTCTAGCTGCTTGTCTCCACATGTATGTCCTCGTCAGAACAAGAGATGCCAATATCACTGGGTCTGGAAATGATATATGTGAGTAACCATTAGCATCACTAATATTCTTTCAGACTTTACCACAGGCTTAAGCCACAAACAACTTATATACTCTGCAATGATTCCATGACAGATGCTGGAAGCATAATTTTCCAAACCAATGGCAGTTTATTGTTATGTAGCCACTCACATAGATATTTACTTAAAATGGAGATATTTGCAAATGCCATACTGGGTATGACACTGAGGCCACATATCTGTTTTAGGATTATCTCAGACAAATTGGGATGCAGGTCACTTTATGTCCCACACATACTTTAGTAAACAGCCCATTGTGAATAAACTCCTCTGGACTCATCCTATTTTGAGCATACCATCTGTTTCCTGTTTGGTCCTTGGCGGATAGAGTAGGAGAAAAGTCTTTTACGAATATATTTTTTTAGGTGACAGAAGCAGATTTCAGAGTATAAAATCCATATATTTGAATTAAGTATGCATTTATATTAAGGATGCATTATATTTTTATAATAGCAAAGAAAGACTTCCCAGAGGAAGTCACTTGCATCTGGATGGTAGGGTTACAAGTGATACTTTTTTTTCTTTTCTTTATGAAGATTTTAAACATTATCTTTAGCAAGCAGGAACTGTAGTTATAGTAAGCAAGTAGTTGAATTATTTCTACCCTTCTTTGCATGAGGAAGTGGGTATGGAGACACATGTATGGTTTTCCCTGTGTTTCTCACTAGCTGCCATTGTTTCCAGCTTTAGGGAGATACTTTAGGGAAACCTTCCCCCATGTTAGCTTTTTGTTGCTGTGACAGAATACTCTAGAAAAACAACTCAAAAGGATGAAAGATTTGCTTTGCTTTGTGATTCCAGAACTTTCAGTCTGTGGTCACATGGCCTCATGGCATTGGTCCTATGGCAAGACTGAGGGCATCATAACACGGAGGCCATAGTCCGTGGCTGTTGTAATGAGGTTTCTGGACTGGACTTTCTGCTCTGGCTCAGAGGTTTGGTCTCACTCTTGGCCCCACTTTGCCTCAAATAATCACACACAGGCTTACATTATTTTTATGCTGATTGACCTAGGGCCTAGACATATAACTTGCTAACTCCTTCATCTGAACTAACCCATCTTGTTCAGCTGTGCAGCTCTGTACCTTTTCTCAGAGCAGCATTTCAGCTTCTTTCCTCTGTGTCTGCTGCCGTCTCCTCATTGTGTCTCTGGCGGCTCTCTGACATCTGTCTCTGTTCTTCCTGTACTCAGAGGTTTCTTAGCCTGGTAGTCCCACTCACACTTCCTGTCTGCCTTTTGGCCAATAAGCTTTTATTTAACCGATAGATGGGAAAAAATATTTAAAATGACAGGAAACATAACATAATCCCACTACAAAGTGACTATACTCATCATAGGGTATCTAGGCAGTAAACACAGAGAGGGGGCAGGTCCCAATATCTCATTCAAGGGCATTCTCCTAGTGACATCTCTTCTTCCTAAAGGTTGCACCACCTTCCCAAAGCACAGGAAGAACACAGAGCCTGTGGAGGAACATTCCAAATCTAACCCACAATCCTCCCATAGGATTTTCACTGAGTACCTGGGGGTAAATTTTCTGGGATATTACCATCGAGTCTGACTGCTGGTCATAGAGTATATTCAAATGTAGTACCAATTTGACTGAGGCTCTTTTACACAGTCACCACATTATGCCATCATCTGGCTGATTTTTTCGCATATCTTCACAAACACCCATGTTTTCCAATTTTTTTTCACGATGCCTTCTGATTCCATGTGTGTAAATCTATATATTCTTCTTTTCTATGTAGGGCTCAGTTCTATAAAAAATGGTCTCTCATATCCTCTTTATGCATTTGCCATTATTCTTTTGTGGTTCCGATCACTTGCTTATTAGTTTTTCACTTATTTACTATTTCTGTACCCATGTGTGTGTGCTCTGTGAGGTTATGGGTGCTGTGTGCATGCAGGTGACTTCAGAGGCCAGAAGAAGGTATCAGATATCCTAGAACTGGAGTTACAGGAAGTTTTGAACCAGCAAATGGGTTGCTGGGAACTGAATTCATAACCTCTGTAAGAGCATGAAGCACTCCTAAAGGCTAAACCATCTTTCTAGCACAGTTTACTTGGGTTTTATTGGCTATTCTGTCCTGTTCTCTTTGCTTTCATAAGTTCCTTGTATATCCCTTTTGTCATCTGGATATTTGATTGTCTCCCAAGGGCTCATGTATTAAAGGCTTGGTTACTATGATGACACTATAGGGAGGTGGCAGAACTCTGAGACATGAAGCCAAATAGGAGATTCTTAGATCATTGGGGACATGCTCTCAGAAGGAATTCTGAGACCTACCACAGTATACTGCGCTCTCTCTTTCCTACTTCTAATCCAAGTGTCTTCGCTCTGTCATACATTCCTGTCATTATGTGCTGACCCACCCAAAGCAGCAGGAACTACTGATGACGAGCTAGAATCTTCAAAACTTTCCAGTGCAAGGAGCTCTTCTTTGTAATTTATCTCCATTGCTTTGTTATAGTGACAGAAAGCTGAATAAACACAATCCCCAAAGTGTACAAAGTGACCTCTGAGCCCATGAGAATTTTTCTCTAAACACTGTCAACTCTCATTTGTCTAGAGTAGATAAGGGAATCAAAAGTTTGTCAGAAAACTCAAATTTATACTTGGTCGGGAATGGAGCAGAGGCATAGATGCACCTGTGAATGCATCCAAACCTGCTGGTACCATCTGTAGGCCCACTTTGGGACTGGATCCTCTGCAAGTAGATTATTTTATCTACAAGCAAATGAAAGCCAACTTCAGTGTCCAATTATACTGCTTCTTACAATCACAACCCACCTGGTTATTATGAAAAATATTTTGTTAGTCTTACAATGAATTATTTGAGAAACAAAGATGCATGCTAAATACACGATGATAATGGGCATACGCTACACATGTTTTCACTCATTATGATCTGATCACATAGGTGTTACCACTATATTTATTTTACATGTGTGACATCTAGGTTTGAGGAGTTTAGGTCCTTGCGTAGGACATTATCACTAAGTTTTTAGTGAGATCCAAAAATTGAAGACCGGAAAGCTAAAAGAAGTGTTATCAAAAGAAAGAGCTCCATCACAATTCATTTTCAGCCCCATATGATAAGTTCCCTCTAAGAATATAATAAATAAAATCTTATATAGCAATAACTGAACAATTAAATTTCTGAGAATATGGACTCCAACCATTTGAAACTCATAAGGACAGAAAATGAAGATGGAGTAGAGCAGGTGCTGCTGCTTTTCATACAATACTATGTTGGTAAGTTTTTAAGGAGTCAGGAGTAGAACCTGTGTTTTTGCCTCTGGCTTCAGAAGGCTTCCTTTTAACCATGAAGGAAGTATGTGAACGTCTGCACCCCCACAGCACTCCAGTAATTAGTCCTGTGCCAGACAGTTTTAGGTCAGTGCAATGGCATGTTTGTATCAAAACTTGATTTGTAATTCTGGCTATTTGAGATGAAGTGTGAGTAGAGGTGACTTTTTCTGTTCTTAGAAAGATTTTTTTGGGTGTGTGAAAAATAAATTTCTCTATTTTAGTCAAAAGACTGACTATTATGGTATAAGAAGTAAGCAAGAAAGAAAGGGAAGAAATTAAAGAGTTATATATATGTGTATATATTATATGACATATGTTGTATATGTATTATGCATGTGAGTATATATGTATGCATGCATATAGATACACATATGTACTTAGGTATTTATGTACATGTATTTTCAGTTGTAAATGTGGGCTGTGTGTATAAGTGTGTACATACATATAGATACACATATGTATGTAGATATTTATGTATATAATTTGTAGTTGTCAATGTGGACTTCTAAGTATTTTTAAAAGCAAAGAGCAAACCAACAGAAGTGATATTTTTGAATAGAAACTTCTTTGCATTTCTCTAACAGGAAATCAGCAGGAAAGATGATTTTCAAGATCCTTAAAACACCAGGTGTAGGCAAGATGGGGCATAGCCCTGTTGAAATAAATATAGTAGGAGAAGAAAACCCAAGTGAACAGAGAGCCCATGGTGCAAGACCTAAGCAGGGCTTGAAGGTAGTTCTACAATCCCAGCAATATGGGGAACAGAAGCAGAAAGGTCATAAATTCAATGTCTGATTAGCCTACAGAGCAAGCTGAAGGTCATTTTGGGATACTTAGTAGAATTTTATTTTACAATAAATAAAAAACCAAATATTATTTTGGAAGATTCAGCTCAGTGGTAGGGCACATTGCTTAGCACAATGTCCATGGGTTCTCCCCTTGGTCTTGCTAATTGAATGAATGAACAAAAACGTGAAATGAAAGATCTGACATTTTTAGATTAAGAAGATTATCTGTCCCCAGATAAAAAGTCACCAAAGATAGAAATAAGCCAGAAATAAGTAGTGACTATGTCTATGGGATGTTTTAGTGACACATAATACAGATGTCCACTGGATGTAAGAGGTAAGGCATGTACAATCTATGTCTGGACATTGGAATGAAGTAGAGAATGGAAAAAACAGGAAAAGAATGGAATTGAAGGGGGAATGAAAGCGAGATTCATCTGGGAGACACGCCATCCTCTAAGCCTGGGGTTGGATCATTGCAGAAAAAAACCCTCAAGAATGTCTTTAAGGAATATGAAATACAATAAAGTCTTCAAGTCACTCACTGGAAGTTCTGTGTTTCTATGTGACAGTGAGGAAGATGGTGTGTGTGTGTGTGTGTGTGTGTGTGTGTGTGTGTGTGTGTGTGTGTGTATAATCCATCAGAGAACCGGCTGCTGACTGTACCTCTCCACCTGCCATAAGACGATTCCAGTGATGGAGCAATGCAAGGCAGGCTGAAGAAGCAAGCTGCCTAGTCGAAGAGAGGCCAGTGGAAAGAATCCAGAAATAGAACTAGAGAATCCAGTTCCAGCAGGAGGAGCGTGAGGGAGACGGATGAAGTGGGAGCAAAAAGCCCTTGGGGAGGTAGGTGAACTTAGACCAGCAGGGTGGTGGAAAATAGCTGGTGGTGCCAGGAGGAGAATGAATGGAGTGAGAGGCCATGGGAGGGTGGGGGAGAGGGCACAGGGCAGGCCCCACAGGAATTGGAGACATGCACTGGGAGATGATGGCGATTCCAGCTGTCCAAAATTCATTCTTTTGATTTTGTACTGGCAAGATGAGTCTGGATGGGAGCTGAGAATGCTATCAGGGGAAGACAGAGGGTGCTGGGGAGGGTGAATTTCAGGATGCTGGCTGTTACGGGCCAGCATGAGTGATAGCAATGTCTCTCCTCCATGTTTGCCTCAAGAGTAAGCTTCTTTCTCATGTTTGCTGTCTGCAGAGAATAGACCCAACATCAGACTGCCCTCTGGGAAAGGGTAAGATGCCCTCAAAGAACGTGCCAGCAGGGGTCTCTGAATACTCTCCTGTAGGAATGCTCCATCTGTGTCATGGCCCTGGACATTGCTGGGCAGACAGGGTAGCAGCAGATCGCTGGCAAGGGTTGGCTCATGACCAGCGCTTTCTGGTTGCATGGAGCTCTCTGCACTGCTGATCCTGTTCCTCCTGCTCCATCATTGTTCATGATGGCTGTATCCAGGAAGGACCCAGAGAAAGCTCTCTATAGAGTCCAAGAGAAACAGGGCCTAGTGTAAGCTGTGTTTCAGTCACCTCGCACTGCCTTGTTACCCAGCATGTTCAGGAAATGCCAGAGGAAATAAAGGAAAGAGGGTGATCACCTTTCATGCAAAGATGAAGACAAATCTAATGTCTCATCTCCAAATCTGATACACAATTGTAGGAGATATGAACTTTCTCTGGCTGTTTAAGGTCCTATTTCAGCAGTGTGTTCTAAATGAAATGGTGTTTCACTGTTCTAGTATGTTCTCAACCTTAACATCCCAGACTCTAACCTCTATTTGTCTTAGGGAAGTCTGTAATTCATTTGACAAGGTTTGATTATTCTTCTGTTCTCTGATCAAGTTTGAAGTTCTTTATGAAAAGAATTCAATATTCATATTCACATACTGGAGATGGAAGTCACTGCTGTAGGGTCCTTGGAGGGTAATTGCTGCCAGGCTCATGGATCACAAACAAGATGACACAACATAGAAGAATTTAGAGGAGAATCTCAGATCCTACCTTCTCAACTGTCTCTAGTCCCCGTCTTTCCGTTTTTCCCTTGCCTACCATGCTTTCATTAAGATGTGATGTGGGATGTCTTTCTGTATGCTGTGAGTATGCTTTCTTATGGGTTACTAAAGAAATTGCTTTGGCCTATGGCAAGGCAGCTTAAAAGCAGGTGGGAAATCCAAGCAGAGGAAAAGACAGAGAGTGGAGTCAAAGGGAGACAATCCAGCCACTGAAAAAGCAAGATGTGAAAGTATTGGTAAAGCCACAGAGCCACATGGCAATATACAGATTAATGAAAATGGATTAAGTGCTATGAGCTAGTTGATAATGAGCCTGATCCATAGGCCAAATAGCTTATAATTAATATAAGCTTTTGTGTAATTATTTGGGACTAAGTGGCTATGGCTAGGTTTAGATCTTAGGGCTAGGCCAAGCTGGAAACTTCTGGCTAAAAATGACACCTACCATGAGGCACTGATAAAGCTTAAAAAGAATTCAAAAATATACAAAAACAAAGCCACTCTGGGTTTCCTTGTCTCACAGTCTCATGCCAGCAGCAGTGCACAGAAGTGTCTCTTAGCAGTTGCCGCCATGAGCTGAACAGTGTGACCAATTTCTGTAGTCTTTCTTTTGGGCTGTGGTACAAAAATGTTTCTCCCAGTCACCGCCTGCTGATTTAGGAGTTTGCTACATAATGCTGATTCCCAGATTTGGGAAGGTAAACATGACTCATTGCACCTCCACCATGTTGACAAACTGATGGAGCAGAGTCAGCAGTGCTTCAGTTGTAGCTACACAGTTTAGCAACATAAAAACTCTCCTGGTTAAAAAACAATTAAAGATATGCAATAAAACAGATTCATATGGAGAAAACCTCTAAACTGGTTATAATATGTGTAAAAAGAATATACATAGGCTTGTGAGAAAAAAGACAAAGTCCTTAAAAAAGAGAAATAGAGTAATAGAAATATAATAATCCACGTAAAAATGGAAAATACAAAGAGTCTGGGTTACATATATTATTGTGTTTTTTTTAAATTTTTAACTGTTAATGAGCTAACTGCAGAAAGACATTTGATTGTAGAGGATGCTAAGTTAAACTAACACATATATTTTAAATGTATCTTGACTTTGAAATTTGGGTCTAAGTTATGTTGTTTTGGAAAAGAGGTTCTGCTTTTGTTTCCACAGATGAGAACCTATGGATTGCTTCCAGGCTAATATGGTTTGAACAAGGGAGACCCCCTGAAAAAATCTCTTGTGGAAAGAGATTGCCCAGATGCAAGATTGCTGACTGAGATGATTAAGTTTCAGGGTCCCTCAAAGATTACCGGTGCCCACAGTCAGCAGGAAGTAGCCTAGAAAGCTATACCCATATTCCCCAAAATAGATTATGGATGTTTAACTTTGTTTAGAGGGATTGGTTATTGGTCATGGTCAATCTCTTTCTAAAAAAGAAAAAGGGGATATAGATATGATAGGATAAAAAGGTATATTATTAAATCTACTTTTAAAAAGCAACTACTTGTTTTAAATACTTTACATTGATATGGATTTTGGTTTATTAATACAAATTTAAGGCTACTTTTGTTATATTGTTTTATACTTCTACTCTTATTTATGGTATCATGTTTATGTAACATTTAAAATTGTGTCATATAATTAAGAAATACAGATTAATAATTAATCATCTATGATAATCAAACTGAAAGTCATGTTAGCTAGATTTTTAGATATATAAAAATATATTTCAGTTAGATAGATAATCTTCAAACATTTCAAAGACCTAGAGAATATGGCATGTATAATATTTTACAAACTTAGACTTTCCTGGACAGTGAGACATGTCTGCTCTTGATAGCACCAATTTACTTCAAGAGTAATGATAGGCACTAAAGAAATTTCATATGGAGTTCTTTCTTTGTGCCAAAAGTTAGCCACTGGGAAAGAAGTTTCTCTTGCCTAGACTGCCTGACAGTATGCTGTATAAACTGGACATACAGGACCCATAGGAAAATGACCAGTGAACTTTGCAGCTGGGCTGGTCCTTTAGGTTCCTGCTTCTAAGAGAAAACTACCAGACATTCTATAGGACACAAGGAGAAGCAGCTGACAAACCTTGCCAAAATGGATGGAACAGTTCTTCAAATTTCCTGCTTCACTAAAAAGTCTTACAGAGACTCTAGGCCTGTAGGCTCAAGATAGATGCCCCAACATTACAAAGAAACTTTGGGTGACTGAATAGGTAGTCAGATATCTTTGTCATTTTCAGAATTTGAAGGTTGCTTGCAATGTACTTCCTGTTTACTCAGGTAATATTATACCTTTCTGTGGTCTTTGATGGAGTTAAAGATTAGATAGTTTAATTATAGTTTTCTTTAGTTGTAATAAAAGATAAATTAAATATGAAACTTTGGACTCAGAAAGATAAGGTAGATAATAGAATGTTTTCTTTAATTTTGCTAAATACAAATAGACTAGATATTGTAACTGTAATTCTTGTTTGATAGCTATTTTGTAATATGTAATTTTACTATGGTAAAATTGAAACCTTTCATTTTGATTAGTCAGAAAGAGAGAAGTGATGTGGAATATCTTTCTGTATGTTGTGAATATGTTTTATTATTGGTTAATTAAAAAAAAAACTGTTTTGGCCTATGGCAAGGCATCTTAGAGGCAGGCAGAAAATCCAAGCAGACTTCAAAGATGTTTGCATAGCATGTAATCATCCCATTGAAATTATATGGTTTGATGAGTTTTAGTACATTTGCAGATTTGTGTAACATTTCAATTTATGCTATTTTCATTGTTTGTTTTGTTTTTTTTTTTTTAAATATAAAACCCACCAGAGCTCTTAGCTGATGTCTTAGTTAAAGTTTCTATTGCTTTAACAAAACACCATGACCAAAAAGCAAGTTGGGGAAGAAAGGGTTTATTTGGTTTACACTTCAGCATTGTTGTTCATCACTGAAAAAAGTCAGGACAGAAACCCACAGATAGGGGCTGATGCAGACGTCATGGAGGATGCTGCTTATTGGCTTGCTTCCCATGGCTTGCTCACCCCACCTTCTTATAGAACCCAGGAACACTAGCCCAGTGATGACACCACCCAGCACTGCCCTACTGATCACTAACTGAGACAATGCCTTATAGCTGGATTTCATTAAGGCATTTCCTCAGCTGAGGACCCTTCCCTGATGACTCTGGCTTGTGTCAAGTTGACACACAAAACCAGCCAATACAGCTATCATTCTTGTGGTGAATAGAAATGGCCCCCACTGGCTCATGTATTTGAATGCTTTGTCATTAAGGAGTGGTACTACTTGACAAGATTAGTAAGTGTGTCCTTATTGGAGCAGGTGTGGCCTTGTGGAAGAAAGTGTGTCACTGGGGGTGAACTTTGGAGTTTCAAATTTGGAGATTCAAGCCAGCCTCAATCTCTCTCTCTCTGCTTGCTGCCTGTGGATCTGGATAGAGAACTCTCAGCTACTGTCCAGCACCATGTCTGCCTGTATGCTGCATACCACATGCTTTCTACCTTGATGAAAATGGATTAAGCCTCTGACACTATAAGCAAGACCCAATTAACTGCTCTCCTTTGAAGGAATTGCCATGGTCATGATGTCTCTTCAAATAATAGCACATTGACTAAGATAACTCTACTCTTTCACTCCCCTGCACAGCCTAGAGGACAAAAATATCCTAGTGTCCAAGGCTCAATCTAGGCTACTAAAAGACAAAAAAAAGCACTTCAAGGTAGGAAAGGCTTCTTTTGATTCATGGATTGAGGGCACAGTCCATCACAGTGAGGAAGGCACAGTAGCAAGGTTATGGAGTGGCTGGTGACATTGTCTCTGCAGCTAGCAAACAGAGAGGTGAATGCTTGTGCTCCACATCTCCTTTCTCTTCTTTTTATTCAGTCTTGGAGACCAGCTTTGGGAGGGTGACACCCACATTCAGAGCAGGTCTTCTGTCCTTTGTGAGACCTCTCAGAAGCACCCTCCCCTCACAGACACCTTCAGAGGTACATCTCCCAAGTGACTCCAAATATAGTCAAATTAAAAGTAAAGATGGATCATTGCCTCAGGTTTTAATGGAACTAGCAATGACAAATGAGTGAGCTAATTCATCACCTAATCTGCCATGTAATAGAGCAAGTTAAAGAGATACATAGGACATAAAGGAGAAAAATGCTCCAAGCCATGTTGGAATAGGTGGGAACCATAAGGTTGAAAATTCTTAGAACAGTTAAAACAATTAAGTCAAATGAACTACATCTAAGAATAATTCATTAGCATTTATTCCCTGAACAGACATTTATAGAGGCCATAGTTCATGTTAGGTACTCATGTTAAAAAGATATTATGCTCAGCACAAACTATTGTAATTTATACCAAAGATTACATAAAAATAATACTACAATGATATAATGTTGTTGACATATGTTTCCAGATTCAACATGGTATCAGAAAAAAAACCCAAAATATTTATTATTAATAATAAAAACAGATGATAGTTATGAGACACAGTCTCCAAGTTAAATAGGCTTCTTTGAAGGGAGTCTTTCTTGTGGGCATATGTATCTTTATCATTGTTTGGAAGCAATGGGGTATGTTTAAGACCTCTGAGTTCATCAAAAATTGCTTAGAGGCCTTAAGGAAACAGTGTCTATAATTCACCTTTCTGGACTGACACTTTTTTAACAGAATGACTCCCAGTGGGATATGAAGATGCTGAGTTAAAGAAAGTTGCCTGGCTCTGCTCAACAATAGGCCTATTCTAAAGAGAAGGCACATCTCTGAGAAGAAACAGGAACATAGACCATAATAACAATGGAAGTTGGAAACTTGGCTGGGAAACTATGTTGGGGCAAAAGAGATGGAGAGAGGGTGCAGAGGACTTTGATAAGTTTAGAATATCCAGAGTCAATTATCAAAAATGATTTTTTGAAAGGAAAATATTTTTTAAAAAACCTAGGAGTTCTGGCTAATTTATCTTTCTTAAAAACTGAGGGCTGAGAACACAGCTCAGTGGTAGAGTGTTTGACTGGTAATATAAGACTTCAAGTTCAAGTCCCAGAACTGCAAAGAACACTGGGAGTTGGGGCTATGGCTGTGGCTCTGTTGGTACAGCATTTGTGTAGTATTCACGAAGCTCCTGGTTCAGTCCTTAGTACCACATAACACGGGTAGTGGCACATGCCTGTATTCCCAGGCATTAAGAGGTGGAATCATGAGAATCAGGGTCATCCTTAGCTGGAGAGTGAGCATAAAGCCACTCTGGGTCATATAAGACCCTTTCTCAAATGAAATGAAGCAAACCAAAAGACAGAAAAGGAAAGATGAAACAGTTGAATTGGTCACTTTTAATGTGAAGTTTTGGCCACCATAACACGATGAATCCATGGATTACTTACAAAGAAGAGAATGGCCCCTGGATGGAGGATAGAAGGGTGAGGCTGATGTCTTAGGTGCTGCTCCCCTTTAGCTTGCCATGGGGGTCAGGCTAGAGTCAGGCTGGAGATTTCTGAGCAAAATCAGTAGTAGAGAAAGAAGGAGAAATGCATCAACCCCGCCCCCTCACCTTCCTGAAACAGCCTTAGAACAGCCTTAGAACCCTGTCAAAGCCTGAAATAGCGTCTCCCTTTCTTCCGATTTTAGCCAGCGTCAAAGCCTGCCTGCACAGAGAAGTTTCCTGGCCCATCCCAAATGTGTTCCTTTCTCCTCTCATTTCTGCGCTAATTTATTTATTGGCTGGATTAATACTGTGATTTAGTGATTACATTTTTAAGTATCTAGTATTTCCCAAGCACCAGACATGAAGATTTAAGACACATTCTGGACCCTCAAGAAGGTCAGTTATGATTCTTACGGGACCCACTGGTAAGCAGTGGAGTGTGCGGCTACCTGATAGCTGCGTTTTCGTAAATCTGTAAAACACTTTCATTACAGATGGTACCCCCCATCCCCCCAAACCCCATTCTCTCAGGCTCACATAGATAGAGCATTACTCATCACCCTTGCTGAAATCACAAAGGTCAAGGGAGCCCCTGAGCACAGTGCACTGCCCCGAAGCAGTAAGTGTGATGGAGAAAGAATAGACCGTTCCACAGAAGATGCGCTCTGCTCTTGAACCATGTTCGTTGCTTCACGTAATCTCTGGAGACCCAGATGAGAGCAAGAGCTATTTCAGATCAGTGTGGAAGGCCTCTCAAGAGCTCGCTGTGGAGGAGGATGTCCTTGGGAGACACTGGGAACAGGCATGTTAGCATGTGATGTGAACATCCAGCCAGGATCAGAGGGTTCCAGCGCTGCGTCTACTCCCACAGGCATCCTCATCAGGCAGCGAAGTTCTGTTTGGCCCTGATCTGGTGTTGCTGATCACTGCTGGGGAGGAGATTTCATCTTGTCCAGCCTTTGCCTGGTTCCTGGTTATGTAAGGTCACCCAGACAGAGAACGTGCTCTGGAGCACATATGGTCCCATCTTAAATACAGTGAACTTGGGCTTACAGAGGGAGTTGCAGCCTTGGCACTGGCCCTAATGACTTGTTTGGCTTGAGGTAATTGTGTTTCTTCTGGGTCTTGGATTTCCCAACTGAAATAGCGTGGTCATTTTTTTCAACACACATGTGCACGCGCACATGCACACGTATGCAGGTGTGTGTGTGTGTGCCTTAAAAACGCCTAAGTTCAGGGATCAGAGGTAAATAAACAGGCTTGAATTGCCTGGTCAGGGCCAGTGGGAGACAAATGGACCTCTCCACTTGCTCAAGCCCTTCATTTCCACACCTCCTAATACATACTTTAAAAACCCTAGATGAAAATGGCATACTGCATTTTTTCCTCATTAGGCTTTACAAACACTGTTAATTCTAAGAGATCCACATCCAAATCTGTACACACTGCCAAGCTGTAGAGATTTACTGCACATTTATGTCTTGACTATTAATAAACGTCTTTATAATATTTTTGAGATCACAAGTAGAAGGTTAAATATTTTCTTCCCACACACCCAATAGATTGTCTTACTTGATGCCTATGGTGCACACACCCTGGTTTGGAGAACAATGGCCGCAGGGGTCCCAGGTTCTTTCCAGCCATGTTGTTCTAGGTGTCTGGACCTTGAACAGAGGAATGGTGCCAGTATTTTCCAGTCCTGATCATTGCTCAGAGAAGCAGCAGTATGTGGTTTGGGAAAATGAAAATATCAAAATCACTTTGGGGAAGAAAACTACTCTGCTGTTAACCCAAGGTCCTGACTTGCTTCTCAGTAGGCCTGGTACATTCTGCTGACTCAAACATCCATGTGAAGCTCTCGGGCTCTCACACTTACACAGTCTTCTTGATGGAATTTCATTACTTTTCTCTAGTCATGAGCCAATAGCGCTGGACCAGGCTGTGCTGAATGCTTCTTTCCTTCCTTCCTCCCTCCCTCCCTTCCTTCCTTCCTTCCTTCCTTTCTTCCTTCCTCTCTTCCTTCCTTCCTTCCTTCCTCCCTTCCTCCCTCCCTTCCTTCCTTCCTTCCTTCCTTCCTCCCTTCCTTCCTTCCACTCTGCCCTTTCTTCAAGAAAAGTTTATTGTAAACAAACAACTTGCAAACTCTCTTTACCATTCAAGAATTGCTTTATGAAGAGTGAGGATTTTAGGGGTGTATCATAACCTGCTCTTCTCAGGCCTTGGGTAAGTGGCTATTTTGTTCGAGAAAGGTTGCTTTCTTTGGGAGGACTACTGGGCTCAAGGGAGTGGTGGCTGAAACCCAGTCCCCAGTCCCCATCCACTCATAACTCATTTGAGAGATATGCAAAGCTGTCAGGACTGCCAAAGGCCTGCTTGCCAAGGTAGGCTTATGTCCAATGCATTTCTATATTTATGAGAAACCAAAATAAAACACAGCGCTAAAAGGCAATAGATACATGGTCAGGCAATCCCCGAGATCATGCTTAAAAAAAAAATGAGAGTGTGGGGACAGGCCACCAAGAGGTCACCCAGAACAAAATGGTTGCTTTGTGGCTCCAGGAACCCTGGTCCTGGCCCAGCCAGAAACCTATATTCAGACAAAATCTAATCAACACCTATTACTCCTGTGTTAGTGTAGCCAAGTGAGAAGACTTTTGTCTTAGGTCCCTAGGATTGCCATAACAAAGGACCATAAACCATGTGGCTTATATCAACTATGTAGCTTTTGTCATGGTTCTGGAGGCCCGGAGTCTGCAGTCAAATGGCAGCAGGGCAATGGTGCTCCCTGCAATGGCTGCAGTCAGGGGTTCTTCCTTGTTTCTCCAGGTTTTTGATGGTTGCGGGCATCCTTGGTGTTCCCTGGCTTAGAGCTACATCACTTCGGTCTGGCATGACCTCTCCCCTTGTATATCTGCTCATTCTGTCTAAACTCTCCCTTTCCTCCTCCTCCTCTTCCCTCCCCTGTCTCATGAGGAGGTCTCATGTAGCCCAGGTTGTCTCTAATTTGCTATGTAGACAAGGGTGACCTTGAACTTCTGATTCTCCTTCCTCTGCCTCTCGAGTGCAGGTATTACAGGTTATTCAACCAGTATCCTGGTTTATTTTGTCCAGGGAGTTGAACACAAGGCTTTTTAGAGTGGTAGACAAGCATTTTACTAGCTGAGAGATATACCCAGTGCCTTTAGATTACCTCTTTTTAAACATAAGGATGTCAATTATGCTGAGTTTAGGTCCCAATCTAATCCAGTATGACATAATCGTAACTTAGTTACAGCCACAAAGAGTCTATTTATCAATAAAGTCACTTACACAAATTCTAAGTGAACATAAACTTTGGAGCAGAGAGCATATTTAACTCAATGTAGTATATAAATACACTTTTCTCAGGGAAAAATGGAGGCCAAAGAGAAAAGGTGTGTTGTGTTTTGTTTTTAAATTTTGAGCAATAAATTATTCTTATTATTGTATGTGGATGTAGTACGTACACGTGTGTGAACACACACCTTGGTGCACATATGCAAGTCAGAGGTCAACTTAAAAAGGGAGTCAGTTCTTGCTTTCCACCCTGTGTTCCAGAGTGGATGGAACTCAGGCCATCAGGCTTTGGAGCAGGCATCTTTTACCCATCTTGCTGGCCCTAAGGTTTAGCTTTCTTGAAATCATAATACCACTGCCGTTCCGAAGTTTCCGAAGAGCTGAGGCAAATCAGAAGGTGGATGGCTTTAAAGTTTCTCTTCAGTTCTTCCCATTGGCTAATCTCCTAGAAGTCTGAAAGCTTAAGGTCCTTCTCTGCAGAGCCCAGGTGGAGAGGGATCTCAAAGGCTCTGAGGAAGGATCCACAACTCCTATCTGTGGTGGGAAGGAGAAGGGCCACATTTCAAATGTGATTGATCACATCAAAGCCTGGACTGAGCAGAGTCAGTTGAGTGGGTATGGAACATCTGGTCTGAATTTAGCTTTGTAAGATAAACTTCAAGGCTTGGACTAGCGGCTACTCTGCTTTGCTTTTTAAAGAGACATTTTATTTCCTCTATCTATATATTTATATATCTTTCTTCACCCTTTGTCTGTTCCTTCTTCTCCCTGTTTGTTCTCTCTTTCCTAACAGGCACTTTTCCTAATGTTCCATTTCTAACAACTAGAAAGAGAAACACCTTCTTCCTGTCGTCCCTCCGGCACAATCTGCTCATTTGCAGTAGGGAGGAGGAGGAGGAATTCAGCTTCCCTCGTGGGTGCTGACTCACACCTTCACCTTAGTTGAAGCTTTGCAGCCTCAGTGATTCATACTGGCAGAAATGGAGACCAGAAAAGGGTAGACAGCATGCAGAGAAAAACACTGAAAAGCATCAGGAAGTGACTGAGCCCAGGTAAGACGGTAAGACCAACCTGGGGTTGAACCTGAGAAGGACTTTGGAAAAGCCAGCAGGCAGGATGGGGCTGCATGGATGAAAAGTGTAGTGAATAGAATCCAGAACAATTTGGAGATACTGGGAACAAAGACATCCATGGTATACAGGGACCAGGCTAAGGGGACAAGGAGAAGGAAACAGGATGGAGGGGAGAGATGGCTAGATTGTCATGATATGGTTAAGTTCTTGAGTTTGAAATTGACACTGTTACCTTCTCCTAACCTTATAGTGGTGGGTACCTGAATATGTCCCCCTGGAAAAGTCCTGGAACATTCTCACAGACTGGTCTACCAAGTCTGTTCCTCTCAGCACTATGTCCCTGGGAAAAATGATTCATTCTATCTTTTGAATCTGCAGAAGAGAAATAGTTATGTCAAAGGTCTTTCTCTTGTGTTTGTGTATGTGTGTAACCCTCAGAAAATGGCAGATTTCCATATGCGGTCCAGAACAGTGTTGGATCTCAGTAGTAATAAAACTTTGAAAGGCAAGTTCCTTGGCTGCAATACTCTCTTATCAGCACTTCATCTTTTTCAGTCTCCAGACCCATAGTCCCATAGTCCAGCATCTTATTCTAAAACTCCGGCCACTCTCTCCCTTTCCTCTGGTCACACTAAGCAGAAACCATTTGGTAGCTGACATCCACCCTCCTGGGGCTTAAATTCCATTGTGTCTATCTCTAGGTGGTTGACACATAATGGGAACTCACTTTGGATTGCTTAGATAATCTATGTTTTCACCAAAGAAGTGGATCTGTAGTGATTAGAGAATTTAGCTAGCCCAGGGACAGGTGGTGACAGAGAGCTATGAAGGCTAAGCCACTCAAGCTTGACAAGGTGTCATCACCATTATTCTGGAAGATTCCTTAGAAAGATGAACACTTTACAGACCAATTCCTTTAAGTGTTTTGACCAGAGAAAGAGAATTTGGCTCTAATTTTAGAGACAAACTGGTTCTCATAGCTAATTGAATTGTCTTTAAGTCTGAGTTTGGGATTACGTGGAATTAAACAATAATATGGCCAAATCTGGTGTTAAAGCTACTGGATCCGAGCCAGACTGAAGGAAATGCTGACTCCTATTCTACCTTTCCATCTGTAGATTGGATCCCATCACAGGCAGGCCACATACTAACACGGATTAAGTTGGACACAAGTTCGGGCCTCTATCTGTCTGTGTGAGCTCTCTGTCAATTGCAAAGCAGGAAGGCAGGCCTAAGATCATCTCCTAAGCACTCCCTAGAAATCCAGGGCCAGCTGGGACTTAGCTGTACCCACTTCTGCCCCAAGCTATTCTCCTTCATAGATGGACATGAGGCAGACATGGTGAGGTTGTCAGAAAATCTCACTATGTTTTGAGTTTTTAACTGTCAAACTGAATTTCTCTCCATCTTGGGTTTCCCCAGTGAGGTACTGCTGTCTCCTACAGACCCTGGTCAGTAGACACTGGCCCCTCCTCAACAGAGAAACCTGGGTGGTGACAACAATGGGTGCCATAGAAGGGAAGGTGAGAGGCAGCTGGGCAAACAGAGCCCTCATTGTTCCCACCATGAGAGCCTCGGCCAGGACAGTGCCTTCCCCAGAGCATATCTGACAAGCACATCATGCCTCTTGCTGTGTTTACACAGGTGCCTTCTCTCCCTAGGGGAGTCAGGGTTCTGCAAACACGTGTGACCACATGCTGCCTGCCATAAGATGGATGCTCACATCTGCAGGCTGACTGGGGGGAGAAACTGAGGCCCAGAGCAGAGCAGCAAAGGAAGGCTTTCAGGCCGAACAGACCAATAATGGAACAGGTGCCATTTCGCTCCCCACCGGCCTCTGGTTACCAGGCTGCTTTTGTTTTTCCGGTCAACCTCACTCTTTATAGGGATAAAGCTATGGGGATTTCACTTCAGGCAGTTACAGCTCTTCTTCCATCCAGGGCTGCAGGTGAAACCCCAAATTCCCTGTCTGCTGAGGAGAGAATGTGGCTGGCTCCTCCACCCTCTCATCCACCTGTTGGTATGGCCCTGTCAGCAGAGCTGCACAGAGGAAAGCCCTGGCACCTGGACAGCATTGTCACATGCATGTGAATTGCTCCTTTGCCCTCGTCATAGCAAGTCAGCTCCATTCATAGAAGTGCCCCCCCACCAACCCCCACCCCGCCTTCCATAACTCCGGAAAAGAAGACCTAGGAAGTCAGAGGGAAAACCTATCTGTGTGTGCATTTGTCTTTTCTTTCTTTCTTTCTTTCTTTCTTTCTTTCTTTCTTTCTTCCTTCCTTCCTTTCTTTCTTTTATATTTTTTTGTGTCAAAGTCTAAGCTCAAATGGCCCAGATTCTCCTGCAGATAAATTGAAAGTGAACAACAAAAAAACTGAAAAGATACATTGAGGATTTCAAAAGTGTGCCATCCAGAAATGCCCATCTCCTGCTAAAACTGCAAAAAAGGTGCAAAGAAGCCCGTGCTGTGGAGCTAAGAGATCATCCTCCAGAGAGAGGGCAGAGTGGAGACGGAATTAGTGTCTGTGGAAGGAAAGGTTTGCATCATTCCCCTAGTATCAACTCTATTCCAGTGTGTTTTACAACAATCTATTAAATTGTGTATTTATTTTGTATGTTTTCTCAAACTGGGCTTATCTTAAATTACTTTTATTTTCATGACAAAAGCATTCAAATAAATGGTCAGTTTCTCAGAGCCTGGACAGCTGGATCTCTTAGAATGCAGATTCTCCATGGGCCACTTCCCTGGTGATGCATCATGTCTGAGTTTGTCAGCTGTGACTAAACTGCTCCAAAGAAGGACTTATAAAGAGGCGTTACTGTAGATCGTGGTTTAGAGAGTTCAGTCTGTGACACCCTGGTTCCAGGGGCTTCAGCAGACCATCATTTCGGAAAGTATTTCTTCACCTCATGACAGAGAGAAAGCTGAAAGACAGACAGAATGAAACCAGAGATAGGAGACCCCAAGCATCACCCTCAGTAAACCACTGCCTCTGGCTAAGGTCAGGTCTACATCTTAAAGTTGCTAGAACCTCACAAAACAGCACCACCAGCTGGGAACATATGAGAGACACAGGAACCCTTGAGGAGGCACTTTGTATCTAAAGCAAAGCAATAGTTTCCAAAAGTATGCCCCTAAACCCAATGGGAAGTGGCATTAAAGAGTTAAGGGAGCATGGCCCGCCCTTCATTGCTTCAAACAGGAAAATTATTTCAGTAGATATTGTTGTGCTTTCCATGAAGAGAATAAAACCTTCCCAACTTTTCAGGGCAAAAGCCTTAATTGATCCAAAAGCCTTACCTGCCTGAGGGAGTAGTTCATGGTATTCTCCACCAGCTCAAAGCTGCCTCCTGTCTTTGTGAGTCCCTAGGAGCTGTTCTTACTTGCCTGTCACTGAGATGCATCCTTCCTCTGCCTCACAGGGAGCCAGTGATCGTCACAGGTACTGCCTGAGATGTGACCCTGACTAAAATGAATTCTAGGAACTACCGCTTCCAAGTAACGAGTTGGTCCTAGCAAGTTTATCAGAGATACTCAAATATTGTTGCAATGTCTCCAAGTGCCTGCGGACCACTGTGTGCGTGACTGTTTAGAATCAGACAGCCCGTTGCTAGGCAATGCATCTCCAACATGGGGAGTGTGAAAAAAATAAATAAGCAGATGATGGGGATGTGATCCAAAGCCTGTTACGACAAGAGCGTTTGGGCACAGTTCACTTTAGTTTGATGGAAGTGTCATGGGGGTGTCGGAGTTTGCTCAGCTCCCTTATGAGTCTCTTGCCTTTCAGCTCCTCACCCTCTTTCTTATGTGGTGGGGAAAGCAGAGATGAAATATGGCTCTCTGGAGGGCTGTGCCTTTGTGAAAGGCTATTATAGCTGTAACAAAACTTTTGTAATCTGTAACCATATCCCATTACATCTCCAGGCTCCTTGGGTCTCTTCCCAGCCGTAAGGAAAACACAACACACCCTATTTCTTTCTTTTCTTCTTGCATTCATTTTTGTGCTCCTGCTCGTTTCCACTCTTTAGAAGGTCGCCACAGTTGTTCTTTTCACACAGATTTGTCTTCTAAGCCTTTGACAGAAATTGGCCTGAGATCTCCAGAAAGGCTGGGTGGTATCTGTGTTAGTACTTGACAAATAGAGGTAGCAGGGACTGATCACAGGATGAGTTTACTCCAGTGGGTCAGAGGCTGCTGGATATCTCTTATGGCAGAGAGAGCAAGCCTTTCTTGAGCCTAAATTGTAGCCACCATAACTCATTATCTTCTTTCATGTTTTGGGGACATCAGTGGGCTTAGTGGTGAAGGAATAAACTAAAGCCAGATTTTATCTGTATTAGTTACTAACTATAAGTCCTTAGGAAATAGCATTCACTCTTTCGACTTCCTCGTATGCATAATAAGGTTACTGATAACTGCCTTGTAATTTGGGGATTACAGGATGGTCCATGTCAAATGCTGTGGAGAGTATATGGAACATGGTAGGCACATCACAATTGCTGATTTGGGCTTGCTCTGGATGCTTCAATGAAATGCTGGGCTGCATGGGGATATAGTCTCCATTTTTAACTGTTTGGAGGGATAGAACTGGACTCAGGTGTGGCTTGAGAAAAAATGCAAGAGGACTCTGGGTTGAGGAGGAATTCTTCACACAGAAGTACTGTGAAACACAAGGACCGGGATAATGAATCTAGGCAGCATTGAATCCCAAATGCCTGCTTCATTGCCTTGAACTGCAGAGTCCAGGCTCCTGAAAATTTTAAAGTCTTAGTTGAATGAAATGTAAATATGGAATCATGTCTAACTCCTAGGATTGTGGTGAAAACTAAATTGCTTTTATATTGAAAGTCTAATGGAGAGCCTCATGCTTGTCCAAAATGATTACATTGCATGGATAGTTACTTGAGTCTCTTTTATTTTCTCTGGTTCCCATTTATTTTTCTTTCTCTCATTTCCTTCTTCCCGCCCCCTCACTTCCTTTCCGCTTTCCTCTCTTTTCCTCTTCCCTACTTTTTAAAAGTCTGGACTTGTCCTCTTTCCTCCCCTTGCCTCAGTTTACCTTCCTCCTCTGCTAGTTACTATCCCTAGGTCTTAGCCAAAGTGAGCCATAAGAGACACTTCAATCTAGACAGTCTGACTGAAAGACACACCACAGAGCTAGGCCAGAAGCAGGCTACTCTCTTCTGCACTGGTATCTCTGGGTTGGTTTCCCTGGATTGTTCTGACTCTGGGTTCAATTCCTGAGTCCTCCACTAGATCTTGTGTGTGATGTGCATATGACAGTGAGTTGAAGTAGTACATGATGAGACAATCTAGCCACCAAAACAAATACAATGAATGTTCCTTCCTGGGGCCATGTGGCCTAGTAGATGGAGAGCAGAAGTACCCACTCAATTCTGTACTGTTAGCCAAGTCCCCTCTGCCAAGCCATATTTGTCTGGCAACTTGATCATACCAGAAGTAACTAAAAAAGAGAGTGAAGTTGGATAGAGAGAGTGTCGTCTTGTACATGTCAGAGAGACCATGGGAGGCTGCCTTATGCCAAAGTAGGCAGCAAAAAGAAAGTTGAGTCTCTAAGACACTCATTACCACCATAAGCAATTATACAACCTTGTCTATCTACCTATCTACATCAGTGAGGATTAGGGTAGGAAGGAGGGTGTGGTGGATGAATAATTCAAAAGCCTTTCCTTTTGGATTGGATTGAAATTTCCCTTTGCTGGACCCAGCAATACCACTTCTGGGTATATACCCTAAAGAGGCACATTCACACTCCAAAGGTATTAGCTCAACTATGTTCATAGCAGCATTATTTGTAATAGCAAGAACCTGGAAACAACCTAGATGTCCCTCAACTGAAGAATGGATTAACAAACTGTGGTACATCTACACAATGGAATACTACTCTGCAGTAAGGAAA